>OY759271.1:47803712-48313712 GCA_963662155.1 Lamellibrachia columna
ACAAGTCTAATTCGTCACAAGGCTCTCTTGTGTGCGATAAACGGTGGCGCCACGCTGGATAATCGTGATTACGGAATTACCACTAACTACTCATGCCGGTAGTGTCATCTAGCGACCAACATTTCAACATACTTGTTGAATCAAGTCATGGGGCTTACTGAGTCGCCCGTTTTTATGACTCGCGATTTGACTTGGAATTGAGAGGGAGGGAGGGAGGGAGGGAGGCAGGGGGAGAGGGAGGGGGAGAGGGAGAGAGACAGACAGACAGACAGAGAGCGAGATATAGAGTGAGTGAGAGAGAGGGGGGGGGGAGATGACTCGAAACTTGACTTGGATTCGGAGTGTAATGTATTTAGAACTACATGTCGATGCGTATTGACTATATTGTTTTGTATCAGCGTAATGATTCATGATTACAGACTACAAAATGTAGTCCCTAATCCGCCATCTTGTAGTTATGTAGTTTTGTCAATATCTGTAGGGGCAAGGGGAGCACGTGACCCCGGTGGTCTGGAATTGTTGTGAAATTTAGGATTTTATAGCAATGAAGACAAACATCAGCAACCGTAAAGTAATGAATCTAGGATCGGAAGTAGCAAAGATTTAGATCGTTTATATACGTCGTTGATGTACGTAGCATGGGCTGCACTGATAAAGTCAGACGAAAGGTGTGTCCAGAGGCGTAACGAGGCAAAGTGCCGCTGGGGGTAAGAATGAGACATGCCGCCCCCAACAAAGCGCGCAGTAATGAAATATACATACGTAAGTAATTAATCCAACATCACAGTAGCAATCAGATACAAAAATACTGAAAATTATTCAGCACAGCCCCGCTTCAACCGGAAACAATTCAAAACACCAATTGAAAAACAACAAAACCAAGAATAAAAGCTTCAACAAAACCTCCAACTGCGATCAGCAAATATAATACTGAATATATAGTGGTAAAAAATAATGGTTAAAATAATACATTTCAATATAACATTACTTCTCTATTCACTACGAACTCGTCACTCGACTCACAACGACGATAGACCAGTAAGATCTGTGCCAAATGCGGAAGCTCCTTCGAGCTCTTTCTGGTTTTGAATGTCGATCTCGGAGTCGATCTCAAAACATTGGTAAGCTCTCTCTAGATCGACAGGAACGCCAGTCTACCTCAATCGCTCTTGTCCCACACGTGACCAAACGTACGTCCTGGTGAGATTCAGTTTCGAAAAGCTTCTCTCACAAGAGGCCACTCTCTCGCACATGATGAAATGTCAAATTCGGGAACGATGTCTCGTGTCCCCAGTTCACCACACACAGAAGGGGATCGAGATATTCCAGCTTCCATTTCTCCTGTTTGAGTTTCGTAACTCCTGGTGTGATCCCAATTTCCTCGCAGAACGCCGTGGCCTTCGACTTTGTTCCATCGACAACTTTGTCTCGCTCGCCCTCGCAGAAGAGATCAAGAGCCCAGCGGTGGGTCGATTTGCTGAGAATTCGTGAATTCTACAACGTTTAAATGACCAAAAAGACACCAACAAACTCACATGCACGTTGAATGTTTTTTAACGAACATGGTGCTAGCCAAAATGGTTTATTTTTGTTTAGCCAAATGCGACACCCTTTATTCAATGGCGTAAATGTATGTGTGTAAGTGTGTATGTATGTACATATAGTCTGTCTAGAGTCAAATATGTGCAAGTCCAAAACAGACGTTTCCCGTAAATCAATAAAACATTTATTAACCTGTTTTGTCTGTATTACACAAAACACACTCTTAATACACTTGATTATTAGGAAAGCAGTCAGAAATGATGCAGCAATGTTAAATCTGGTGTACAGGTGTTACTTTTGGCCATTTGGCCACACAATTGACTTATTTGTTTTTGTATGATAATGCAATTTGACTGAATTAATGTTTATAATTTCACATAAAGGCCAGTATATTACTGTAGCTTATCAGGTAAACAGTAAAAAATATACTGCAATATTACATCTTGTGTGTGTTCATTATTGTAGGCATTTGATCTTTTTTTGGCGAAAAAAAGACATTTCTTCGAAAACACAGTGCAGTAACCACATGGAAGCAACCTTCATGTTGTTCTCGTTACTCCACACTTGGTACAGCTTGTACAATGCGTTCTTGTTTTGAATGATCGGCTCCAGATAGCGTTTTGTTGTGTTTGCCGTGCAGTAATGTGATGGCATGATGGGAAGAGTGCCAAGAAAGTCTTTGACGTGACTCCTGTCTTCCTTGTTTTAAGTTTTTTTTTCTGCGGGTGTCTCTTTTCGCCTTCGGTTTGATGAACACCATGTGCAGTTCCGGCCACCCAATGAGCCAATCTGTTACTGTTCAAGCGAAATGTTTCTAAAAACATCTTTTGGCACGTGTTTTGGGTGTAACATCCACTAAGGTGGAAATGTATGTTTTTTTGCCCCCAATCCATTAGTTGCCAAAATCCATGAAAAAGCTCCTTTCTTGTGTCGTCGTCTATCTCACCACATGCACGTTTTGCCGACTGCTTGCAAAACTTGGATGAACATCTAGGGCCGAGTTTCCGAGCGGACTGTTTAACATCTTGTTTGTACACCCCACTGTCTGGCCTCTTTCTCTGAGCCTTTTATTCTTTTGACGTTTCGATTCAGCTGCATTTTTCTTTCGTTTCCTTTTCCTTGGTGATGGCAAATCTCCACTTCGATTTGGTTCGTCCGAAGATCGATTCTCCAAATGTTCGCCAGTATCGTCGGACTTATCGGGTGCAGTTTCAATTATTTTTGCATCAGTGTCACCCGAAGATTGCCCCTCAGAATTTGCGCAGATATCATCAGCGTTCAGCGCAATTTCAATAAAATGTTCACTAGTCAATGCCATTTTTTCAAGCAAGTTCTGAATGCAGTTTTTTGCCATAGGATGTACTGGCTTCCAATGAAGTGGCATCACTCTTGTCCAATTGTTGCCCCTCTGAATTCTCACCAATATCGTTATCAGTGTTTGGCATCATTTCAATGGAATGTTCTTGTTCATTGGTTGTTGTTGTCATAATTTCTGTTGCAGGCTGTGAAGGCGGTTTCTTGCCGCAAGTTGTTCGCTGGCGGCCAAGAGCTGCCATCTTCTGACCTCTTGACAAATGCATTGTTGGTATATCTTTGTTCCTGGAAATAAAACAGTGCTATGACATAGCGTTTATTGCAAAAAATTCACTATTTTAATAGAACATTCATATGTGTTTAAAAAGTAGTTTCCGTTTTGTATTCTATATCGTGATAAATAGAATAAATTTGTGTAATACAAATAACTAATGTTCCATGTACATGTTTGTTGTTGATCCTGTTGCGAAATTAAGTTATATTTAATATAGACCCTACAAGATATATATTTATAAAAAAGTCATGCCATCTTACACATATTTACAAGACTGTTTACCAGTGCATAATTATAACAGCACAATCCAGGTGTTAGAATTGAGCCACTGTCACATTGTCATTGATACTGGGTGATACCACCAGCCAGCAGGCGTTGCTTCAACAATAGCGGATGCCCTAACTACTAACAGTGAATACATTACACGGTCCCTTGGTAATTTGTATGGGCATTGTGTACCAACTGGTGTACGTTGGATCTGGTACATGTTCGAAACGACTCGCAACTTATACATGCTAAGCTGAGTACCAATAGCTACTATGTCCAATTATCGCCCAGGCAGTTGAAAAGGTCGTTATTACCTTTCTGCTTATCGTTTTGTGAATTATTTTAACTCACTAGATATTAAATTGGTACGTTACATTTTTTCACTTGTAAACTCACGTTTCTGATATAGGGCCTAATCTCAAACACCGAGGCCAAACTCTGATGACCTAGGCAGAGTCATCCGCCCCACTCTTGAGCTAGCCTAGGGGCAGAGAGCTTGACGGGCATTTGCTAAAGCGCCATTTTGGCAGTTCCGTAGCCAAATGGCTACGGAACTAATAACTTAAGTTATAAAACCAATACGCACTAACCGTTTCACATGTGTATTCTGTGACATACAACCGACACTTGGGCGTCAAGAAACTGAAGAAATGTGCTCCAAATAATTACTTATGAGTACTTTTATCGGTGACATAGAAAACATTTCACAATTAGCCGCCATACTGTGCACGTGATGTTGCCTTTGGGTCACATGATCAAACGCGATTTCATGTAGAATGAGGCCAGAATGGGCCAGCCGCACAGACATAAATAAAACACCCGTTAGTAAGTTAGTAGTTTATAGGGGCATGATTAATGATGTGACTCCATGGCCAGCAGACGGCAATTCTTAGCGTAACCATATATTGATCCACGGGATTCCCGCTTGGTATTCTCGCTCACAACAACATCCGGTTATATACAAATGTTGACAAGCACATGCGTTCTGACAAAAAGGTAATAATTTCACACTTTTACATGGTTAATGTCAGGTAACTTTAGTGATATGCATGTACAGACACGAAATACGTGTTTATTGCTCTGTTTATGGCGTTTTTGTAAGGTTTCACGTTTCGTAAAAATACTTTAGCTTTTGATGAACGAGATCTTCGCCCCTACTACAGCAACAGCCAGATAGAAAAAAAATTGTAGGGCGATTGACTTTGCCTACTGATGACCCAGCACATGCAAGTTTAGGCGTGAATAATGGACTTGCGTGACTTTGATTTTCACAAACGTCGCGCCAGCATAAACGTCAATGTGCATATATTCGCTAGGTGGCACCACATATGTTGTTTTGCTCCTGTATCGGCATGTGTTAGAGGATTATTTTTCAATGATAATATTGGTTTGACCAAAAATGGACTTACGCAGTTTTGACTCTAAACAGACGATATGTATGTATGTATGTATGTATGTATGTATGTATGTATGTATGTATGTATGTATGTATGTATGTATGTATGTATGTATATATATATATATATATATATATATATATATATTCTTGCCCCCCAGGAAAATAATGATATGTGTGTGCGTGCGTGCGTGCGTGCGTGCGTGCGTGCGTGCGTGCGAGTCGTGCGTTCCAGTGTGTTGGACGCTGATAGAGGTTCTACCAACCGCAGCTTGGGGAAATTAGTTCATTCCGTACGTTAGTTCACTCAGCTTTACGAGCAAGTATCTTCCAATAAACATTAATGAAATTACACCAACCAATTTCAACTGATGAGAACTGATATACATTATTTAAATCAATTATATGGTTCGTGCAGTTTCTGCAGCGTTGGTTAGATATTCCACACCACTTACAGTTTGTGTTTGCGTATATGTTTATGCATGTCTGCCAGGAGGCGAATTACAAAACACTTAAACTGGTCTACGAACACCGCTATTTGAGAACATTGGCTTTAGACAAATTACACCATTATGAACGGTTCCATGACGTTAAGCGTCAAACGGTGTAGTGTTTGTGCTTCGTGAACAATATCTTTGCGGAATTCAATCGCAGTGGCTTGCAATTACTGATATATGGTATACATTTCAATAGCTTTGTAGCATATTGCTTACCAAATCACAATGACGACAGTGGGCTCTGCGTGATATATGTCATGAATGTGCCTTTTATATAATTGAATGCTACGGCTATTGTACACGGGGATTCCAGTTACCTTACAAGAATAATAGGTTCTTCACTCCACTCTGTATTTAAAATAGGAAGTTGTAATCACAGTTGGAAATCTACCAAAAAGAAACTAAACTTGAACAAGTCGGATTTAACTGTTGGTGGAAAGAAGCGGTGACACATATACATTGTACAAGAATCGACAATCGACATGACATACATGTTGAAAGAGCGAATACTGAACTAGCCAGAAAATCACACAGGTTTAATATTGCCCATGTAATTAATAACACCCCCGCCTTGATCACTGATCAAATTCATTCCCATCCACTGCAAGGATTGAGTTCATACACGAAGAATTTATTTCTGTCACAACATAGTTCAAGTCCGGAATTGTTGTATTTGTAACTTATACGAAAACTAATTGTTGTTATATGTTTGCTAACTTATTTCCTCTTCATTACATTTCACATATTACTATTCGTTATATATTGATTGTCTTATTTTTATTCATTATTTAACCATATGCTCATGCAATGCGTACAAGTTACTTGTCTTTAATGCCTCACACATTTGTGTTGTTTACCTTATAATTTTATATGGGTGGTTGTCACGTTAGCGACCAAATTATGATCTTAGTGGCATACATACATACATACATTCTTTCCTATAATATTGATGTTTATGGTTAACATATTTATTCGAGAGTCAGCGTCGCGGTATTACACACACACACACACACACACACACACACACACACACACACACACACACACACACACACACACACACACACACACACACACACACACACACACACACACACACACACACACACACACACACACACACACACACACACACACACACACACACACGCACGCACACACACACAAACACTACACGTCAACAAACACAACACATTGTTTGCAGTTTGTCGATACATTGTAATGACGTTTTATTTATCGAAAAGAATGATAGGAGGTCCGTCTACATAATTAATGTGCCGACTTACTTTATCAGTTGTTTCTTTGGACTAATCGTCGATATTGGTGTTCGATCGATATGAAGAGATAATTACAATAATTACAATGTTTGTTGGGCGGCACAGCGCTTCTCGAACACAGTCCACCGCGGGTAGTGTTTATTAATTACGTGCACACTGCGCACTCCCAAAGGAATTGGAGGTGCACTGAATGGTCGCATTATTGTTCTTTGAACTGAACGGCTAGCTTCGAGTCATGAATTATTGCGTTCCGTGCGCTGTTTAATGCTTGTTCCTGCCTGAATATCGAATTACTCATGCCAGTGCTGACAGTGCTACGTTTTGTGTAAACATATTACCTGTTAGAGGCGGGCTATAATTAGATGAACACTGTTGCACTATCAATAAGCCAATTGTGCCCTTTTCCAAATGCAATCTGGTGCTTGTTGCGTTAGGTTGCAATATTCGTGAATCTTGCTTAATACACACGGTTTCAATGAATTAATAAGAAGCTGCAAATGTATCAAAACCACAACGGGTAGGTTAAACTAATATTCCCCAAGTAGTAGCTCTGATTTTCGAAGGTTTATTTAATGACGTACCACATTGTGTTCGTATATTTGTGATACCGCGTGATGTATTTAAAGGGCATTGGGTTATGTATTTAAAGGGCATTGGGTTATGCCTCTTTTGGCTTATGTTTTTCTTGTGTAACCTGTTGCGCCACTGCACGGTAGCAACTAAAGGGTCGCAAAGCTTGCCACCCCCTCTGAGAGGTCCTAGATTAGCCACTGGTGATACATCTCCTACGCAACTAAAAGGTTAGCTGTTCCATAAATCGGAATCGATACGCTTTGCCTGTCATCCATATGTTAATAAAAAACTAATGTTCTACGTTAAAGGTTTCATACAAAACAAAATATAGCAAGTTTGGCGTTTTCGTTGAATCGATTGTAAAAGTGGTATTTATAAAGTGTTTCGTTTGTGTCAATAGATAATCTGTATGTGGCGGGAACATTAACGCCTGGTATCAGCAACTGTTCTACTATATTAACTAAGTTATAAACATTTGAAACGTCGAGGTCATGCATCCGAAGCTCTGGGTAAAGCGTGTCTCTGATGCAATATCCCAATTTGCATTTGGAATTGTTTGATCTTACCATCAGTACATGACACTGTTGCAGAAGAGTCGACGAGGATGACTATAATAATATATACAGTGGAGCGTGGTATTCTGACGTTCGCACGCACGCACGCACGCACGCACGCACGCACGCACGCACGCACGCACGCACGCACGCACGCACGCACGCACGCACGCACGCACGCACGCACGCACACACACACACACACACACACACACACACACACACACACACCACAGGCATCGTTATATGTTGACTATCGTGCGATGAATGTGATGCTTCGTGCCACTACGTTAATAGGCACAAGTTCCTCTGATTATATGGATAATAAAACACAGCGTAGAAATTGAATGACGAAGTCTTGCCTTTTGTCACGGTCGTGTCTCCGCCACACCGCCTACACCACATTGAAATGACACACCACATTGGCCCGACACGCCACATTAACTCTTTGTTCTGTTTAATGTGACAACAACGCCATTTCGCTCTTTCAGCGGGCCATCAAAACACGACTGACTGCCTTTTAACATCATTAAAGTTTAATAATTGTTCAGCATTGTTTTTGCAAACGTGGCTATGAAAATACCTACAAATGTGATTTAACAATACTAAAGACCTAAGGTAGACCTAATTAAAGATTTTAAGGTGTATACTGGGAATAATATATGGATATAAATATGTTCTTCAAAAACGATTATTAACTACAGAAGGCCATGGTGTTACATCATTGAAATGAAAGTGTCTGTTAAGCATAATCCTCTACTCAGTGGACGATAGGTGAATATAAAAGTATAGATTAAAAAGGTAAATGCTAGCAATGTAAACATGTCTAAGCATAGCATTGACTGACATGGACCGCCCGCACAAAATTAACTATCGACGAGTCATAAATTGTTGTTTTGGATCACAATGTTTATATTTCTTAATTTGTTATTTAATATATATTTGTTATTTAATATATGGCTCCTATTCCACAAGTTGTCTGCTCCTATTCCGCAGCTTGTGAACATGGGAATCACGTCGCTCCGTCCAAAAACTCCTTCAACTTCATATACCATATATGCTGGAAAAACTGACAAATGTTGATAAGTTATTTTAATGTGATATATCCGAAAAATGCTCTAAGTGAACGTTCGCCAACTGCACACTCCACCCATAACTCTACGTGAATGCCAAAACTGCTACATAATTACGGTCGCCTGCTACCTCCGATGGCTTCTGTAGAACACGTAGTATATGTCGTATTCGTTTCCGGTGCACTCCCCTTAACTACGGACGCACGCTTATGATAACGATCTGGCATCGCCATTGGGCCAATCAGCGACTGCCAGACCATATCCAATACATGGTCTCAACAACCGTCAACAACAAGGCATATCTGCTTGCTGCTTGTTCCAAATCAACTACGAGACACACACATCGAGACGCGTTCTAATCTTATTCAAACGAATTGACATGTTAATGAAAATGGATATGAAGGTGGACATCCTTGTGAGACGACGGGACCTGACAAAACAACATATGAATAAAAGTGTCCGACAAGAAGCTCGATCATACGGAGCACATGGTGGATGTAGAATTCATCAACGTAAATAATTAGAAGCACTGACAACTTACAACATGCCAACCGGCCGTCTTCACAGCGAAACCAACAGCATGTCTACTGCTGCGGTAGACATCAGATTGGCGCCATGGACTGGTCGTGTAAAGTGGCGCCCCCATGTAGACAGACAAAGTCATATCAAGTACAAATACGCACATACAGGTGGGTTAACATTTGTTGTGATTTTAGTATTCTAGTAGATAATTCATTTGAATTCAGTACCGGCAAGAGCGTTGAAATAAAACTGCAGGACGTATTTGTTGACAAAACAACACATGAATAATAGTGTTGGACAGGAAGCTCGGTCATACAGAGCACGTGGTGGGTGTACTATCATGTAGTTACGTTACATTAGTTCAACAGCTATTCTCACACTTGAATGGACGGTTTTCGTTGTTTAGCATTTGGGCAATTTCACAAAAAAACTATCACTTGCGGCAAAAAATAAAAATAAAGTTATATTATATAAACTATTACATATGTCCTAAGTGATTTCAATATTGTTAAAAATCAGATTATTTTTGTTGCATGGGACCATCGTTCCTCTGTGTAAGGCGGATATCAGAGTTGCGTCATCTTTGGGTAATACATATACATACTGGTTTCATTGGTTTTACGGGACATTGCGACTGAGGTTGGGACATTGCGACACTAGATTTATTAATATTTATAATATATCGGTTGTCTAAAAATAATATCCATGCAAAACGTGTTGCAATTGTTTTAATTGTGTTTCTTGTCTTAATAATATTGTAGAAAATCATAATCTTTGATTTGATTTTGATTTCGTTTCTGTTTAATGGCAGAATTGATTCGACAATGGCCAGAGTTATATCGACAAATCGACAATGGCCACCAATTTACGAAGAAGAGAGTAGCCACGACGCAACAGGACAACTTGTGGTGTATGTATTGTCATGAAATCAGTAGCAAAATATTTTCCGTTTTCATTGGCAGTCTGACAGACTCGAAATAGGTGGCTGCATCGACTGTATAGAACACTTTGTTTAACTACGTTAAAACCTCGGACACACCAGTGTCAAATGTCGACTAAAGACAACTTTCTTTCAAGCTGCATTTTAGAATGGCTTGCAGACAAACATATATATATATATATATATTCTATGCCATGTTATACATTTTTATATGGTGTTAGGTGCCAATCTTGTATCTGGCGCTATTTCAAATAAAAATATTACCATTAGTGCTAATTAGGCTGCTAGGGCAATAAATAGGGCTAAGAGGGAAAATTGGAATGAATTGTTAAAAAATAATTAAAGATCGCTTGTGTTTTTTTTAGCTTAACACTACATATGCTAACATTATATGATAAGATGTACATTAGTACTTAACGCCACCTAAATACATTAATTTATTATAGTTGTTGTAGCACGAATACTATTCAGTGAATAAGACTGTTAGGTTTAGGTACAGCTAGCTATCAGGACTGACTTCTCTTTCTGTTTAATGGCAGAATTGATTCGACAATGGCCAGAATTATATCGACAAATCGACAATGGCCACCAATTTGCGAAGAAGAGAGTAGCCACGACGCAACAGGACAACTTGTGGTGTATGTATCGCCATGAAATCAGTAGCAAAATATTTTCCGTTCAAATATTTTCGATGTTTACAAAATCATATTTTTTATGATATTAAGCACGAACAAGTAAGTATTCAGCTTTCTACTGAAATTGTTATTTACTACGTAAATGTACAACCTACTAATTAGCTACGAACACGTCGCACCCTCAGAAGGACGAATCATGTTAAGTTGCTGAACAACAACAATTACGAACGTTTTCTCGTATCAAAATTATTTGAATTTTAGAATCGAAGAAAATTGTTGACTAAGTGTCAGTCGATGGTGATTTTGACAATAATCAGTCAGTTCATCCATCCATTATATGGAAGATCCTCTAGTACCCGAGAGCTTAGCCGTGAGCAATACAGCCAGTACTGTGTGTTCGCAGGACACAGACTCTGTGCTAAGTAGATCTTTGTTGTTGATCTTAATTACTGCACATTTATTGAAGTTTAAATTTGCCAATATCTACTGGTTACGCTCGCATAAGTAGTATAGCTTTGGAAAGTTATAATCTATACAATCGTTTAGTAATTTAGCACAAACTTGTGGGGATTGTCAAGACTCCTGGGAGGTTTCACGTAAAGGGGACACTTTTGCCAACATGCACTTCCCTCATTGTATTCAAACAATTCATTGTGCAATATTAATTCAATGTGATTATCATGCACTGGTAATATATAGTAAGGAATATAGTAAGGAATCTACATGCCACATTTCATGAAGACACATCATCTATTTGTTAAGGAGAATCTGCACATTATGTTGTTTTTGATACATTTCTTAGTCATACTTCAGTTGATGTTAGCATTAAAACCTGCACTGCAATACCATGAAACAAGTTATCCAGCTACAACACTTGTTATATTATCGTCCAAATCATTGATAAATGTATATAGATCCTCCAGTAGGCCATAGATCTTTTCTTTTACTGGTGTTTCTGTAAGCCAGGCTGCCTTCTCTCATTTTGGTGTGTAGTACAATCTTGCAGGAGGTGTTCCACTGTCATTGGAGCTATGCCACAAGCACACATGTCTGTGTCTCCAATATATAGTTTTGTGTGCAAGTGGTGCCTGAGTCTGCAGTGTCCAGTCCTCAGGCGCACCATTATCACATGAACTTCTCTGGACAACTAATAAAAGTTGTCCTCACTGTTGTAGCTGGGATGTTGTTTAAGCCATCCCTTCTTCTCCTTGTGATACACGATGGTTTTTGCTTCTTTGTAAGTGACCTCCCTCTCCTCTTAATCCAGTCCCCCTTCCTTTGCCGATCTGTCCACTTCCTCGTTTCCCGGGATGTTGAAGTGTGCTTGGATCCACTGGAGCACTGTCTGTCCAGCGGCATTCTGCAGCACAGACACGACACTGGCAAGGATGTTGAGTTCCTTGTTTGGGGGTGGTTGGATAGTGCCTGCATCACCGACGGTGCATCAGAGCATTTGACGACTTTATTGTGTATGGCCTCTCGCTGTTCTACCAACATCGTAGCTGCTGTCTTCAAAGCCTGGGCTTAGCTTTGTAATTTGTGGAGTATCTTCCTGTAGGGATGACCTGTTTGATCTTCCATCCATCCTTCAGATTCAAGAGAATCCCTCCACCTCCATTGCGGGTTGCTTCTTCCGCTGGGCCCTATGTGTAGGCATGGGTCCAGATGTCATGGGGGTAGGTTTGCTTAATGAACTCCACGGTGAGTGCCTTCTTTTCTGCATCTGTCTGGATTCCCTTTTTCAGGATGCCTGGGATGCTGTCCCTAATGTGTGTAAACTGGGTCCTCTTCCAGGCAGGGAATGTACAGTGCGTTGGGATTGGCTTGTCCATGTGGTGCATGAGCTCTGAGTCCTTCCTCTCCAATATTCGTGTTTGGTAGATAAAGCTGCTTTGCTTCAGTCTGCCTTTAGTCGGAGTATACATCCTGTTGTGCATGGGGTGGTTTTCTAGTCGCTCGAACTTGGCAGACTGTATGAGTAGTCTTGTGTCTCTTCTTTCTTCCATGGACTGCAGTCCAGTGAGTGTTTACAATTAATGGATCGGTGTTGATCTCAGGGCCCCAGTCATGATTCTTGAGGCCTGATTCTGATCCTTGGAGACTCTCTGGAAGTTGTTCTTTGCAGCTGTCCCCCAGAAGATATTCCTTACTCCAGCACTGGTCTGATGCGTACCGTGTAGATATTCTTCTGAATGTTGTGATCTGCACCCCAGGACGATCTTGATGATCATTGACGAAAATGATAAACACCGTAGGTGAGAGTACCCCTCCCGATGGCACGCCCTATTTCAGTGTCTTCTTTCAGCTGTGGTGATTCTTGTTTTGGACTCGAGCCTTCTTGTTGATCAGGTACTGATATATCCATCTGTATGTGAGGCCAGATATTCCATATTGGTGCAATTTCAGTTTCAGACCATTTTCCCACATTCTGTCGAATTATTTATCTAGGTCAATCTAGACCGTGAGTGTATGCTTTTTGTCTTGGAGGGTATATTCAATTTGTTTAGAGATGTATGTCACTTGATCTTCTGTGGATCTGTTTTGTCTGAAGCCAGCTTTCTGCGGAACGATGATCTGCCGCTTCTCTAGGTACCACGTCAGTCTGGTGTTGATAAGCCTTTCCACCAGTTTGCCAACACAGCTTGTTAGGCTGATGGGTCTGTAGCTGTCTGCTTTTGACCGGTTCTTTCCTTTCTTGTGGATTTGAATCATGGTTGATTCTCTCCATGACTGGGTTACTGAGCCGTTCTTCCAGCTTGCATTGAATATTTTGAGCAGTGTTTCTTTTGGCGGGCCTAGATGCTGAATCAATTCGTTGGTGACTCCATCTAGTACTGATAACGTTTCCTTCTTCAACAGTTTGATTGCCTCTTCGAGTTATTGTGATGTGAAAGGTGTTGTCATCACATCATCTTCTGGGTCCATGTCCTGGAACTGCTTCTGAGCTTCTCGACCTTCTTTTCTTCTGTCTTCAGGGACTTCAACATCACTGACCTTTTGGAAGTTGTTCATGAAGTGGTCGTCTACTTGTATGCCACTAGCTTTTGGTTGTGCTCGATAACCACTGGTGCTGAGGCTGTTTTTCCATCACTCATTGCTCGAGCAAGTTTCCATAATATATTTCCATCTTTGTCTAGATTTAGATGTTCAGTCCTCTTGATCCAGTTGCTGCGCACAGCTGAATTGAAATACCTTTTGTATTCTGACGTTGTCTGGTTGAGCACAATGTTGTTCTCTGTTGGTGGGTCTTGCTCCACCTTCTCTCTAGCTGAGGAGACTTGGTCTTCAAGGTGCTGCAGTTCTTCAGTCCAATATTGCCTTTTGTTTCTTTTGGCTTCTCTAGGGATGGTCTCGTATGCCACTTTCAGGACAGCTGCATTAAAGGCCTTTACCATTTCATTTCTGTCCTTTTTCTTTGTCTTTATGTTTTCTGTGTACATGTCTGTCAGGCCAGAGTAGAGGTTCCATTTGGCTTTTCGGTAGTTCCATCTTGCAATCTTCTGGATGTTGGTTGAGGTCAAATATCAGTTTGACCGGTTTGTGGTTACTGCCCCAAAATCTGGTAATGAACTAATACCCTCTCTGGTAAACACTGAACTGAAGTGTTTATTTATGTCTTCTGTCAATATAAAACCTTGTGATATTATATTTCCAGCACTTTCTTCTAGTGGTCTAGTGGTCCAACCTTGTCGCATTTTGTTCACTCCTGACATACGCATAAAAGTTTTTTAGATGTATTAACGTCAATGCATCTTAATTCTACAGTGAGTCGGATGATTAAACACTCTATGTACAGATGTGATAACACGAAATGTCGAAATAAATAGATATGTTGTCATCTAACACTTCATAGGAACTATGTGTCCAATCACCAGTTAAACTGTCAATCATGACGAGCCTCTCAGTCTGTCTGTCAAACAGAAGTGGCGCTGCAATGAGCACACGTAGATACATCCAGACCCAGGCACAACAAACGGGCGGCGTCAACATCGAGCAGCAAGTCAAGTATGTATGACCAAACCTGTAAAAATACACCAATGGAAAAATTATGCTATTTAGTGAAAACGGTTGTCTTACTTGATGCTTCGCTTAAAGGGTTATTTGTATAGCGATTTCAATGTAGCATTGAGCCGAAGCCATATCTGTGTTTTCTTATCATGATACACAAATACGTATTCGCTTTTTATGTTCTACATACAAGAGCGCAAATACGACGGACGAGAAGCATGTTAACAACAATTGTACAGCCGTTTTCAGATTTCTTTCTGAACACAGATGATGCGGATCTTCGTTCTATTAATAAGTTATCTGCAGTGAGATCTGTTAGCATATAATAGTAAGGTGACTCCCATGGTAAACTGACCCCGGGGTCAATACTCTATGACGTATTCTGACCTTCGGGCCAATATGTTATGATGTAGTTTGACTCCGGGGTCAAAATACTGTTATAGTATTTACCCCCGTTTGGTATTTTGATTCTAGTTATCATAACACTCAGTTTGACTGATTTAGCTGTTGTACTGTGGACACTTGTATTGTACAATTTGCGTGGTACTGGATACCAAATGCTCCCTTGTTGCTCAACATGGTAGACATGAGAGAGAGGGAGGGAGGGAGGGAGGGAGGGAGAGAGGGAGGGGGGAGGGACGGAGGGAGGGAGGGAGTATACCCAAGTATTTCGCTCCCGTTTTCCCTTTGTGCAACCAGTTTTACGGGCGGGAAGTACTTTTACTAAGATCAGCGTACGTAACCCTTATTTTATGTTACTACTCGCCTCAGAAAGATCATTTTAATATGACCATATTACGTTAACCCTCATCCTTTATTTGTGTTAGCAAGAGGGTGGTCAGTCTATCGTGATCATTGTTTCCGCAATGCCTTAAAAACAGAGTCGTGGGACCCCATTTCTCTGAGAAACGGAGACCCTATAACAAAGGTGTGTTCCAAAGATGCATGAACATCTAACCAGAAAATATGTTCCAGAATATATGGTCAAAGCAGTTTATATTTATATTCACAAACAATGCATGCTTATTGCAGCCTAGCGTTTTGTTGAACATTGGTTTCTCTTCAACATAAGGAGTAGGCTATGCTTGGAGGACGGAGTTTGCGTCATATGTGGTAGACCTATCATGGGAAAAAAATTATTTATGAGGCTTCATTTTAATTGAAAGGGATACGCAGTTTTTGAGAGTAATTTGAGCAGTTGACGATGGAAGCAATATCTTTATTAATTAGTTAAATTAGATGCTTAAACATATATATATATATATATATATATATATATATATATATATATATATATATATATATATATATATATATATATATATATATATATATATATATATATATATATATATATATATATATATATATATATATATATATATATATATATATATATATATATATATATATGTCAGTGACTTAAATAACATAAAAGTTGTTAAATGTCACAGGTGGAGCAAACAAGAACACTTACAAAAATTTTCGCAGATTGTAACGTTTTTATACCGTTGCAACACCAGAATGTTAGGTCATTATTTTAATAATGGCAAACTTGTGCTTTTTGTTCAACAGCAATAATCTTCCGGCTCCACGTTTGGTTCTGGTTCCGGTTCCTCTTCAGCTTCTTCTTCTGGTGCCGATGCCTGTTCGGCTTCCAGTCCCGCTTCCGCTTCCAATCCCATGTACCGAAGCAAGTTAGACAACAAACACAACATATCAGTGAGTATATGTGGCTAAAGGCTGAGCATTAATTACGTAAAATAGATTTGCAGTGGGGATTGTTGGATATTTTCCAGTGAACGCAGTAATTCACTACTATAACTTAACGTTCTAGGGAGCCGACATTATAATTAAAATAAGACCAAATTGTTTTGGGGTCACATCATCAGAGAACAAAGAATTCATCGGGAAATATTGAGTGAATGGATGAGGGTAAAAGATGGAGGGAAGATCAATAGTCAAATGGACAGAAAACATCAAGGCATGGACGATAAAAGAGGCAGGAAAGACCAAGAGTCGTACGAATAGACAACATCAAGACATGGACGGTAAAAGAGGCAGTGAAGACCAAGAGTCGTACGAACAGACAACATGGAGACATGGACGGTAAAAGAGGCAGTGAAGACCAAAAGTCGTACGAACAGACAACATGAAGGCATGGACGGTAAAAGAGGCAGGGAAGACCAAGAGTCTTACGAACAGACAACATGAAGGCATGGACGGTAAAAGAGGCAGTGAAGACCAAGAGTCGTACGAACAGACAACATGAAGACATGGACGGTAAAAGAGGCAGTGAAGACCAAGAGTCGTACGAGTAGACAACATCAAGGCATGGACGATAAAAGAGGCAGGAAAGACCAAGAGTCGTACGAATAGACAACATCAAGGAATGGACGGTAAAAGAGGCAGTGAAGACCAAGAATCGTACGAGTAGACAACATCAAGGCATGGACGATAAAAGAGGCAGGAAAGACCAAGAGTCGTACGAATAGACAACATCAAGGAATGGACGGTAAAAGAGGCAGTGAAGACCAAGAGTCGTACGAGTAGACAACATCAAGGCATGGACGGTAAAAGAGGCAGCGAAGACCAAGAGTCGTACGAATAGACAACATCAAGACATGGACGGTAAAAGAGGCAGTGAAGACCAAGAGTCGTACGAACAGACAACATGGAGACATGGACGGTAAAAGAGGCAGTGAAGACCAAGAGTCGTACGAACAGACAACATGAAGGCATGGACGGTAAAAGAGGCAGGGAAGACCAAGAGTCTTACGAACAAACAACGTGAAGGCATGGACGGTAAAAGAGGCAGTGAAGACCAAGAGTCGTACGAACAGACAACATGGAGACATGGACGGTAAAAGAGGCAGTGAAGACCAAGAGTCGTACGAATAGACAACATGAAGGCATGGACGGTAAAAGAGGCAGTGAAGACCACGAGTCGTACGAATAGACAACATCAAGACATGGACGGTAAAAGAGGCAGTGAAGACCAAGAGTCGTACGAACAGACAACATGGAGACATGGACGGTAAAAGAGGCAGTGAAGACCAAGAGTCGTACGAACAGACAACATGAAGGCATGGACGGTAAAAGAGGCAGTGAAGACCAAGAGTCGTACGAATAGACAACATCAAGACATGGACGGTAAAAGAGGCAGTGAAGACTAAGAGTCGTACGAGTAGACAACATCAAGACATGGACGGTAAAAGAGGCAGTGAAGACCAAGAGTCGTACGAACAGACAACATGAAGGCATGGACGGTAAAAGAGGCAGCGAAGACCAAGAGTCGTACGAATAGACAACATCAAGACATGGACGGTAAAAGAGGCAGTGAAGACCAAGAGTGTTACGAACAGACAACATGAAGGCATGGACGGTAAAAGAGGCAGTGAAGACCAAGAGTGTTACGAACAGACAACATGAAGGAATGGACGGTAAAAGAGGCAGCGAAGACCAAGAGTCGTACGAATAGACAACATCAAGACATGGACGGTAAAAGAGGCAGTGAAGACCATGAGTCTTACGAACAGCAACATGAAGACATGGGCGATAAAAGCGATAAACACATTCAGCAGATTCGTGTGTGTGCGTGCGTGCGTGCGTGCGTGCGTGCGTGCGCGTGCGTGCGTGTATCATTAAAAAATATGAACATGCATTTGTTGGATTATATATGTTGACGCATATATATAATGCTGCTAGTGGATATAACCCTCATACACTTTGTGTGTTGCAGGTCGTTCACATCGTAGAACTTATCAGCAAGAGGAGCATTTACTACATTACTTAATCCTCGCAGATGAATACGTAGAAAGCTAATGTGATGCTGGTGCTGGTGTTACTAATATGTGTGCATCATTCATGTGTCGCAGAATTCTACAAATTGTGCCATTTCTATTCAGTAGGGTCTAACCCGAAATTGTGCATTTTGCATGATGATCGTTTTAGAGAGAATAAACATACTTTCGCTACAATGTTTATGAAACGGGCCGCTGGACGCGTACTTGTGTTGTCGGAACTACGTACAATGGCTTATGGTCCCAGCCTTTGCGAATTCCGCGCAGCAGTGACTTGTAGAAGCAAACACAAACGTTGAACTAAAATAGGTATTGTATGTGTCTTAGTGGAAACGTTTGCGTAAAGTGAACATATCATGTGAGTTGTGCTCACTCCAGTAGCGTAGCTCAATGAATCATGATTATTGTACGTTTCAATGTTCAATCAATTTGTGCTAGACCTGAAAATTGAGGCCTAGTGCAACAACTAGGGTACGGAGAGGATAAGTAAGTAGTAAGACCTGTAAGATCTCCCCTCCCCCCCCCCAGTGTGTGTATGTGTGTTCTTATGCAAGAAAGGTTATAATTAGCAAATATGAGTTAGAATAATATCTACTACATATTATTCTGCAAGAGGAATTGTGTGCCAGACAGAACTAAATAGCATAGTTATCTTGACTAGGACTGTTACGTTGTACATTGAGCATTAATGTACTCAAGTTTGTGACTTATTTTAAATATGACTTTTTTCTGATAATTAGAAGTTATTGCATGATGAAATTGATAGCAGATACCCCATGACTTTCATTACAATGAAACAATATGGGCTGTAGACACTTAATGTAATATTTGTATATTTTTTGTGGACGTGCCACTTGTGTGGTAAAAGTAGACACTTAATGTATCATTGTATTCAATTTGGTGAATGATTTTGCATGAAATGTTGTTGTGATAAATGTAAGTGATGAAAGACTGATTTTGTGATTTATCACAAGTGAAATATTTTGTGATAATTGTAAGTCATTATATGATGAAACTTATAATATATTGATTTAATTGCACCTTGTTCTTGATCTTAGTTGTGGGGGAAAATAGTTCCGAGTAAAGAATACTTGGGTATTGTGAGGGGGTAAGAAATCCAGGGTGGGGGAAGATATCCTAGGGCATCTTCCCCCTAGGGGGAAGCTATCCAGGGGGAAATACTTACTGTTACACCGGGAATCACGGGATCGTAATCCTTCCTCACCAACACCTATAACATTGGGCGTCCGCGGGGGGCATCACAGACACGCACGCACGCACGCACGCACGCACGCACGCACGCACGCACGCACGCACGCACGCACGCACGCACGCACGCACGCACGCACGCACGCACGCACGCACGCACGCACGCACGCACGCACGCACACACACACACACACACACACACACACACACACACACACACACACACTGTTCTCGGCATTCCAGACGCTTTCATGGCCACCGTATCGAATCAGGTAGCACGTGGATCGAGTCCAGTGCGTATCCCCTCCAAAGCCTATCCTGCACGTTAATGGCTTTTTCGTATAGTTATGAGGAATGGTTGTGACGTCACAAGGGTGTTGCAATTTTTTTAAATTTAAATATACCTATGCTTTATGTGGGGTGTGTTTCGATGCCCATTTCTACCGCAACACCACGTGGTTAAAAATAATGTTAAAGTATAGAAAGTAAAGAATAAAATAATACAACATAACAAAGGTAGTGACGTCATAGTTGTTTTTTGTATTCCTGACATAAAACGGCAAAAATAAACGTAATTCACGAGCGTGGCAGACGGGGTGCGCCAGATCCACGGGTGGTTGACGGGGGCTCGGCGCGGCGGGCGTGCAGCTCGTCCGAGTATCGAGATAACGCTCTGCCACCATTTTTATTTCACCGTTATTTCTTTCCCTGATATTTCATATTAATCGGTATTTGTAAATATTACGTTCAGCCAACGGATATACGCCGTATCTATATTAAGGGTCCGCAGGTCGAACTGAATCCGGCAGTGGTGACTTGCTGAGGACTGCCTCTCCATCAGTGATGACAAGCTGTTTGTCCTCCTGTTCAAACAACTTGAGGAGAGCTTCTGGTAGGAACCTGAACAACTCTGTCTTGTTGCTGTCCACTCGGAGGAAGTTTCCGGGTATGGCTGCTGCAGCCACCACATGTCTGCGCACTCCTTTTTCACGCTTTGCTCTTGTCCTGCCTTTCGGTGAATCTGCAATGTAGATGTCCCACACCAGGTCCAGGCGTGACGCAGTTTGAAGCTTTGTGAACAACAGGTGCAAGATGAAGATCTCTTGGGCATATTCATCAAAGTTTTTGGCTGCAGCTGGCTCCAGCACCTGGACGTTGACTGCTCCATCAAAAACTACATAGATGATGGCAGGAGTCTCTGACTGGGCATCGGAGTAGTCTTCCGAACATGTGAGGAGATCATTCTTCATACTTAGCCGGAGGCTACCTCCATCAGAGAGTGCTGCAGGACACGCCTGATTCTCACGACGAAAGAACTGTTAAAGGTTTCCATCCCTCGTCTGGCAACCGATGTACAGCTGCGAGAACAGCTGCAGGTCATTCTTGAGAGAGGACACCTGCTGCTTCCCTTGGCTCACACTTCTCGGAGTGGAAGTACTGAACACCTTCAACTTCTTTCGACGAAAAGCGTCATAGATAGGTTTGGTTCTTTCCACCAGGCATTCTCCGATGAAAGCTTGGAACTGCTCTTGGCCAATCCTCTTAACATTCCGGACACTTAACCGCAGCAGGACCTGCCATTTAATTTGTGTCAAGGACAACCAGATCCATACTCTCTTCCTCAAAGGGGTCACCAAGCTCTTCTATCACAGTGACAAGGGAGCGGAATCTTTGGCGAATGGGGTCTGCACACTTGGTGTCTAGTCGTGATGACGTGTGTCTACTCTCCTTCCCCAGTGCTCGTCCCCATCTTGGAACTCTTCTATGGCCCTGGCAACTTCTTGTCCGGCAACCAACGCCTCTAGTTCCACCACCGTTGTCCAGTACTGAAACTGGGGGGTGTCTTCTCTCTGGTGGCACCTATCTTCAAACTGACTAATTAGACTAATTGGTCCAATTAGACTGATTTTTTTTCTGTACAAATCAAATAATTAGTTCTTTCCTAAGCACCCCTGTACCTTTATACGTTAATTAACCTCCACTGTCAACCTGCATTCCTATCCAGTTGAGCAGGTATGTAAAATGACAGTAACCGCAGGCGGCAATTTTGTAAAATGGCTGCCACAGCCGTAAAGAGCCCAGCCTGCGATGGCTCAATATCGCATAATTAATTTTTATCACAAAATGCACAATGTTTATGGATATTTTGGTTTATGCCGCCCCACTAATTAGACCTAACTGCAGTTCCAATCAATAGTTTAATAATAAAATGTATGCATGGGAAATGATAAACACTTGAATATTTTAGCCCGAAATTTAATATGACTTTTCACCAAATTTCAAATGTTAACATACAATGGTTGCTTCTTCGTAAGGGGCTGGGGTATTCTACATCTTCTATGA
Organism: Lamellibrachia columna; assembly: GCA_963662155.1. Taxonomy (NCBI): domain Eukaryota; kingdom Metazoa; phylum Annelida; class Polychaeta; order Sabellida; family Siboglinidae; genus Lamellibrachia; species Lamellibrachia columna. The sequence continues at coordinate 47,825,940 of OY759271.1, forward strand.
TGCATTCATCATTTGATAAAATTAAATCTAAAACATTTGGGTTATTTGAACCTCGACCTCTGGTTGGGTCTGACACATGTTAAGACATAAATGCATCTCATACATTCTACAAATGTTTTATTTAAGTTGCTATGGTTGTTACATTTATTTGTCCAATTTAAGTCTGGGAGGTTGAAATCTCCTACAATTATAATGTGTGAATATTTTAACTGTGGGGCAGTTCCACGGTGTCGGGCGTACATTTCAGACACTTTAGCCATGCACTGCATGCTGGGATAAATAAAGTATAAGTACCACAATGTGTTACTGCCATATACTACAAGAACCAACTATGACATCATTGTCATATATAAACTTCCTTCCATCCTACAGTCATTCTAGACATGCAATGAAAAACATGCATGGTGTCGGTTCCCACACGAACCTGAATTTTTAACCTGAGTAAGGTTATATCCAAATCTCTGTGATGTGTGAGGGCATATTGGAAATGTTATGTTAGCTGCTGATAGGCCAGGAGTTAATCTCTTGACTAGATCCAATAAAATGTTGTGTCTGTAGCACACTGAAGAAATAGAAAATAGGTTGTCTGGTGTCGGACGTGCATGTTTTGTTGGTGTCGGACGTATCCTTGTAAAATGCAATATAACACGTATATAAAAGTTTGCTTATATTTTCAAAATAAGGTAATTACAAAATACACTTTTGAAGATTCTTCTACATAAATGCTGACAATTAAAAGCCAAAATAGTGATGCTGTCTACTGTCCAGACAATGTGTAAATCCTTTAATAAAACGCATCAGAACAAACTGCCAGGACCGCCAACAACAGTTGGCGCATCAATCAACATCCACTTCGATTTGTCCACTTGTTACATAAAAAAACATGTGTGACTTCACCATGGAAACCAGCCCCTTCAAACTTCACAACCACCCAGTCACCTATATTGACTTTGATTTCCTGGTGCACTTCTGTCGTGCATCAAAAAATTCTGAAGTAATGGTATCAGTACTATCATCCAAAGAGGCGTCACTAATTGTTACTTCTGTTAAATCCTGTGAATCAGATATATCAGCAATCAGCAAATACTTATTCCCTCTTGCTTATATGTAGTGCAACTAGTGAGTATTAGCTACTGGGAGACAAAGTTGACATTCACTCCCGGATTTCATAGTACACCCAGTTCAAAAAAAGGCTACTGTTTTAGTTGCACTGCCTTTTTCCACTTCGAACGTAGCACCAAACTGCTGACATGACCATTCCACCAATTCCATCTACTATGCCATTGTCACGTGATGTTACTGAAAACTTCCAGCTCAATGTTATCGCATTCTCTCCTTCCAACAAGTGGAGATTTGAGAATAGGAATCTCTGTTTAAGAACTCCATCTGAGAATACCGAAATCATGGTCTTGATATACATTTGGATACTTAGCCTTCAAATGCACGAAGAGTGTATCCACGAACATTAAACTTGGTGTGGTGTAATTCACCGGAGACAATGGCATAGCTCTCAGCCTCAGTGATTCCACTATTTGTCCATGCATAGGCAGAATACAGTGACTTGGGCATACTTTTACAAACCGCACATGGAAAAGAAAGATGGCCACTACCCACCAGATTATAGAAAATAATGTCAGAGAGCAAAGGCTTGTGATATTATAAAGTTTTAGTTTGGTTATTGCTGCTTCAAACCCATTTTTACACAGTACTAGATTTTTAATGCTTAGTTCAATGGTTTTGTTGTGCCCCAATTAAATTTTGGTTTAGTAGTTGTAATTAGTTCCAATGTTGTGCTAATCCAATTATATGTATTAAGAATGGCTATGACATTGATAATGTTTATTAACATCACACAGAAATTACATGGTGTGAGACGTATGGGATGTCGGTCGTACGGGGTGTGGGACGTACGGGATGTCGGTCGTACGGGGTGTGAGACGTATGGGATGTCGGTCGTACGGGGTGTGGGACGTACGGGATGTCGGTCGTACGGGGTGTGAGACGTATGGGATGTCGGTCGTACGGGGTGTGGGACGTACGGGATGTCGGTCGTACGGGGTGTGAGACGTATGGGATGTCGGTCGTACGGGGTGTGGGACGTACGGGATGTCGGTCGTACGGGGTGTGAGACGTACGGGATGTCGGTCGTACGGGGTGTGAGACGTATGGGATGTCGGTCGTACGGGGTGTGAGACGTATGGGATGTTGGACGTACGGGGTGTGAGACGTATGGGATGTCGGTCGTACGGGGTGTGGGACGTACGGGATGTCGGTCGTACGGGGTGTGAGACGTACGGGATGTCGGTCGTACGGGGTGTGAGACGTATGGGATGTCGGTCGTACGGGGTGTGAGACGTATGGGATGTCGGTCGTACGGGGTGTGAGACGTATGGGATGTCGGTCGTACGGGGTGTGAGACGTACGGGATGTCGGTCGTACGGGGTGTGAGACGTACGGGATGTCGGTCGTACGGGGTGTGAGACGTATGGGATGTCGGTCGTACGGGGTGTGGGACGTACGGGATGTCGGTCGTACGGGGTGTGAGACGTATGGGATGTCGGTCGTACGGGGTGTGGGACGTACGGGATGTCGGTCGTACGGGGTGTGAGACGTACGGGATGTCGGTCGTACGGGGTGTGAGACGTATGGGATGTCGGTCGTACGGGGTGTGAGACGTATGGGATGTTGGACGTACGGGGTGTGAGACGTATGGGATGTCGGTCGTACGGGGTGTGGGACGTACGGGATGTCGGTCGTACGGGGTGTGAGACGTACGGGATGTCGGTCGTACGGGGTGTGAGACGTATGGGATGTCGGTCGTACGGGGTGTGAGACGTATGGGATGTCGGTCGTACGGGGTGTGAGACGTATGGGATGTCGGTCGTACGGGGTGTGAGACGTACGGGATGTCGGTCGTACGGGGTGTGAGACGTATGGGATGTCGGTCGTACGGGGTGTGAGACGTATGGGATGTTGGACGTACGGGGTGTGAGACGTATGGGATGTCGGTCGTACGGGGTGTGAGACGTATGGGATGTTGGACGTACGGGGTGTGAGACGTATGGGATGTCGGACGTACGGGGTGTGAGACGTACGGGATGTCGGACGTACGGGGTGTGAGACGTACGGGATGTCGGACGTACGGGGTGTGAGACGTACGGGATGTCGGACGTACGGGGTGTGGGACGTACGGGATGTCGGACGTACGGGGTGTGAGACGTACGGGATGTCGGACGTATGGGGTGTGAGACGTACGGGATGTCGGACGTACGGGGTGTGAGACGTACGGGATGTCGGACGTACGGGGTGTGAGACGTATGGGGTGTCGGACGTATGGGGTGTCGGACGTACGGGGTTTCGGACGTATGGGATGTCGGGCGTATGGGGCGTCGGACGTAATTTTTTACGTACGTCCGATACCACAACTGCTGGTTAATTATTGCATAATCAATAACAAAAATTATTTGTTTGTTCAAAGAAATAAAATTAACATTGTATCTCAGTTAGTAAAATTTTGCAACCATCCAACATTAGTACAGGTTGGTGTCGGACGTACATGAGTAAAATACTCATTACAAATTTAGTTAAGTCAGTTTAAAATATGCCTAAACGTTCATGTACTCATGTAAATTAACGAAGTATATGTCTGGGATTAAACTCCATAAAAATAAATAAGTTTACTTATAAATTAAAATAGACGTAGTAAAAAAATTTAATGGAATTTTTCTTAAAATATTTTCGTCATTAGTTACAGCATTATAAATGATTACATAACATCTGCTGGAAATGGATTAATGTGGCATCTGACACTTTGGAATATTTTCAAATTATACCACACTTGCTCCATTTGAACCAGTTTCTAAAAATAACATGTTGGTTTACCTGAACGTGGAACTGCAATGTGATGTTATTTTAATTATATTTATAAGTTATTTTCATCTGACCCAACATCACTTCTGTAAACACATCCAAAAAGAAGCTTTGTGTTATTAATAAGTTTTATTTCTACAGACATTCCTTGACTGATGTAACCACATTTACTTTTTTGCTGGTAATGAGTTTTCCATATAATATATTATAACTCCTCTCTCGTCTTGGTTTTCAATATGCTGTGATAATATTTTATATCCCTCTAGCGAGAACTCTGGGTTGGTAATTAGACATTTTATGGTGTTTAGGTTTTACCTCATTAATCGTTATTATGTTTGGTTTTAAATCTCTGACTCTCTGTTCTTTCAAGTTCATTCTGTTCATAATTAAGTTGGTCCACATTTGCACAAAAACACTTAATATCACGTTTTGTTGTTGGTTGCTCTGCTCAGGGTGATTGGGAATGTAATAGCTTTTTCTGATCTTCTTTATTCTTCGGTCCCAAGGTGGCCCTCGCACCCTGAACAAGTAGTTTCCCGACATGTCTGCTGCTTCCTGCCCTTTTGCTTATTCACAGTTGGTTAGATTATTCTCTCTCCTGCTTGGTTTTGTCTTGATCGATCTTTATGATTTTTTTTATTTCTTAATTTTTTTGGAGGTGGAAGAATGTCCCGTTTCTTCTCGTTTTCGGATAACGTTACTAACACTAGTCTAATTTTGTCATCTTTTGCTTCCCCTAGTCTAGCTACGAATCTCTGTGATGTCCGTGTCTACGAAGTCTTTGTGCATCATTCTAGTAATGTTTCCATGTCGAGCTTATATATGTCGGATTTAAGTTGCGATTGTGAGGTAGGTTAACGATGATGCCATTGCTTAATCTTTTTTCTCTCTCCTTGGTTTCCATTGTTTGAACCTTGACAACCTCCTTAAATTAACGACTTTGTATGATTTGTGTTTAATATTTGCTTCTTTGATCATTTCGCAAACTCTTGTATTATCACCCTTTGCATTGATGTCTCCCTGCCTTATCCTGTTCAACCTTTTTAAGGAATTCCTCGCATCGTCCTTCACATTTGTTTTCGGATTTTGTATTACTTTCGCATCGCACGGTGGGCAGAACCAGAGGATGTGATCTTTTCTCGTTCATTATTGTGTATTCTATTTACACAATTTATATAAAAGTGCTTGTCACAGTATTCACATTCAACCAGCTTGTAATTGTCTCCCTCGAATCTTATTTTGCACTGACATATCCATATTTCATCGTTTTCTAATCTGAACAGGGAGTCAAGGCAGTGCCGGGAAGAAGTAAATAGAGACAATTGCATGTAAAGGGTTATCCAGAGCGAGTCTGGCTTTAGATGGTTCCTTCACTGAAAGGTCAGGTTGGTAAACAGTATTGTGTACGGAGTGCTGGTCTGATTAAGCCATCCTAATTAATTGTATGAGTCAATATAATTTACTGAATCTAATTTGTCTACTGTCAATACTAAATATAATATATTTGTTGAATCTAAGTAATTTTATTTCATGATCTAATTTAATTCGTAATCTAAGTTTTTTACTGAATCAGATATTTTACAGAATCTAAATGGTATTACTGGATATAACTAATAGACTGAATCTGAATGAAACATAAAACATAAAATACAGTTATGACTGATAAATCATATTAACAGTAAACAAAAGACAACCACAATCAGTTGTATTGTATTTTATTCAGTTCCAGCAGGTCCGAAGACCCAGTAACAGGACTGATAACAAAATATAAGAACAATACGTATAAATAATAAAAACAGTAAGAACAATAGTTATAATAAGGGTATAAAACCACAAAATACCGACATTACTGACATAGCAAGCTAAGACAGCATTATGCATAGAAATGTTTCTGAATTACAGATCTGAAGGCATAGGCTCCAATAAATATATCACAAGTGGGTTCAGTTAAATACAGTGTGTTGAAAGTAGTCATACATCTATTTAAAACTGAGTATATCCTAATGGTGATTCTGCTATTGGAAATTCTAAAAGGAGTATAGTTTCGTAGAGATCTTGAAGGACAATGGTAGATGACATTTCCTACCAGATAGGACGAATCTAGATGAGAGTGCACACACTTATGTAGAAATACCAGATCTTCAATTTGCCTACGATGTTGAAGGGATGGTAGTCTAAAATGATGGCAAAGCGCAGGATAATTTTCAGTGGAGTACTGTATTTTGGATTTGTAACATAAATACTTAATGAATTTGTTTGAACTAGTTCGATTTGATCAATAAAAGTACGTTGCCACGGATTCCAAGTAACACTGCAATACTCCAACTGGCTTCTGACTAGAAATATATACAAAGATCGCACATCTTGTACATCGGTAAATGTTGTGCAAACACGCTTAATAAATCCACACATCTTAAAAGCTTTAGAGACATTACGACTAATATGATCTTTAAAATCCAAATTACTATTCAATGTGACTCCGAAATCTTTGATAGCGGTGACCCTTGGTAAAGACTGGCTTAAGATGGCGTAGTCAAAAGATAAGTATTTCTTTTTGTTAGTGAAAGTCATTATGCAGCATTTGTCTGAGTTAAGTTTGAGGTGTCAGGTCTCACACCACAGGCACACACTGTCCAGATTCTTCTGCACCAACTGACAATCGGTCACAGACGAAATTTCTCTAAACAGTTTGGAATCATCAGCATAGAGTGATATTTCACATGAATCAACATGATTAGTGAGATCATTAATATCCAAGATAAACAGAAGTGGGCCAATTTGTGAACCTTGTGGTACACCAGACAACACCGGCTTCCAGTCAGATGCTTTGCCTTCGAGTACCACACGTTGTTTTCGGTTGAGAAGGTAGGACTGCAACCATTGTACGCATTGCCCAGAATACCCATATGATTTAAGCTTGTGAATTAACAGTAGGTGGCACACTGAGTCAAAGGCTTTACTAAAGTCCAAGTAAACAGAATCAACTTGTTTCTTGCTGTCAACAGATTCAGAAATGGAGTCTAAGTAACAAGCTAGGTTAGATACTGTGCTTCTACACTTCACAAATCCGTGTCAGCTGCCCGAAATTGTGTTACGCACATGGTTATACAATAAGTCATACTCCACTTTCTCAAAAACTGTACTAAATAGCGGTAAAAGAGAGATAGGTGTGTAGTTACAGACATTTCGTTTAACTCCCTTCTTGTACACAGGAATAACATTTGCACGTTTAAAACAGGTTGGAAAAGTTCCACAGTTTAAGGACATATTAAAAAGTACAGTTAGTGGACCTGCCAATTCTGTGGCACATTCCCTGAGGATTACACCTGATATATTATCAGGGCCACATGTTTCATTTACATTGGTGGATCTTAGTGCCCCGATGACATTATCATAAGACACACTGATGTGCGAAATTTGGTCTGATTAAAAGTGAGTATATTGGGATAATCAAGATTATCTACCAATGTAAACACAGATTGAAAATAGTCTGATAATAATTCGGCTATATCAACTGGACTGCCTGCCTCGATACCATTATAGGGGTAAGATCACTGTTGACCTTCCTGTTTATTGTTTCACACGAATGTAGGGCGTATTAAATTGCGATATGTGAATTTAAACAATCATATGATGTGACATAAGTGCAGTTGAGCAGGCATATTCACATTTTAAGAGTTTAACAGGCGGAGGGATTTATGTTAATTTTTCTGCTATGGGCCACGTGGGCGCATGAATACATGACTATTTTTGTCAAAATTGACGGGCATCGCACGTAGGGGCGTTTTAAAAGAGCTGGAGGTAAGTGATTTTGACAAAACTTAGTCAGCATGTCAGTGAGATGATGGCAGTTGCTGTGAAAAAAATTCAGAATTGTTGAAGGTCACGTTTTCTTATAATCAGATAAAACATTAACATGGCCACCAATGCAATTCTCTACTGTGGTCTGTCCCCTATAATATTCCATTGAGTTAGGAGTGTTCATATTCGTTTGCTTGCTTTTGGCAAAACTTAATAAAAACAACTATTAACAACGCACGATATGTATAAAAATTTAATTACTGGTTAATGTATGAGACAAGAGACTCCTATTAAGACCAAAATTGGTCGCTGTCGTAGGGGTCACTCGGCCCCGGGCATAGAAATAAATAGAACACCCGTTAGTAAAACAAGACCGTTGAACCCTTATCAGTTGACACATGATAAAGTGATGCAGGCATGGACCAGTGACATTCATGCTGCTGCACGGCAAGAACTCACTGGAGGCCCAGTGTTTATACTGTACAGCACCCAGTCTTCATCATATATCTATAGATATAAAGTACTAATAAGATATAGCTATATATACCTAATACCTTATTACGTGCACAGTCTATCCATGCACCTTGTATATCAAATATCATAACATATTAACTATATCAGTAGCCCCACTAAACATGATCGAAACTTAACTTTCTGAAGTGTTCTATACATGTATTAGCTAATGACTGCAAGTGATCAAAATCTCATTAAGCCCTGTTGGACATTCTTCTCGATCTAAGGTCCCAAAAATATTCTTTTTCCATCTTCCAACACATTCCCCAGCTGCTCCATCACAGCCATTTCCACCTGCAGATCAAGATCTTTCTCGAATGTTATCTGGCCAACTTGCCCAAGGACACGCCTCATGTAAAGAAATGTGCTCTCTCATTTAAGCTGTCAATTGTTTTAGTAGGCAACCTTTCACATGGTTTGTCAAACAAATGCATAGAATGCAATGAATGTTGCACTGTGTAACATCATTCTCCACTTCCAACACGGATTCCAGTCGGGACTGTCTTGTGAATCTCAACTCATTGAGACAGTCCACGACTGGATGACTGCTATGGACAACAAGACACAAATTGGCGCAATCCTGCTTGACTTTGCCAAAGCCTTCGACAAAGTGCCTCACTTACGTCTTCTATCAAAATTGACCTCCTACGGAATCACTGGAAACACTCAAAATTGGATCAAATCTTTTCTATCCAACCGCAAACAGAGAGTCTCAGTTAACGGTACCCTGTCGGACATCACAGATTTCACATCTGGTGTCCCACAGGGTTCAGTTCTAGGACCTGTCCTCTTCTTACTCTACATAAATGACATAAATGGGAACATAAAATTTTCTATACGCCTTTTTGCAGATGATAGTATTATATATCGTAAAATTTCTTCCAAAACCGACCACGAAATTCTCCAAACTGACCTAAGCCAACTCCAAACATGGTCAGACAAATGGCAAATGGAATTTAATGTAGCTAAATGCGTCCACCTTCCAATAACAAACAAAACTAAACCCAGCACACACAAGTACTCGCTTTCTGGCCAGCCATTATCCACCGTATCCAGCCACTCATACCTCGGAGTAAAATTGGATTCCAAATTAACCTGGACAAATCACGTCACTGACATAACTTCAAAATCTTCGAAATGTTTAGGCATGATTAAACGAACTCTTGGCCCATGTAAACCCGAAGTTAAACAAACAGCCTACAACATGCTAATCCGGCCAAAACTTGAGTACTCTTCACCCTTATGGAATCCCCACACCTTTTCACAAGTTAAAAGCCTTGAAAGAGTGCAACACTCTGCTGCCAGATTTGTTAAAAATGATTACAGACGGAACACAAATCCAGCAGATCTAATTACTGCCCTTGGATGGCCAACCCTCGAACGAAGGCGCATTATCAAACAAGCCACAACCTTCTACAAAATTCTAAACAACATTATTGAGATCACCCCCCCTCCAGGCCTACTAACTCGCTCTCGAACCCGTGGACAATACATAACCCCAAAGTGTCGTATAAATGCAATGGTCTTTTCATTTTATCCCAGAGCCATTCGCATATGGAATATGATTCCACCAAAAATTACCAACATAATAAACCAAAAATAATTTCAAGAAGCTATTATGGAACTCCCTTTCACCACACCTCCTCACCTAAACTGCCTTTAAAACACAGTGCTCAGCGTAAACTTATCCATGGTGTGGGTATGGAGACTGTCTATGTGTGCATGTGGCAAGGCAGTGACGGTATCCATACACATAACCAACCTATTAAAAACTTTCGTTAAACATCCTATACATAAAATAAATAAAACTATCAGATAAAACCATTTCAGCAACATTGATGATACTAGTCTTTTAATCGAATGTACCACCCACAGCGCATGCGCACAGTCCACCACAAACTCCTGCGTTAGCCCAAGTTTGGAGTAAACCACTTGAGACTTGTACAGAATGAGTTACATGATAGTGATTTATACAACGATGAAAAGGTAAACGACGACCAAAAAGGGGAGAGCCTCATTAAATGCAGATGACTTAATAAAGAAAAAAAATCTTATTAATGAGCTGACATCTAGTAGAGTTTTAAAAAAGAGTTACAAATATGCATACACGCACGCACACATTATTTATAAAACTGAATCCTACCCCTATAACAGTTTATGCTTCACCCAATCAATGCGACTACTGGGAAACACTTAATGTACGCTACCCCCAAGAAAAACAAACGTATCTGTAATATATTGATATTTCAGAATTTTTCGAAACTGTTACATTCATTCACATATACACTAACACACAGTACAAACATTTGTGACATAAATTACTTTTAAATAACGAGATGTTAGATCCTGTCTTCTGTCGATTCGACTGTAAGCCACACAAGAAATAACCATATTCGTTGTCCCACAACTTTCTCCAGTAAGCCTCCAAAATGTTTGTATTTGAGAGTTTAACACTAATGCACGATGCTCACTCCAGTATGAACAACCCAACTGCCCACACTTATAACACAACTGCTGGGACCACCCTCACCCAATGTATTAATCAGTCTGGTGACCATGCCCCATTAAGAACAAATGACAATGACAAATCTTCAAGTTAATTGGTTCCTGGTGTCATCATCACTGGCTACTAACCCGAAAAGTTTATAATTCTCTGGTAGCCAGTACCTCATCTTCATTTCTTTTGTTTGCCTTATATTGTACATGATGCTGGTGAGGAGGAAATACATTAACTTACTTACTCACTTACTTACTTACATATGTTAGACAAATATTTGTAACATGCTATGTTCACACTATAAACAGTACTACCCTATGTGTCATGCAGTGGATGCAACTGTTTCTGCCGTGCAATGAAATGCCGGCCAGTGGCAGTGGACCACGCCCGCTTCACTGCAGTGAGCTGGCTTATCGCTCTTGTTTATAGGGGGATGATTAATGATGTCTCAAGTCTCAAGTAGTTATACTCCAAACAGCCCAATCTTGAGCTTACGCAGGAGTTTGGACCAACGGCTTTTAGTGTCTCTTCCGAAAGACACGGGCAAAGTGGGGTGAACGAAATTGCCCAAGCTTCGAAACGGCGGAGGTGGAATCGAACCACCGTCCTCTCGATCGACAGTCGGGTGCTCTAACCATTAGACCACCGCTCCCCAGGTGGCCCCGGGTGAGGATCACTGAATCGCTTCCTTTGTTTTCATGAAAAAAGGCGGGAGATTGATTTCAAACTTGAAGATGGATAATCTGTCCTATTTACACTAATTCCTTAAACAATACTATAGATTAGTTTTTAGAGTATTTGGTAGTTAGCAGTGAAACGGTAATGCTTGGAGAAACGTTAAATTTAGTCTTATATCGTGAAATTTATGGAGAGTTGCTACGTACGATTGTGATAACCGGAACCGGAAATCCTAATCTAATGAGATACAATCGTAATATCGGGCTAAGTCGAACACTTTGCATGGGTGTGCTATTTTAACATTTATGTTAGTTTACATTTCCGCTAATTTAATACCTATTCAGGAAGCTTGTGTATGTTTTGCTACAATAACTGTAAAGACGCGTCCTTAGGAATTTACCATGGCAGAAGGAGGAGAAGGAGATAAAGAAAATCCATTTACTTTTGGTGAGCTGAAATCAAACGTTGTTTTCGGTTTTTTTAAGCTCGTCCTTGCTCAAGGGTGCGAGCGATAAAATCGGATAATCAAGACAATAGATGTTACACACACGCAAAATGGATTATGCCTTAGTTACGAATGTAGGGCACAGTAATTTTATATATGTGTAATTTAAAAAAATCATCATCTGACATAACTGCATTTGAGCAGACATATTGTTGATAAAACATTTGAGCAGACATATTGGTAAGTTTGCTGGTAGAACATGACAGTGTAACTGGATTTTTTTTAGATGATTTCAATAGGCGGAAGGATTTTTGGCAGTTTTTTTGCCACAAGGAAATAAATCGAACATTCTTGATTTATTTTTCACCAGTGAAAAAGGTATGATAGATGATATAGTGTATGAAAGCCCACTTGGTAAGAGTGATCACTCTGTCCTCATCATTACATTTAGGTGCTATGCAGAAACAGCAAGCCATACACGACTTAAATATTATTACGACCAAGGGGATTATAATAGTATAAAGACGAAACTAGACCACACAGACTGGGGCGAGATACTTGGCGCGAGCACTATAAACCATCAATGGTTAGGTTTTAAAGAATATATTATAAAGATAGAGGATGAATTCATCCCTCATCGACTAGTGAGTATTCAGTAATATTAACAGACATAAAGGAAAAGTACCCCTAAACAAGGAATCAGTAAAGAAAATTAAGAAAAAAACACTATAGAAACGTTATATGGAGACAAAAGAAGGAAAATACTATACTGAATATTGTAGGGCTAGAAATCAAGTTTGTAAATTAATGAGGAGGATACAGAAAGAATTTGAGATGAAGCTAGCAACAGAAGCTAAGACAAACCTAAAAGCAGTATGGAAATATATGAACTCCAAAACCAAGAATCGGGAAGGTGTTTCAGACCTGAACACAAAAGATGTCTTAGGACATTTTTTTTCAAGTGTTTTTACTATAGAACCAGATGGTGATATCCCTCATATTCCACCAGTGAAATTAAGGCACAATATGGAAGAACTGACTATTGATGAGGAAATAATTAAAGAAAAACTTGATAACCTTAATGTGTGTAAATTAGGGCCAGATGGTGTTCATCCTAGGTTGTTGAAAGAGTTATCTAATCATCTATGTAAACCACTAGCTAGGCTATTTAATAATTCACTGGCTGTGGGTGAACTACCAAAGGAATGGAAACATTGAAGGATCTCAGCCATATTTAAGAAGGGTAATCGAAAAACGCAGGAAATTATAGACCAGTCAGCTTAACAAGTATAATATGTAAATGTATGGAACAATGTGTCAAAGACCATATTGTCAATCATATGATTAGGAATAAATTATTCAGTATGCAACAATTTGGTTTTATTAAAGGTCGTTCTACGGTACTCCAATTACTAAATGTTATTGACTCATGGACCAAAGCTTTAGATAGAGGGGAATCTGTAGATGTTGTATATTTGGACTTCATGAAAGCATTTGACACCATCCCTCACAAAAGATTGATAGGCAAACTTAAATCGTATGGTATAGAGTATTACACACTAAGATGAATCCAGGGGTTCTTGTCTGACCGGGTACAGCAGGTCAATGTAAATGGTACAAATTCTGAGTGGGCAAATATAACAAGTGGTATTCCCCAGGGCAGTGTCTTAGGACCGATCCTATTTGTTTTATACATAAATGATCTTCCTGAGAATATAGTTTCGAATGTATATTTGTATGCGGATGATACAAAGGTTTTCAAAATGATTACTAGTCCACATGACCAGCATACACTACAGAACGACTTAGATTATTTAACATCTTGGTCAAGTAAATGGTTCTGAAGGTTCCACCCAGATAAATGTAATTTAATGCATGTAGGGAAAACAATACATGCATACAACCTGAAGATAATACTGCCCATGAATTAGGAGGAACAGAAGAACAAAAAGACATTGAGGTTATAATTGATTCAAACCTAGAATTTGATAAACACATCAACCAAAAAATAAACAAAGCAAATAGTATCATGGCAGTTATTAGAAGGTCCTTTACAACCCTAAATCAACATAATTTGTTGCCATTATATAAAGCTTTAGTTAGGAGTCATCTAGATTATGCAATATCAATATGGTCCCCTTATAAACAGAAATACAAAGATGCCATCAAAAATGTGCAAATACACGCAACAAAACAGCTTCCTTGTTTATAGAACGTGCTTGTACAAATGTTAGAAAAGAAAGCTTCTCACTTCTCACCAGATAATGGCATGATCTACCGGAAGTAGTTGTGACTGCCCCAACCGTCAATTCATTTAAAAACTGTCTAGATAGACATTGGAGTACTGAGGAGTTTCTCTACAACTACAAAGCTGCCTTGCCAGGAAGTTGTAGAGCATTCCAAGGGAAAGTTGAAGATCTAACCACCGAGGCCACCACCTATGGTCAGGAAGAACTTAAGTAAACCTAAGTAAGGCACGTATGTGTAGTAATTAATGCAGAAATTGGTAAACATTGATGGGTATGGCACGTTCAGGCATTTTAAAAAAGTTAGAAGCACGAGACTTTGACTAAACTTGGTCAGCATGTCAATGAGATGATGACAAAGGCAGCTAAGAAATTTAAGAATTTTTTATGTTCCCGTTTTCTTATAATTGTGCAAAACGTTATATGGTCACCAATGGGAAATGTAACAGTAGGCTGAACCCAAGAAACTAGACCACAATTCCACTACCTGCTTCCATTTTAATGGAATCTTCTGCTTAAAAGTAGCTTGTATAACTGTATTAAATGAGAAATAACTTCTTTCAAGTGGAACGGTTTCTGGGTCCATGGGCATGGTATGATTGAGTGCTGTATGAGGCAGGTGGCAATCGTGCTGATGGGGCACGCAACTGAGCAGGGCTGGGTCCAATTACACAAAATTATATCAATTACATTTAATTTTTAATTACAATTACACTCATAATTTCCCAAATCAATTACAATTACACTGTTTCAATTACATTATGCGGAACCTAATATATTCAGCATTTGTTATTTATGTTTTTTTGCACGTTTTGCTGAATTTCTATATTTTGTACACAATTGATAAACAAATATAAGGGTAATGTTTGTACATTTTGTTGAATTGTGACTGAATTATACTAAATAAAAAGATAGCCGTTTAAAACATATTTTTATTATATAATAATACAATGCAATATCCAGACATAACCCTACAGGACATATTCCTTACAGACAAAATCACACAATATGAAAAGTGAACAAAACCCCACAGGACAAAATACAACAATGTGAAAATTGGACAAAATCCCACAGGCCGTAACACAATATTTATTTGTAGTTCTTCTCTAAGCATCCTTTCTAGTTTTGCAGACATTTATCTGTGTGCATTTCTTACATTTTTCTTTATAAAATACTAATAATAGGGTATGCTGTGTTTACTTTGAGGTTGTAGCTCCTGCTCTAAGCTAACATTCTTAATTGGTCTGCCCTTTGCTTTGTGTGAGTTGGGAATGGGGAGAGAGGCCATATAAACGGTCCTTGCCACCTGACCTGTCTCCTATCCACCACAACACAAGGGGTGTAACTCTGCAATGTTTCACTGAGCTGATATTTTCTGAAGCAATATCAGGCTACAGGTCTTACCATGTTGTTTGAATACCAGCTTAGCCTTTGTCTGACAATGTTTATGCGTTGTTTATTGCTTCCTGGTTGTTACCAACTTACTGAAAAGGCTAACTGCTAAGGTTCCACAGACCAGTACTAGCACCGTGGACCAGTACCCACCAGACAGTGAATACTGTAAGTTAAATATAAATATATAAGTAGGTGTTATTATTAGTCTTGATTTTCAACTTATGTGAGACTTAAATTATATTTTTATTGACAATTTGTTCAGGTAGTTTGTGATATAAAACATACTGTAATTGAAATAAATTTTCAATTATACAAAATATAACAATTACAATTATAGCAAAATTTCGAAACCATAATCAATTACAATTACACAATTTTGCTGTAATCAATTACAATTACACAATTGGACCCAGCCCTGCTGTTGAGACGACGAGGCCTCAGCATAGACAAAGCACTGGTAGGAGGACAAGATGCACACAATGGACTTATGGGGACATATCATTATTTTTTCCCAGTTCATGTCACACAAATAAAGTGCCGATGATTTTGAGAGTTTACGAAAAAAGTTTACGAACAGGGAAAATGACACAATTGCAGACTATGCATTGCTGCAATGTTTATTGATGAGACACGTGTTGTTGTTTTTGTGTTTCATTCAGGTAAGAAGCGGAAGGCATCACTAAAACGGAGTATTAGTCGTTACGATGTTGGAAACCAAGCTCGACTACTTATGAGCCAGTTCATCCATGACCGCATGCAAGTTGATGGCTTTTCAAATGTGCCTACGTCAGACGTTCTGATAGAACCAGGAACACCATCGGGTAAGTGAAGCAGGAACAAAAGGTGAACAGACAGTTTATTATGAAAAATGTGGAACTGAAATGTTAAGTAGTAAATAAATAAATAAATATTGACTTTCTTTTGAGAATTGTTGAATGTCTATACATCAGAGCTGACTGATGAAGTACCCCTTAAGTTAGCCAGTTATTCCATTTTTATCACGGACATTTATTTGCTTCTCCTGACAAAGTCTTTATCCTCACAATGAATCACAGTGACACCCATGGACAGACACAAGCACACATCACAAACGCACATTTGATTAGAATCATTAACAAGCTGTCAGTGCCTTATACTTATCGTAAGTTGTCCTCTTAGCCAAGAATCTACTTTATTAAACTATTGAACATTCACAAAGTGGATACTATCATTATATAGCTATCTTAGTTATGACAACATTTCATGAACTAAAATCCCAAACCGAGAATTCTCTTTCCTTCATCTCTTCTGCTGGTCTTATCATAACATTCATGTGATAATCTGACCATCACTTGAAAGTAGTTTCTTCATTTTGTCTACAGCATTAAATTTAACATGGTTTTACTGTTATACATTAACGGAAAAGTCATGGTTTTGGGTCTATGCAACTAAAAGAATTGCTAAAACAACCATTTGCAACTACAGTTAAGAATATTACACCAGTGGTTTAGTAGGAAAACCTTGTTGAACACACAGCATCTTAAGAAAATAGCACGATTGTTTGAGACTTTGCGTTGGTTCTGTGTATACCGGATTCACATACATCACGCTCTAGGTTACACGATTTTCATAGAACTGCGCTTATTGGTCACACTGGTTAACATGTCAACCCTCAGTCAACCGGAGAAATGACTGGAATCTCCCACTTTTAGAACACATTCTGAGCACATGGTTAGTTTTTTATTTATCTTATTTAGGTGCATAGCCCCAAAACTTCGACTGGCTTTGCTTTAAATGTGAAGGTACCACAGATATTAGGTATGCTGGAAGAGTGCATTGATGGCTGATTTTAAAGAATTACACAGAATTTGAACAAATATCTCACCCGTAGATGCATGTTTTCAGGGCCACCAGTGGAACATGTGAGAGAAGTGGCTCAAGCACTTCGAGCGATTGGAGATGAGTTAGACAAAGATGACAGTTTACAAAAGTATGCTCACAACTTACTCTAGCTATTTCAAAGATCTATGTAGCATTCACATCTATATGTGTATATTGAACATTTGGCAAATTATTATTGTGATCACCAAGTTTAATACTTAAAATCTGTCTGTTGAGCATGTGTGTGTTTATCAGACATGGGTTAATTTAAATTGTTAATTGTTAATTTAATTAACTCAATTAATTTAATTAATTAACTTTACCAGAAAGGCTAGATTCCCAATTAACTGTCAATTCCCAATTAACTGTCAATTAAGTGCACACCCATGTTACCCAGTCATTAGCCTGACAGAAATCAGGTTATTGCATGTGTGAGTGGGAGGGAGAACATCACAGAGCACTAATACTGTCTGTACCAACTGAAGTGGACATGTTTGGCAGGCAACTTGCAACCAAGTGGACCTATACATTAGACTATGTATCTGTATTTTTCTGTACATCTGCAAGTGTACATATAACATACAGATAAAAGTAAAATAGCTTCAGTTTGTTTGGGATCTTTTTACAGCGCCAACTGGAATCAAAAGCAAGCCAGTTCTAGTGATACATAAAAAATGGTGTATAAATATTTAAACGTTAGTGTATAAATGGGAAACCTAATGATTTAACATTAAAACACTGCATAAATAACAACTTGGTGCATAGAAATTATGTATGTAGTTACCCGGTTTTTGTTAATTTGGTGGTTGAATATAGGAGGAAACTCCACACCCTGCATATCTTCTGCCACAACTTTACATTCCTTTAAAAAACCCATTAATTTTAACAAGCATCTAAAACTTTTAAAATGCGATCAAATAGTCCATGAACAAATGTCTTGATATATAAATATTGTATAAGCAAAACACATTTCTTTTATAAATCAATAATAATGTTTAGTTTGATGATAATAATAATGTTCCTCAGATGTAATAAGTAAAGTAATTCCATCAATATATATGAACACTACTATCGTGACAGTAACATTTACGAACATACTTGTGATTTTAGAACTGTTATAAAATGTGCAAATAACAATTAGCATATTATTATTTCAATGATGACTAGTATCAAGTGGTTAAACTTACAAAAAACAATGACATATGAATGTAATCTGCATTTCTACCAAAACATAATTTAATTGTTAATTGAATTAAAGTTAATTGTTAATTTAATTTAATTGAAGAATTTGGGAGGTTAATTTAATTTAATTGACCTGAGAAATGTGTGAATTTAATTTAATTGGAACATTTCTGAGTTAATTGTAATTTAATTAATTAACTTTTCAAGTTAATTGCCCCATGCCTGATGTTTATAACATGCTTGTTATTCCAGGAACACTATTACTTTATAGCTTCTGCAAACCATTGTAGCATAATCTAAGAATGCCTGCTTAAACTATATATTCTAAAAAAAATTTATATACAATTAATCAGACAAGTACCTCACATAATAAACATGTTTTTAAGCTTTATATATGTATATAAAATATGCAGTGCTATGTTCTGTCAGTGACACTTGCAGAAGCTTCAGAACGACAAGCTGTGCACTTGCTACTTAAGTCCACCTTGCCATAGCCTTGCAATGATTTATTCAAGTACCCAGTGAAACAGTTCGGTACAAAGAAATGTGATATTGATCCTTATGTTTTAATGCAGAATATGTTGAATTTATATGAACAAATATATAATACATATTTGATTTATTCATGCAGACATATGGGTACATATGTACATTCATACATACAGTCGAGCCTCGTTATAACGCGGTGGTCGGGGTCCACGATTTCAGACCACGCTGTGAAGTGAGGCGCGTTAGGTGTTCTCAAATCTGCCACCAGGGAGCTACTAAACAACAGCGATCGCCGCCCGCGGCACCAAGTCCAAGAACGCTGTCGAAACCCTGTGTGCTTGCAGCACTGTCTTATACGCCAATATGCAGTTTATGGAACTTATTAAACGAATATACTAGCATCAACGTTTATTATTTTTAAATGCCACACCCTGTTGATTCTTGAACTGAATTAAACTGATTAAATTTACGATGTAATGGAACCATGTAATTTCACCCAAGTGTTATGTTGGTATTGCATTTAAAACTGTTTATCTGATTCTTACGCGAGGTGTATTTGTGAATCTCGATTGCAATTTACAAACTGTCGAAGCAAAGCCAGAGACATCGATTGACGTCAGCGGCAGCTCAAAACAAACAATACGTTGATACTAGTTCACTGACATTGTTCGCCAAATGTTTCTTGAAAATTGTCAAAGCAATTCTAAGTAGGTTTAAGCAGGCCCATTTTACATTTTCCCCTGAAGGCAGAAAATCGGGGTCCACGACCGACCGCCTTATATCCAAATCCGCGTAATAACGGGACGCGTAATAACGAGGCGCAACTGTACATATATGCATGGTATGGACACACACACACACACACACACACGCACGCACACACGCACACACACACACTCTTGCATGCATATACATATTCTAAACTTACTTATCCACTTCTCACCCTAGTTGGTGCACAAGACCACAAATTGGTGTACCTGGCATGAGATCAAACTAAAATGCTTTTTGTTGTTTCTCTTCAGGTTGATTAGACAGATTTCCCCCAATGCTCCATCACAGACGTTTCTCTTCGTAGCGAAGGAGATATTTGCGGATGGCGTCTTCAACTGGGGGCGAGTTGTCACCCTCTTTTACTTCGCTTACAAAATGATTGCCAAGGTAACATCTGTGACATCGTTGTTTTTGCCATGTATGTGTATTAGATGAATTGGGGCACTAATTATTGGCGAATATGCTTGATAGGTCTTACTCTTCTTGTTTGCCAAGTGTTTCAATATCATACATTGCTTTATTATATTTGCTATTTCAGAAATTAATAGTTTATTTAATATGTGCTTTTCCCAGAAACCCTCTTCCCCTGCAAGTCCAACGAGAAGTTATTTTTCAGTGAAGGATCACATTACACATTTTTTTATTAATTACTGCAAAGATATTTTATGTTTGTATGGGGGCACAGGGTAGGTCGTTTCCATGGATACAAAATGCTGTAACAGAAACATGCATCTGGTACATTCTGTATTTGGCCAGTTAGAAATGAATGAATAATTTGTTTGTGTTCACTCTTAGAGTAGGATGTAACATTACTGAATGTTTCACTGCAAGAGTATCTACTACCTGTGAGAGCTGATGAAGCAATGTCTACAGCATATCAGATCGAGATATAATGCTGATATTAATTAAACAAACAAACAAACATGGTTATGAATGGAAACATCTCCTATGAGAAAGGTTACTTTTAAAAAAGAAGGAATTGCAAATAAATTACTAGTTACAGTCAGTATTCGCACAGTTATATTATATTTTTCCCTAATGACCTGTTGTATTTTGTCTACTGGTCATAGTGATCTGTTGCATTTTGGCTACAGGTCATATTGACTTGTGTTTTGTCTACATGTTGTAATAATAAAAGTACTTAGATAACGCCCAATCAATCGAGATTGCTCTCATGCGCTTTACATACATAGTAGTATTTTACAGGCTGTAAGTTGCTAAGAGAATCATTATACTGAGAATAGTCTACACAAATGATAAACATAAAAAATAAATGCTAACAAAATAAACATGTTAAAATATTCTATAAAACTACTTTAATTATAATTAGTAATACGAGTAAAAGTAAGAAAAAGATAAAGAAACTAATAACAAAATTAAATATACTAACAATTCTAAAAACAATTCTAAAAATTACTTTAAATATTTTCATTTATACAAGTAAGACTAAGAATATAACCATAAAAACTGTTATTACAATTATATAAAAAAAACATGTTCTTAAGAACTATACTTTAAATAAGTTCAGTAATACAGGTGAAACTAAAAGAATGACCATAAATATGCTAAGAAACTAATGTATACAATATCTGATGCATGCCTTATTAGTGAGTTATAAAAAAGTTTTTTTAAAAGGTGAGTTTTAAACACTTAGGTGTTAAATTGTTCCATAGAACGGCTGAACAAACAGTGAAACGACGATCACCATGTGTGACAGTCAGTGAAGCCGGTACAAACAAAAACACTGGCAGCGAAGCAGATTGTAGGGTTCTGTTAATGGGGCGGTAGCTAAATAACTCAGGTAGTCCGGCGCCAGACCATTTAATGCACAATAAGTAAAAAGAAGCACTTTGTAAATCGGTCGCAAATGAATGAGCAGTCAGTGTAAACGCTGCAATACGGGTGTAACATGTTCCTATTTCCTTGTACGGGTAATGAGGCGAGCAGCACAGTTCTGTACCTTTTGTAAACGCTGCAGCACTGTCTGTGGGAGACCATAAAGAAGTGCATTTCCATAATCTAAATGACCCATAATGACCTATTGTGTTTTGTCTACAGGCTCTAATGACCTGTTGTGTTTTGTCTGCACACCACAATGACCTGATGTGTTTTGTATGCAGGCCGTAATGACCTGTTGTATTATGACTGTATGCCGTAATGACCTGTTGTATTTTTTCTGTAGGCCATGCAGCAGTCTCTGAACACAGTTCCTCTCATCCGCAGCATAGTCGAGTGGGTGGTGAACTTTATAACTGAGTATGTAGCCCCGTGGATCATAGAGAGAGGGGGATGGGTAAGGATGCAATTATCTTTATTCATATATCTCACAATAAGTTTTTGTTCCTAAAATTAAACTTACCTGTGCAAGCTTTACCTGTAGCTGCATCTAAAATGTGGAGTGCACTCCCCATCACTTAAAGGAATGTTCTATGGTGAAAATCATGTTTGTGCTATTTAAATCATCTCAAACTATAACTACTTTCTGCAAAAAGCTAAAGACATATTTTATTGAATTGGCATTCCCATCTTAAATCCTCAGTGTTCCTCGCTCTGATGGTCACTTTGCACGTTATGTCAACATTGTCGCTTGGGGTAAATTAACCTGTTGTTGAATACCTGCTTTGCCTTTGTTTCAGAGTGCCATTCAGGAGTACTTTGGCACACCGTCTAAGCAGGCAATGTTTGTCTTCCTGGCCGGAGTGGTTGCCAGTATCTACATCTTCATGCGGCATAGCTGAAGTACTTGATGCTCATGGGCAGCACACCTGATGCTCTTGCACAGCCCATCTGTTGCTCTTGCACAGCCCATCTATTGCTATTGGACAGCCCATCCATTGCTCTTGAGCAGCCCATCTGTTGCACTTGGGCAGCCCATCTGTTGCTCTTGGGCAGCACACCTGATGCTCTTGGACAGCACACTCAGTTACACTAAGTTGTACATTTGGAGTGTAATCATGTCCTGAAATCACTAGTGCCCAGGCATCTATTGCTCTTGGACAGCCCATATGTTGCACTTGGGCAGCCCATCTGTTGCTCTTTGGCAGCACACCTGATGCTCTTGGACAGCACACTCAGTTATGTGTTGCACTTGGGCAGCCCATTTGTTGCTCTTTGGCAGCACATCACGATTATCCATTTTAAACATATCCATATAAAAACAGGATATGGCCATATATCACTCCCAGTTGCAGGACAATTCATCCAACGCAAGGATAATTTTCATGGGTGATAATCATCTTTCTTGTAATTGCTCCCAGTGTTGTTGTTGTTGTTGTTTATTTGTTATTGTTTATTTGTTGTCTGTGCAGTTGTGTGATTGTCTGTGAAAAACCTTTTCCCTCGCCTAGTAGTAGCACTTGCAATCGAATAGTTGGTGTGATGCGATCACTGAAGTTATTGGCAAGGCGACATTTAGTGTTTGAGTAAGATACAACCAGGCTGGTATCGTGTGATAAGAACTGTTGTCATGTTTACAAAGTTGCATAAAATGCACTGTTGAGTTTGCTTTGCGTGTGATTGGCTGCCATATATTAGTCCAGGTCATTTGTTTTCTTGTGAGTGACCACATGGTGGGAATGTAAGTTACTGCTGTTTAGTGATGGAAACACTGGTAAAACCAAATTTTTATATTATATCACTGTGAAGTAGTATTCATTAATAGATTAGTAGACACTGTGTAGATGAGATTAATTTTTCTTAATGGTTTCATTTGGTTTGTTATTTTGATGTTGAAACAATCGGAGACAATCACGTGTTGAGTTTCTACCACAGCTTGCATTGCCATACAATTGCATTGTTATCAGCTGTTAATTACAAATATAATCGTGTAGTTGATAATAAATATATTTGTACCTAATTGCTCAGTTACAATACAATTTCTTAACTTTGCAAATTTTAAATAAACAGATTTGTAATTGCATGTATTGTCTTTGATTATAACCTACAATTAAACACTAGTGGCTGGCATTAATAAACTCTGTAACTATGGTAACTGAAAGAGCTATGTTTCAAACCAGTATTCTTTTAAAAATCGGCTTTCAACCAGTCACTGTTTATTGTTGTCATGGCAACCACTCCAGTTGCAATGGGATGATATAATGCAGAGTGAGGTTAAAACAAATCGCTGGGCATTATGTTAATACAAAAGTGGTGTTGTTGCAAACATGGTTTTTTATTTTTTCCCCCCGTCTCTTCCGGGCCTGTGTTAGTGAGTGTGTATGGCAGACGTGTAGTTATTGTCTTTCAACCTGTCCAGTGCTGCATTTGTGTGAAACTAAGTGAACTGTTGTTTCAATCTGCTCTAGTATGAACTATGCAAGAGCAGTGTTTTCTCTATTTGCCGAGTGTCATACTGAAGACTTATTTATTGTGCCTTATTTGCTTAAATGTTTTGTTTACGCACATTGTTGTGATAACAAAGCCACCTGGTATGTGAGTATTGACACTGTGCAGCTGGACCATCTCAGGAGAGATCAACAGAAAAAGGCATTAATCTAGAAGGGATTAATATAATCCCCATTCACTCGTTGTGATTTTAACATTGTCTTTCTCCATTCCATCTGTCATTATCATCATTTAACTATCTGTGTTGGGGATGTGTGAATGAGTAGTTGACCATTGACAGGTATAGCACTGGTTTATTGAAAAGCTTTTCTGCAGTTATTGCAAAATGGCTGAATAATTCCCAGGGTGACAGAACAAACAGACATGCCTTGAGGCGAATTACAATACACCCCAAACAGGTTTAAGAACAGGATACTGTGCTCTATAATAAAATAATCATGATTGAGTGTAATCAGTTACACTAAGTTGTACATTTTGAGTGTAATCCTATCTGATCCATTCATTCTATTTTACACACAATATAATTATTAATAAATTAAATAGTGTTATGTAGTTTACATAAAACTAATGTATTAATCATTCTATTGTATGTGTGTTATTTCGCAGTCAAAACTCACCAGTCTTCCATAAGTTGATATTATGTTAGATGACCAGACAACAATTGTACTTTTCCTGCAATTCACTCAAAGCTTCTCAACCAATCAAGTTAGTGTCACAATCCACACATTTCTGATTGTTTTACAATATTCCATTGGCCTACAGAACATTTCCAAAACCCTGTGAAATCTCCATTAATTGTCTCTGTGGAATTCCTTAGATTCATAACTCAAAGCCGTCATATAGAGCTAGTCTTTCAAATAATACTGTGTACAGTTCTGTCGTGTAATTATGCAGTCTATAAAAATGTTCTACCTGCACTTGATATGATCTCACTATATAGTGGACTCTGCTTAACAGAATCACGGATATCAGAATTAGTCTAGTAGAATCAACTATATTTGCTGGGATGGAATCATTCACACTGTATTAACATGTGGAGCTTAAGTGAATCAGCTGATTAATAGACTCAAATTGTTCTGGCCTGGAGTGATTCTATTAAGTGAATCAGCTGCTTAATAGACTCAAATTGGTCTGGCCTGGAGTGTTTCTATTAAGTGAATCGGCTGCTTAATAGACTCAAATTGATCTGTCCTGGAGTGATTCTATTAAGCCGAGTCCATTATATTCATGTTTTCTTTATTACATTTTGGTTGTGATTATTTAGTAATTGCTATATGAGAATTGTGGCAGAAAATAATCATGTATTAATTTCTGGGTTTGCTGTTTATGTGACAGTTTAACGTTGTACACAGTGTACAGGTTATGATACGTCTGTGTACACGCATTCCATATTACACCACTGTGCTGTAATGCCAACATTACAATCGTGTGTGTGTAATTGTGTGTTCATGAACTCATTTAGTTATTTATATAATCACACATAATTTCCTTTAGAAAAATATTTTTCAATTCAGTGTTGTGTAATTTATTGTTGATATCCTTTAATAATGTGTTGTATATTCTGTTTACGTTTAAATCAGACAAATGGGTTGTGTAAGTAGGTGCAACAAGTTGCTATGAATAATTGTTTACTGTGCACATGTGTGGAATCATGACCTTTTAAATTTAGCAATCCACCATCGATGTGTGTACTTGCTGCATAACATACATTAATCATGTGAATATATAGTTGTGTACTTGCTGCATAAACTGCATTAATCATGTGAATATATAGTTTGGTCTATCATTGCTTAAACACTTGTAAAAAATTAATCATCCTCATATAGAGAAGGCAAACATGACATTGTGTTCTAAAGAAATGTACATAGAACAAGAGCAGCAACAATTTGTCATTGAGGGAAACTAATAAGGTTCAGGTGAAAGCATGTTACACTGCTTTGTCTACTTGTTATATGAACCATGTTCATAGAAATAAATGTTAGCGATCCATCACTGTTGTGTGTACTTTAGAAAGATTCATGTCTGTAGATAGCGTAAGTGATCTGTGGCTATGAAACGAGCACTTCTTTGTGTGCATATGGAACACCACATACAGGAATAAACACAGATGAAACAGGTATCATTGACAAAGGCATAGTTTGTTTATTCTTTCACATGTTGTATCGCAGCATTCTTAAAACACATTGTATTTCTAGAAGGCAAGTACACTTTCTATAAAGACACATTTGAAGCAGGTTTTGTTGTAATTTCTAACATTCAGCTTTACCTACAGCCTTTATGTCACAAGGCAGCTGTTCACAGACTCTTAACAAATACAAAAAAGTGCAGTTTGACTGCACAAGACGAGAATTGCAACACATTTTTTATTTTGTAAGTTATATCTGACCAGTGGCATATTTAGGGGACACTGGGCAATGCCCCCTTTGACTTTGGGATATAAATTTTTGCAACAGAGAATTTGAATACTGCCCTAACTAAAGACGTGTGTACACAGATGTATCACAATCTGTACACTTTGTACAACTGTCACATAAACTCCCCTTTCCGAGATCCTAAATACGCCACCGAGTCATACTAGGCTGCCAAGACGTGACCTACTGATTATTCTGTAGACTATAAAATGCAGACAAGTAGACACCAATTCAGCTCTCAACACAACAGCAATTTGTAGACTGTGATCAGCAAGTATATTACACTATTTACACATTTTCTGTACACACACATATTACCTAAATGCTGTCTGTCAAGCATTGTAACTGTACACATCTCAACAACGCTAAATGCACAGACTGACTTGACTAGCCCAGTCAGTCAGACTACAGAAGACGTGAAACAGGCATAATGAGGCCTCGCTATGTATGACAGATGATATCTTTTCTTGAAACATTAACATGTGGATGACATAATTAAAAATATTCATAGGATGATTTTTTACAAAGAGTTTAAATTTTAAATTCCACAGTACTGAATAATTATTACCGAATTTATGCATAATAGAGCCATCGGCTATAGTGGTGACATCCAATTAAATCCTGGTTTGACATTTCACTGTCAGAAAATGTACAAATAAAAATGTATCAGAGAATTCATTAATACAGCATGTCTGTGCTATTCCCCTAGGTGGATACAACAGCTACGTTACCGGGTCACCGAATCTAGCATCATTAACACATAAAATAAATAATGAAATATGTAACAGACTCAGCAGTATAAAAACACAGATCCTCGGCATATATTTACAGCAATATGTTGGGGGTGCAGTGTCATATAGCACGCTGGTAACAGCCCCATGTCTTTACTTTATGCCATCATTATGGCTGATTTGTACAATAATGCTCTCTCAGTAATATTTATACATCAGTTACATCAAGCATACAATTTTCTGACATGGGGCCGGTTTCATGAAGTATTCATACGGTACGAAGGAACTAATGTGGACGTTTGACAAAGATTATGTAACTCGGAACAATTGTAGAAAACACAAAGATTGTTGGGAACAATTGTATATAAATATGAACTACAGAGATTTAGTGACTTGAGAACGCTTGAATGAAGGTTCATACGGTATTAAAGCTTCATGAAACTGGTGCGGTATCTGTATACAAGATGACCGACCACATTGGAAAAGTAAATTAATTCTTGAGCAGCAGATCCATGATCCTTGCTTTCGACCCATAGACAGACAGGCAGACAGACAGGTTGCTGTGGAAATGGTATAATACCCACATCAGTGGCAACTCACTATATACACACAACATGGCCAAAAACAGACAATGCCGGTGAAGCAATATTTTGCACAAGAACAAAACAGGAATAGTTGTGTCAAACAAAGATTTTGCTTTCAAATTACCTCCAGCATTTTCTGTACAAAAAAATCTTATCCAAGGACAAGAAACATGCTCTGTTAGGTATAAGAAGTATCTGGCTAAGACCTTTCCAAGACCTCATCAACCTGATGCTAACATGTAAGGTTGTTTGGTTAGTCTGCTCGTAACTGTTGTTGTTTTGATAAGAGAACATTGTCAGTCTTAAAACTCTCATCCCAGTTCATTAAGCTGATCGTGAATTAGGTTTTTTGTTGTTTAAATCTAGTGCGTGAATGATTTAAGTAATATGCACAGTGGTTCAATAAGAGTAAAAACTTTCCCAAAATTAACAAAAGAATTGACTTTGATCATTAGATTGGGTAACTTGATCACTAGATCAGGTAACTTGATCATTAGATCAGGTAACTTGGATCCCAGATCGGGTAACTTGATCATTAGATTTGGTAACTTGATCATTAGATTTGGTAACTTGCAAAAGAGTGAATAGCCTTATATCATAGTATATGTAGATGCAGAGCCAGTTTTGTTCTTTTTTGACGAATTAAAAAATAATATAACAGGTTGTCCAATGATTTCTTCAAAACTAAACAAGTTTGCACAAACGAGCTAGCATGTTGTAGTGGATACTAGAGCTAGCATATTGTAGTGAATACTAGAAGCTAGCGTGTTGTAGTGGACATTAGAGCTAGCATATTGTAGTGGATACTAGAGCTAGCATGTTGTAGTGGATACTAGAGGTTTAATTTGTTTGTGAAATGATTCTAAAATGAGACAAGCAAAAAGATGATTTCAGGAAGGAATTTTAAAAATAACCTTACAAAAGACAGACAGTGATCAAGTTAATTCACATCACACTGGATGCATCCACCGTTAGGCTGACCCATCAACAGACAAGTGATTGTACATCACAGCTGATCGTGATACACCACTTTACTCGAACCTTTCAATAACAAATCAACGACCATGCTACTGGTCGAGTCATTAATCCACAACAAACACATATCGTTCTTCAATGCTGCCAGACAAGGACCTGCTACAATGCAAAGCCAGAAGCGACAACAGTACTGTACAACAACAAAGACGCATATACACTAGCTACCCTGGTCTCATTAAAATATACACATTTACAACGCAGTGGGTTTCACAATTTCCGTTGCCGGCAGTCAATTCAATGCAACGATCCCCGCGTGCTGACAGGCAGATTGCACATTGTGTGTGTCATCCACCAGGTGGCACTAACATCACGACGGGGCGCAACTCTCCGCATCCCTGAAGTCCTACTTCACAACCACTGACACTCTTCATTTATGGCCCCTCTCGAAGCACAACCCTGACTGAGTTTACAATAAATTACTATTAGCCCTTTCTTGGGATTTCTCTAATGGCTGCAGCCCTCCTATCACATTAGCCAAAACGTCTTCAGCTACTTTGCAGTGTGTTTTCGAGCAGGTTCGACAAACGATTGCCATCTGAAGCACATCTACACCACAGGGCCATCTGGTGGCACAGTGCTGAACCATACTGAGAATGAACGACAAAAATGTACTCCGTGACAAATCTCACTTTAGATGGATCACTGTATACAGCTCTGTATCCGGTCGATCCAGTCATGGGCCGCAGTGCCATCTGGTGCCAGGAAGTTGTAGACCCGGCGCACCGTTTTCATCTGGATGTCAGAGAAAGTTCATCAGTCATTTCAACCTGGGGTGAAAACTAACATATTTGTCCACCAGCCCGACTGGGCTGTTAAGTTTCAAAATCGACCAGCCCAACTGGGCTGTTAAGTTTCAAAATCGACCAGCCTGACCAATTTTCTACCAGCCTTGATAAAAAAGCTTGGACAAAAACATCAATGGAGCAGTTCAATTGCTATTTCAGAATTCAGAATGAGATTTATTGTAAATTTTTTTATGGATAAAATACAAAAAGTGGAAAAAATTATGATAGGGCTGTAAGAGCCACTGGCCACATGGGCTGGCTACCTGACAGGTCAATCTACACACTGTGAAAGTACCAGCCACTGGCCACATGGGCTGGCTACCTGACAAGTCAATCTACTCACTGCAAAAGTACCAGCCACTGGCCGCCGCCGCCATGCCAGTGCTAGCTTGCAGCCCTGATTTCAATGAGCATTCGATAAGTAAGCGATAGTTTGGAAAACCATTATTTCATCAGTCGATAGCATGGGGTATCACGCATCTTTCAGCAAAACTCCTTTACATCCACCACTATCAACTTGATGGCAGCACAAAACCACAGTAAACGTCTGACTTGCCTCGAAGAAAGCGCCGTCATCTGACTTCTTGGGCGCCCCTTGCACATTCTTGATGGCACCAACTGACACGACATCAGCGAGGTCGATGAAGCCCTTGCAGGTCAGGTCCTCCGCGCTGTCGTAGTACCGCAACTGGGAGGACGGAACACAACATGTGTTACAATCTACTAGTGTCGGTGCAGTATCACAATAGTCGTTACTCGTAATGTCATATTTTTGATTGTTAGATGGCAAGCATGTATAAATGCATCACAGGATCGATTGTCGAAAACAAAAACGCTTCTTGATATTTAAAAAAATCACAACGCTAGCATCGGAATGCAAAAATCAGATGATCTGACGTTTGAATAACTTCGAACGTGATTGACCATGTGCTGACCTAGATACACAATTGTTTCAGCGCACTACAAAAGATTCGTGCAAATTACATGTACATCCTTCGACAATCTCACGCGATTTCACCTTTGTATTAGTGTTACATTATGCACCAGAGGCGCCACTGGTTACTCTGGGCAGCCTCTATTCACCCAGTCATCACACTGGTCTAAGACCTGCAGTGGTCAAGCGTGGTTTCGCTTCCAATTTTGGATATTTCAGCTTTTTTTTCAACTGTTTTCATTTCTTGCAATGTTACAATCTCGATATGGGCTGTAAATACACACATAGATAGACAGGTTTCAAGACTTAACAAGATTTACCAAGATTATCATCCAAAGCTGAAACCCCAGATGGCAGGTGGACAAAGAAGCCTTTGGATTATCAAAAGTCCACAAGCTACAATCTATAGTGGACTCTCACTATAAGGAATATATTTGGACTTAGTCAAACTGTTCTATATATCCAATGTTCCTTATATCCAGGGGTACATACCACAGTGCAGACCAAAAACGGGATTTCAAAGATGTTCCTTTTTAAGCAGACGTTCCTTACAATGGGGGTTCCTTATAACGAGAGTGCACTGTACCACTGTCCACTTAATTCTATTGATTTGCATATTCAGTGACAAGAGCTGCATCTTCTGTGCACTGTTAACCTGTCTGTGTGCAGACCCCCATACCATCTAGTGACCTACTCATACCACTGTGCACCTGTGGCAGAGATTATCCACGGAGCAAGGTCAGTGAGAGAGTGAAGGGCTTACCTGGTGTTTCATGGAATCGAGCACAAACCATCGCTGCTTCCAGCCCTTGAGTAGGGCACCTCGCTTGTACAAGTAACCCTTGTATGTACAGTGCTCTGTAACACAATACTACAACTGACAGGCTGTTGGTGGGTGGGTTGGGTGTTCGGTGAGTGGGTGGGTGGGTGAGTGAGTGAGTGAGTCAGTGAGTGAGTGAGTGAGTGAGTGACTAAGTGTGACTGAGAGAATGCATGAATACAGGGATTGATTAAGTGTGAGTGTGTGAGTGAATGAGTGAGTGAGTGAGTGAATGAATGATTCAGAGAGTGACTAAGTGTGAGTGAGTGAATGAATGAATGAATCAGGGAGTGAGTGAGTATGAGGGAGAGAGTGAGTGAGCGAGCGAACGATGAATGAATCAGGGAGTGATTAAGTATGAGGGAGAAAGTGAGTGATTGAGTGAGTGTATGAGAGTGAGTGATTGAGTGACTGACTGACTGAGCGAGTGAGTGAGAGTGAGTGTAAATCAGTAAGAGTAAATTACTCGTCAACATTTTGCCCACTGACCTCCAGTGACAGACGCCACTTCAATGATGTCATCGTTTGTCAGATTGGAGCTGCTGACACTGGCTTCCGAGATGGGCCGCAGCTTGGTACAGTTCTTGGGCACGTGAGGAACACACTTTTCATGTGAGTTGTAGCCACACTCAGAACACCTCATGCCTGCGTACAACACCCAGTCATTATATCTACTGTTTCCTGGTTTGCACAATAGATACAACTGTTGTTTTCCTACATTTTATAGTTACAATAATTGTTGTTCTTTGCAGTTCTTACCACTAAAGTTATTTCCACAATCTACAACATAAATTTTGCTTTTGTTCATGCCAAATTATGCATACAAGAAAAACTTTAAATACTTGTAAAAACTGGAGAACATCTATTGTGTGTTGTAATATTGGTAATTAGCTACAATATATTTTAATTCTCACTACTACCTGTAATTCACAGTACACAATTTACACACTGTCGCAGTAGCACCTAAATCATCAACAGTTTGTGGCACACACAAAACTCACAAAAAATGGAAAGGATTCTCAGAAATCTATGTTGAACCATAACAGACTGCATTTAATAACGTACACATATATTATTTAGCAATAAACTGTTGCAACAACACTGTGGTGTTGATGGATGAACCATGGAAGACCGTGCACAAACCTGTCTTGACGAGACCCCACAGTACATGGGAGCAGTAGTCACAGTAGGCAGGGGTCGAGTAGTTAAACTTCTCAAAGTGGTGAGGCTGCGAGAACATCCTGGCCGCATCCCCCAGCATTTTGCCCTTGACCAGCAGCTCGACCGTTGACCGACTGTGCAGCAGGTTGGTCTGGGAGAGAGGGTCACTGAGCACTGCCTCCTCCCGGAAAGGCTGGTCCAACTTCTCCCACAGGATGCGCCACCGAGGCCCGGTCTCGTCCAACTCGTGGCACAGACGCTGGATCTCCTGCAGGCAGAGGTGAGAATTGAATTGGATTTATTTTATCAATACATACATTTGGATACAAGTAAGAGATAATGCAAGTATTGACATTACATAAATCTCCATATACATATACATATATCAATGTGTAAACATTTGTGAACAAATTTTAACAAGATATGCATGGTAATAAAATAATATATACTTGCATCGAAAGTAAATGACATGGTGTTGTTGTATTGATAAAGGAGACTTTTACTAAGACCATGACAAGGTTGATATCATTGTAGAACCAGCCACCCTTATACAATTACAAAGTTAAATCCTTATATATATATATATATATATATTGAAGAAAAATATCATTTATAAATTTTAACTGTAGTGGTTAGGTGGCAGCACATACAATTGTGCTTTCATTATCCACAAGGTGGCATTACATGGTATATCATGCCACCGTTTAGATACAAATTATGAGTGTATTACTTCTCATGCCAATGACCTATATCAAGTCTAAAATAATAGCTTCAGAGTAAATGTTCAGACCAGCCATCAGAACCTGTTATACCAGTGCCTTGTAAACAGCTATTGCACATACCACCCACCGGAACCTGTTAAACCAGTGCCATGTAGACAGTTCTTGCAAAGACCATCCACCAGAACCTGTTAAACCTATATATAGGCCTCCCTGTTTCGAAAGACAATAGGTTCTATGCCTGGAGAGTCAGTGGTTAGTGGTACTGCTGTGACTGTGCAGACCAATTCTGGAGTGAGTCCTTTTCACATATTCGGCAGATGTAGGCCGATGGCAGAACGGGTGCGCTGTTTTCACGATCCTTTCATTGTTGTCTCCTCTCCATCCAGGCTGTGTTTCGCTTCTCGCTGGCCTTCACTCCCTCACGCACTCTCGCGCCATATCCCATGTTCTACGGTAATTGTCTCCCATGATGTTGTGTTGATGTTGCAGGCCTTCATATCACGTCTGCACACATCCTTGAAGCGAAGCATCGGACGGCATGTTGGTCTGTAACCTATTTTCAGCTCACTGGTAGAGGATGTCTTTTGGGATTCGGCCATCCTCCATGCGACACACATGGCCGAGCCATCGCAAGCGATGATCGCTGAGGAGAGCATACATGCTGGGAGCAAGGTTGAAAAGAATCATGATTATTTTTTTTTATTAAAAAAATCGGACATTTATATAGATGCTTATATTTATAAACTCTTTCAAACGTGTTCTATTCAAATCGATTTGGGTACTTGTCTTAACAGAGGGTACATCATTTTTGCTTATATAAAGACATTAGACAATGTCCACAAGGCCTCGTCATGGTCATCACTGACCCTGGCATTGAAGTCCCACCCAACAAGAACATGTGTTCAGAGTGGGGGACACTGTTGATGATGGAGTGGAGTTTTTCATAGAACAAATCTTTGACTTCTGGAGGGGAGCACAGTGTTGGCGCGTATATGCTCAGCAAGTTCACTGAGCCTGATGCGGTAGACAGACGGAGGGACAGGATGAGTTCTGTGCAATTTGTTGGTAGTTTGATTGTGCTCAGCAGGGAGTTCTTGACGACAAACCAGTGCCATGTAAAGAGCTCTTGCACAGACCACCCACCAGAACTTGTTGAACCAGCCCTCGCACATAATGTTGTTAAACCAACCGACCCAATATGATATTGTTAAACCAACCCACCCAATATGATGTAGCTAAGCCAGCCCTCACACAGAATATTGTTAAACCAACCCACCCAATATGATGTTGTTAAACAACACACCCAATACGGTGTTGCTAAACCAGCCTTCCCACATAGTGTTGTTAAACCAACCCACCCAATATGATGTTGCTAAACCAGCCCTCCTACATAATGTTGTTAAACCAACCCACCAAATATGATGTTGTTAAACCAACCCATCCAATATGATGTTGCTAAACCAGCCCTCCCACATAATGTTGTTAAACCAACCCACCTAATATGATGTTATTAAAGCAGCCCTCCTACCTGAAGATGGTAGGTGAAGGCATCAGGCTGAGCTTGTTCCACATTGTCGTAGGCGGCATTGAGGACGCGTCTGAGACTCGGCACCAAGGGTCCCTCTATGAGGGCCTGGTCCTCATCCATCCGGATCTCTTTCTGGATCACCTCAAAGTCGTAGGATGGCCCCCGTGACAGGTCCTCCTTTAGATAATACTCCCACACATGCAGGTTCGACACGTTCGAGTACGGCCTTAACACCTGCACACACAAGAGTCACTTCCACTATAAAATAGCAATATCAACTCTTCTTTAATAGGGATATTTTCACATAACAAGGCACTGCAGTATTTTTGGTTCAGTACAACGTACGAGTACTAAATATGCTGTATTTTAAACTGTAGCTCAGGATTGTTGGAACAGGCCATAAAGTGCTTCTTACGTTTCAAAGGTATCTGGATAAAAATAAAACATCTCTGACAACCATTGAATGTCATCTACTATGGAAAAAAATCTTGTAATGTATGATGGAACATCAGAAATAAATGTCACAAACAGAATTAAATGTGAAGGATCTTCGAGTAGTATCGAGGAAACATGCACATGCACAAATACACTGCACGCACCGACTGAACTTCCGTGTGCATATAGTGGAAGTTGTAGAAGATGGGCGACTTTTTCTGGTACTTCTCAATGTAGTCCCACACGGACAGCCCAGAGACGTGTGGTCGAACGTACAGGTAACTGTCGGTGTTCTGTGAGTCCTGTCCCTGCTGACCGTCCTCTAAGAGCCAGCCCGCCTCCATCCGCTCAGACTCGTTGTCTAGCATGAACGTGCGGAAGCGGTTCGACACGTAGTGGTACGCTAGGAACTTGAGGAAATACTCATTGTACTCAAATGCCTGCGGAAACTGACGGTGGATCTGTAATGTATGGGTGGCAGTAATTGAGCTGGGTTAGCATATATGTAAAAAGACAAACGAAGCATTCTATTTAATCAATAAATAATTGGTAATAAATTTTGCAACAAAGTTGATTTGTTCTGAAATTGTCTGCTAACAACAAATGCTATAAGCAAAACATCTTGGAACAACATTATATCAGCCTATTATATCAGCCTATTATATCAGCCTATTATGCAGAAAATGTAACCAAAAACCAAAACAGTGAAGAAACTGATGTTGAAAAACACTAAAAATACTAACCACTTGCTGATAAAGTGGCTGTAAGGTGGACATTATTTTACAATAATGTTAGTTTGTACTTCTGCTGACAGGCTTTTATTTTTTTGACATAAAATTGTGAATATATATAAAATATTGTGAATATCTACCAGCAAAGCCAAATACTAGAACACTTCTTTTACCATATAACATAACACCGTGAATAGTCATCAACAAAGCCAAATGCTAGAACACTTCTTTTACCATATAACATAACACTGTGAATAGTCATCAACAAAGCCAAATACTAGAACACTTCTTTTACCATATAACATAACACCGTGAATAGTCATCAACAAAGCCAAATGCTAGAACACTTCTTTTACCATATAACATAACACCGTGAATAGTCATCAACAAAGCCAAATGCTAGAACACTTCATTTACCATATAACATAACACCGTGAATAGTCATCAACAAAGCCAAATACTAGAACATTTCTTTTACCATATAACATAACACTTTGAATAGTCATTAACAAAGCCAATTATTAATACAATTCTTCATAATGAAGATTCTGTGTGGTTCAGAAGGAGTCACATACCTGGTGCACAACATCAAGAAACTGGAGGAATATCGGTGCGAAGCCACTCGCTTGATTGGCTATAGTCTGACTGCTGCGATGGGTGAAGCGATGGCCGAAAGACAGCCACTCCTTCTCTATGAGTATGTGCAGACCGTCGACCGTGCGGTAGAAGGGATCCATCATTATCTGAGCAATCGACACAACCTGCACAAAGAAACCAAAATAAATAATATTTGTGATATATTGAAAACTGCTGTATGCTATACAAGACAATCTACAGCATGGTGTTGACATGCAACAACTGTGCATGTTACCAACAACTAACTACAACAACTGCACAAGTTAATTAATGATATTTTGACAACCACACACACCCATACATTATAGATATTTTATAAATACAATAATTTACTAGGACATGCACTTTGTTAGTTGGTTGCATGGGAGGTAAATATGTAATGTTTCTCAGCAATCACTTTGCTGTAGTGCTAACTATTTGGTATTCTCTTAAATAGCACCTCAAAGCTTTTTTCTCGCATTCTGAGATTTTTTAAGGAATATAAACTACAGGTCATCGTGCATGGTGAACGAAAACCTTAACTAACATCACCTCAGACAGATAAGAAAAATAAGCAATTTTACGATTCTACTTCCAGGGAGAAAGTATCCTCAGCCGTTGATACCATGATCATGTTGATCATGTTGATACCATGATCATGTTGATACCATGATCATGTTGATCATGTTGATACCATGATCATGTTGATCATGTTGATACCATGATCATGTTCCAAACAGAGACTACGTCAGGTCCAGCTACTGCTTACTCTCATAATTAATGTGAGCTTGCAAAATGCATCTATCAACACTTCCCTTCCCGTTTCCCTGCCAACAAATCCCTCATTACCTGTGTAGTGAAATCCCATCCGTCTTCCAGGCACATCATCACTGACGAGCCTTGTAGGTCCATCAGGTCTACGATGGCGCCGGCGATCAGCAGAATGTTCTGTATCTGGGGCAGCCACTCAGAGTCCTCGACGGCCTTCAGGAAGCCTTTCTCGGGGTCGGTGAAGGGCGCACTCGACACGCACGCTCGCATCAGCTTCTTGAAACTCGTCTTGACATGGCGCACCTCGTGGTAGTCAATGGGGATGAAGTCACACTTGGGGAACGACTCCATCTTAATACCCTGTGTGGACCAAGTATATATATTTAAATTATTTATTACACTGTACTATTATTTTTTTATTTATTAATTATTATTCTATTATTTTTATCTTGCTATAATGTGCCACATTTAATTAAAAATTATTATTATCATTAATATTTTAGCCACCAAGACTAATTGATGTTTTGAGATCGAGATGTTAACATTGATGTTTTCAGGTCGCCCCGAACAACCCTACAAACCACCCCTTACCCCCCTCACCTTCACTTGTGTTTTCTCCCCGAACACATACAGCACGGCCTTGTTGAAGCTGTGTGGTGACGAGTCGGCTAGGTCGGTGGCGGTGCCGTTTTGTCGCAGTGTCGATGGTGACACACCCCGCTGCAAGCTGCCCGTGACTGGTCGACTGCGTTCTCTCAAGCTGCTGACTCGAACCAGAGCTGACAACCACACACATACATACAGCCACATGGCACGGTTAACAAACATTATTTTACATATTATTATGTATATATATATATATATATAAATATCTTGAATTGCTAAATACAGTGTAAATATATAACTATATTAAAATATTGCTAATAATAATTATTTTTAAAATAAAAAAGTACTGTAGCAATAAAATAATAATAAATAAATATATTATTTATATATATTTATTTATTCTTATGTTATTTATTATTATTTTATTGCTACAGTACTTTTTTATTTTAAAAATAATTATTATTAGCAATATTTTAATATAGTTAAATATTTACACTGTATTTAGCAATTCAAGACCATGTCATTAATTCTTAATATGCTGTGAAGCCCCACGAACACTCTTGGATTTGGCGCTATATAAACAAACTGTTATTATTATTATGGTTTGTGAATCTGGAAAATTACTGCTTTTCTAAAAACATCTAATCTATAGAAAACTTTTTCAATTCGTTAACCCGTGCTCGTGTGAAGTCTCCATATAACATTTACTTTCTTCGGTGACAAAAGAGTCAGGAGTCCACAGTATACATTACGATAGCACATAATATTATAGCAGTAATAGTGCAACTCCAGTTAACTATTTTACGCCAAAGATATGACATTTGTGGTAAAAATTCTATTAAGATGACTGCCACAAAATAAGTATTACATGAAATGCAAATGTCACTGCTTACTGCCTTAAAGATTCACAGAATTTAGCAGTAAATGTATAGATTTGTGACATTTAACAAGATCAACAAGAAGCTGTTTGCACAGTCCACACAGTAACTATGTATGCTAACAATAAAACAAAAACATCTACGAGAGCACTTAAAGTAGGATGAGATATACAGTATTGTGCATACATAAAACTAAATGCCAAGTATAAAAAAATAATCAAAAGTAGTTTTTCACCCAGGAAAGCTGTAGTACATAAATACATGAACATTTTAGAATAAAACAGTTAACACAAATATATTGCTTCCAACAAACTAAAAGTTAGTTTACTCACGACAGACTTAGCTGTCAAAGAAAACAATGAATAATAAAGGCACCAGTAAATAGCTAGACACATGACATAGAACCAACACTTCACTCGCTGCCAACAGTCGCGCTTCACCGAGTGACCGATCTGCTGATGCAAGTGGTTCAAGATTCCATCCTCATGCAGCCATATACCCGAGTGAACATATGAATAACAGAGAATGGCAGTTTTAACTAGGTCCAGGAAGGTTAGGCAGTGAAAAAGTGCAGCAGCAAACAAGCCAAGTAAACAGGTCAGCACAAGAAGGCTTATATATACTTGGTCTGCAATGTTATATAGCAATGAGCAGTGAAGTCAATCCATGCAGACAAGACACTGCACACTGTCCTATCACACACGGCATGTCTGGATTCATCCGGTAATTTCAAATTTATATCAGATGTATCATAAAAAAACTGATGACAGGTTGTGTAAAAAATGAGGCACGCTACAGCTAGAGTTGGTGCTGGCTAGACAGTTTTTCTTGAAGGTAAATCCTGATGATAATTAATAAGCTCTAGGAAACACTTTGCAACAGTACTATTTAACTAATAA
Organism: Lamellibrachia columna; assembly: GCA_963662155.1. NCBI lineage: Eukaryota > Metazoa > Annelida > Polychaeta > Sabellida > Siboglinidae > Lamellibrachia > Lamellibrachia columna. Next base: position 47,865,677 of record OY759271.1, read on the forward strand.
AAAATCATAAATAAAAAAAATTAATCCAACTACTTCTCACATGTGCAAGTCACTTAACAAAATATATAGTGACTTCAAATTTATAAGTTAATTATATCCCTTACACAATGTTTATGCATCAATTTGGGAGTGCAATCTTACTGATAACATGTGATAGGACATGTGCAATATCTTGTAACAAGGACACACAGATTACACTGACACGGAACATCTGAGAGAAGTATCAGAAGACATCACAAGTATGCATTCAGTCACAAGCCTCAAAGATGTTTCACAAGTACAAACGTACAAAGACTTCACAACATGCCAAGTAAAAACCCGAGTCAGCCATCCACAAGAAACCAGATACCCATGTCACATGTGAAGTCTATCTAGCAGCGTCATAACTCACTGATTGGTTGGGAGTTCAGCAATTAGCTGGCGCAGACTCAAGTCACACCAAGTCATTGGCTAGTTGTGACCGAAGTCAAATGAAGTCATTAGCTGGCTGTGACTTAAGTCAAATCAAGTCATTAGCTAATTGTGACTTGAGTCAAGTGATTTAACATTGTCATGTGACAATAATTATAGCTGTTTGGTTATGTGACTTGAATCAATTCTAGGGATCCCGTCTTTGGATCAGGCCCCTGAGTTGAGTCATCATATGAAATAACTCTACTCAGACTCAAGTCGTTGACTCAAGTCATCACAACACTGCCATCTGATAACAGCTTGCTGTTGGGTTTATCCACAACAAGTAGATCCTGGCACAAGCTGGTGGCCTGTGTAGAAACCTATAAAATTGGACACGGTGAAAGACATCCATTTCTAAGCTGGCTTTACCAGTTACCTGATTCGCGAGGCACTTTTGCTGAAAAAGTAACATTTTACACTGCAACTTTTTATAGAAAGAGATAAACTATTTCCTAGCACAGCGCCTATCCTGTCATTCAGCATTTTTATTTTCAAAACTATCACATTATATTATCTGAATGTCGTGTCTGAGAAAGCATTCTCTTTAACACACTATTATGATAGAAGTACATTAAAGTACCTGAGACAAAGTTTGTGAATAGAAATTATAAAATAAACTCTACAGACACTGTTGATACTGTAAAATTAATGTGTTCAAATGCTCAACTGTATATTGAAAATTGCTACAATATGAGAGTTGTGGTTATAATTTTAACCAAGCCACTAACAATTAATGTTGGATCAACTTCACCCCCGCTACTTATACAACAGATTTAGACAAGATTGGTTGGTTCAACTAACACCTTCAAAACCCTGCTTTATATTCCTGCTGTGAAACTTAACCTATATTAAAGAGGACACTACAATACCAGGAAGGCAGGACTTCCAACAAATTATCCAGCAAACAGCCAAGTAATCGTCCAGATATGTCAAATAGTGCATAAAATATGCAAACACAGATTTTTCAGATCCGTAGTCTAAAGATTTCGTTCACTGTTCCTCTGTAGCATCAACCAAACCCACTGTGCACGAGACTGGTTCCAGTCAGGGATAGCAATAACAACATGGCAGAGTTTCAACATTTCACACATTTACTTATCGATTATTCACAGGTCCAGAGTGGCACAGTGAATGTTTAGGAATTACCAGAATTTAGTTTTTTATCACAGATATCAAACCATTTTGATCTTGGGATAAAACCAAGTCCTGTGCTACCGAAACTAGAACCGCTCTGATTGTAGGCTTCTCACAGTGACACAGGGCTACCGACGAGCACGAAATTAATACGTACACTTTCTATTGCCCCGCCGACACTGGCGGATGCTCGCCCTACAGTTAACTGTAAACTTATCAAGTCGCTCGCCAAGAGGCGCTGATCCTACGTTCTTCAGGGTTAGGCACTTATCTACGAACCAAGACACCAAGCATAACAACAACAGCCAATCACCAACAACAGAGCATGTGTGCACATACTAACTGATCGCCTGGATTTTGGGCAATTCAACATCTCCAGTCAACAGAACCTGTTCCTCGTTCTAAAATGTATTTGATAAATTCATACATGAAATTTTTTTGAAAGATTATAGCTTTTTCATGTCAAAATGTTTTCTGTCCTTCATAGATTGCAATTTTCAATATCTTGTTTGGTTAACTTGGAACAATCATTCCTGCTTTTATAAGGTGTTCCACTTAACTTGTGCAGTGTGCCTACACTCTCTGTTCTTTGGCAGCTCAAATTAGTAACATGCAAAATAAATCTCAAAATAATATAAAATTATACAATATACAATTAGTAAAGTAAAGTGTGAATGACAAATTAATATGCAACATGCAAAACAGAAAAATGTAATGTGCATACCAAGAACAAGCATAAATAAAACATGATTTAAATATTAATAAATTTCACTTCACTAATGCATTATAAGGGAAATTAGTAATAATAACCCTATGGTGGTTAAACTGTTAAACATTCCACGCAATTACAGACAAAATGGGAGGACAGCACCACTAACATCCATCACATAAAACAGGGAAGGCACAAACAAACGCACAGCCTGAACATTTTCACAAGCAAACTCAAACTGCCAGTCTCTGTTGGTTTATATGCTAACAGCCATTAAATAAGTACGAACCTGGGCAAGAATAGTGCGAACAAATCCATGTACCAAAAGGTATCTTATCAACAGTTCAAAACAAACACAAAGGTCGGGGGTGCTTCAAGTGAGTTTGTCTTAAAGAAACATAAACTGGATATAATGGAAATACTATATTAACAACAATAAATTATTCATACAACAAACTCAGTGGTATGCACTCAAATTTCTGGTGATTATCAATAGTTGTATTATTTAATAACACTTTTAATTTGGGAGCTTACATGCTTTATTAGTAGAAAAAAAATGAAAATGAAATTCAGACAATATTCTATGGTAATACATGACAACGAATGTAAGATGCAAAGACCCAAAATCCAACTTGTAGCATTATTCTATGTGCAAACTCAAACACAAATTATGTAGTTGTAACCGTAACAGCGATGCACAAGACAAAATGAGGCTGCAGTGCTGAAAAAGTATTATGGCTTAAAAATAACAACTCTAGTGATTCCATCATGTTCATTATCTATTTCTGCAGTGAAAGTGTCATTACAAAGGCTAAGACTTTACACCATAACACACAATAATAAAATATTATTATATCCAAAATTGTCCACACGTGGTTACGTTTTTCTGATTTTTACCTTCCACTATAAATTGTAGTATCCTTTTTCACATGAATCAATACACTGCAGTATTCCTAATGAAACATTTTTTCCCAGCAATTTTTGCCAACAAGTTCCTCACAAAATATTCACATATTTATTCAGTCTGGATTAATCAGCAAAATTGTTTGGCAACTTTTTACAACAAATAAAATGTTCTGTGTAAATATCTCAAACTGATACTGATTTTTGCAGTTAAAGCTCCTTCCTCACTTAATTTCTGCAGTTAAAGCCCCCTCCTCAGTTCATTTAGCCCACCACGAATCAGGTTTGTTGATATTCAAATCTTTAGTGTGTGAAAAGTTTAATATGCACAGTTAGTTAAATGAGAATTTTCATTTTTGTTAAAATCATCAAAATAATTCACTTTGATCATTAGATCAGGTAACTTACAAAAATGTGTATAGCCTAATCTTAACGAATACGTAGCCAGACGAAGTTGCCCTATTCTGCCCAATTTTGACTGGATCCGATTAAAAATAATTTAATAATTTGTCCGATTATTTCACAAAAACTAAATAACAAGTTTGCATAAATGAGCTAGCATGTCGTAATAGATACCAGATAGGCTGAACGTTTTACAAAATGATTCTAAAACGAAGGAATGATCTTTAAGAGACCTTTAAAAACTCTTTTAAGGAACAGTTTCCCATAAGATCGTGAACCGAGAAATGCGAGATGGAATCACCAGAGATGATGAAACAATACAGAAGAGAGAAGCAGGGAGAACCGGACCCTTGTAGGTGCTTACATTTCGCTTTCACCCCGCCACTGCGCAGGTTGCTAACAGCACGTGCAAGAGGACTCGGCCCCGATAGGCCACGCCCACGGCCACGCCCACGCAGCACAGAATCGCCCAGAGACAAGTCACCGGCGCCACCTAGCAACAAATCGCCCGCAACCGTGTGACACAGCAAAAGCGAGTCGATACTGGTTAATGAGTGGTTACTACTAGTGGCTGCCAGGGGGCCTGTGGGGCGCATGGAGCCACCACCGGGGAAACGCTGATTACCCATTGGTGTGAGGGTGACGACAGCTGAGAAGTACTTCTCCTGTTCCAGACTCGTGCTCATCTCACTGCCGCTTGATGTCCCTGGAACACACACACATCAGGACTCAAGCCAAGTCTATTTCTAGTCCATAAACAAACTGCAAATAGTACATTGAGCAGTATAAAATTAAAAAAATCATTGTTCAGTGTTAACTATGAGACAGGAGACTCACAAAGATGGTCGCTATTGTAGAAGCCACCCATATTGTTAATTGCAATGTTTCTAAATTTTTAGTTTAGTCCCCAACTCCCCACGAATTCCCCACAAACTCCCCACCCACACCCCACCAACTCTCAACCAACTCCCCACCAACGCCCCACCCACTCCCCACCAACTCCCCACGGTGGCAGCATGTGGACATATTTTAAAGATTACTGAATCTCTGTGGGAAAATGATAATCATCTTAATTAAAGTAGGTTATTTTAATACGGAAGAACATGAGTTACCAAACAACTTTCATGATTTTTGTTTGATTAGTTAAACATGGTGTTATCAGTTCAGACTGATGGGCCATCTTAAAAGTTGGGCAGACGCATGAAACTGGAACTTCCATGGTACTTTATAGAAACCACAGCATCACTCATGTTATTACTAGGTAAAATCTGTAAATTATTTTACACAGGTAGCTACTAACACGAGCAACAATGTGTTTAGTAGTATCAGTGGCCATAACATCCCCGAAGACACCAAAACACGTGTAAATACACCGCAAAGGAACAAGAAAACCGCTGAGAATCAACATCACATATGACGCTCTCTGGTCGCTGGCAAGTGCCGCCATGAACTGTGCTGGGAGGTTGTACTGGCGTGACAAACAACACCCGGCTAAAACAGGATTACACAAACAAACATCCAAAACATCCCACCCATTGATGTTAGAGATCGAACTAAAACTTCTTGTAAAATTCTTTAAAATTGTGTAAATATGTCTGAATGTCATCGATCTCAACTAGCCCATCACTATGAAGGCTTTAATTAAATTTAGCGCTAAATTAGGCTAACACATGAACAAACTCTTACATATATGCTTTGATAAATGGCGATTATTGACGGCTGTAGCAATGAATTATCATCTCAATGACCACTTGCAGTACATAATTACGCCTGCAGGAATATAGGAATTTGAACTCTGCTATGTTAGGCTGTGTTTAGCTAGTGGGTTCATGCAGAGATTTCTGAAATTATCTATCATGAAACATTGTCAGACCTGTTGGAGTGGTGTGATGTGTGGTGTGTGTCTTAAGATTTTTGAAATAATCTATCATCAAACATTGTCAGACCTGTTGGAGTGGTGTGATGTGTGGTGTGTGTGTGTCTTAAGATTTCTGAAATAATCTATCAAACATTGTCAGACCTGTTGGAGTGGTGTGATGTGTGGTGTGTGTCTTAAGCATTCCCATCACACTCTTGCTGTGGAAGCCGCTGGATCGCAGTAGTAGTGCCTTGGTACGCGTGTGCCGCCATGTTATTACTGGAAACCTATGCGAGAAGATGGATACAAATCAAATATAAACTTCCACCAGAAAAAGAGAGATATAACAACAACAACAAAACTACAACTCTAATTAACTGGCATTATTAATAGTCGCGCCTCGTTATAATGCGCCCCGTTATTACGCGGATTCGGATATAACGCGGTCGGTCGTGGATCCCGATTTTCTGCCACCAGGGGTGAAATGGTTGGGCTGCCATCAATCAAGTTTCGCCGGCGTTGGCTTCGGCTGGGCGACTTATTAATAGGAATGGTGATTCACACAAATGCGTTGCATGTGAATAAAACGTTCACACATTCAGTGGTAATTTAGACATCAGAGACACACCAGCCAATTCGCTCTTGCACTTTTCAACTGATTAAAAACATTGAAGTTTAACCCGTTTATTCTACATAACAAGCAGCAAGAGCGAGTCGATTTCAGGCGGCAAGATTAAACAATTCTTACTGAATGCCGATACATGAAAATAACTCGCAGTGCATTGAAATAAAAGTTGAGTAAAATCGTGTTAAACGTAATTGAGCAGGCAACAGCAATATAAATCTCCGGTGAAACAGCAACGAAGTATCAATAGCCTTCCGTTAGTCTGTTACACACATCACAAATATCATTCTCGAATCTTCGCTATGCCTATGCCAAAACGCAAGGCGTACATGGTATGCTGAAAGTTAGATTTGGTCATCCGAATACGAAAGGGTGAATCGCAATGCAATGTGTCTCGGGAGATGCGCGTTCCCAATACAGCACACATTGGCGTTAATATTCTACTCTAAATAAGCTTTATATACCGTGTGGCACAACAGGGCTTCCTCGCAGTGGCGGCGATCAGTCAGTCCATCGTAACAGATTATTTGTATTCCATATTCCACACACACACGTATTTTATTTAGTTCAACATTCGATAAAGTATGACATTTTAAAATCGATACAACACACATTAACGTTAATATTCTACTCTAAATAAGCTTTATAAACTGAGCGGGACAACAGGGCTTCATCACAGCAGCAGCGATCAGTGGCGGCGTGGCGTGTTAATTGCTGTTCGTGGTACCCCTGGTGGCAGATACAGGAACACCTAACGTGCCTCGCTTACAACACGGTCCAATATCGTGGACCCCGACCACTGCATTATAACGAGGCGCGACTGTACTTTACTTACTCATTTGTAAACATGCTGACATGTTACACCTTTACATTTAATAGTACTGTACTTTACTTACTCATTTGTAAACATGCTGACATGTTACACCTTTACATTTGTAAACATGCTGACATGTTACACCTTTACATTTGTAAACATGCTGACATGTTACACCTTTACATTTGTAAACATGCTGACATGTTACACCTTTACATTTAATAGCACACATTAATGTTTTATTACATAACATATTTTATACAGAACATATCAGCAGTCCACAGTGATTGAGGGAGCAAGAGAAGACAGGCACTGTGCACCTGACGTGCCTAGTGACCGTTATCTGTATTGCCCAAATGCCCTTTATCTGTGTTGCCCAAATGCCCCATACCTGTATTGCCTTAATGCCCCTTACCTGTATTGCCCAAAGGTTCCTTATCTGTATTGCCCAAATGTCCCTTACCTGTATTGCCCAAATGTCCCATACCTGTATTGCCCAAATGTCCCTTACCTGTATTGCCCAAATGTCCCTTACCTGTATTGTCTATGTGTTCGAGCAAACTTTCGTATACTCTCGTCAGAAATGGATTGAGGCACAACCAGCACTGCAGGGTAACTGAAACAACAGACGTGCAAGAAACCTAAGACACACGTATGATCACAGAAATAGGCAGCAGCATTATTATACAACATTTAGTTTCACAAACACAAACAAATGTTGTCTGTGAGCAACAGAAAAGTTCTCTTCATACAAGGCATAATGACTTATTTACTCAAGCTCAGTAGAGAAAACATCCTGATATATTATATTAATAATAAGTACATTTATATAGCACCGTAAATCTGGACAACATCCATTCAGAGGCGCTTAAAGTACATACGTGCTAAAATTAATTTGTTTAAATTAATAATAATAAATTAGTTAAAACATTCACACATGTATAGGCATAGTAAAATAGATTTAAATATAAAGTATAAATAATAATTAATTAATTAAAACTATGACAACAGCATGTTTATTGAATTATCGACTTAGTGTGAACATATCAATCAGTCTTTGTCATACACATGCATGCTCGCACGCAGGCCAACAGGAAGGGACGAGACCGACCTTCGACACACAGTATACATGGTGTTGACCAGGCTGAGTCTGCAGGGATCTGACTTGGCATGGTTGCTGTGTCCACTCGACAGTGAGCCGAGACCGAGGCGCCAGTAGTCGCGGCAGTAGCTGCGAGTCGCCAGGCGTTCTACGTTCTTCGCGTCTGCCTCAATAGCATGCGTTATCTCCTGCTCCTCGATGACTACATAACAACGAAACAAACAACTTACATCCTTTTAAATATCACATTACCTTAATCACTATAATTATAACAGGTAAATTCATCTGCACTGCTAATTTTGAATTTGAGTATAATTTTTCACAGCGTGTTAAAGACTTCAATCATTGATGTTATTCACCAGGTGGCACTACCAGCAACAATACCACCAGGTGGCACTACCAGCTACAATACCATCTCACGACAAACTCTTCAGCCCAAAACTGGTACAGTGTAAACAGTAAGGCATATATAATAGTTATTATTTATGCCTACAGCTAATGAACCGATTCTCAGTTAGTGTCTCAATGCTGTATTGTGTATCAACTTATAAGTATCACAAGCCTTATGGTGCCAACATTTGTCAACACACTGCCTTTCACACTGTCAATGACGTTATGTTAGTGACACAATCAGTCAGAGCACAGCTCTAGCTGCAGCTGCAAGGATTAAAGGGTGTTTGTTTAGGAATTCTGTTTCCTATTTTCATCCAACTGCCTTCTACTAGTCACTTGAGAGTCGAGACAAACACTAATACAAGAGCAATGGCTGCAGTCACATGATGTCACATGACTCACTTGAGAGTTCCTCCTCACAGCAGATGCTAGCGGGCCGGTCCCGCAGTGGTTCCTGCTGCAGACTGAAGGAGCGCCGGGACATGGGCGGGGTCGGCATGATGTACTTGCGCTTCTGGGATACCTCCTTGGACTTCAGGCCCGCCTTCCTCGCTGTTTTCATCAGTGTCCTCTTGGCAAAGCCCCTGTGAGAGCAGGTAGCAAGGGTTAGTTACAGTTCAATCATTTATACTCTGGTACTGGCATTAGAATGAATATAGAGGAGAGCAATTAAACTGATTGCAGAACTGAGACCTTAGTTATGAAAAACGCCTAAAAGAATGTGGTTTAACAACCCTAGAGATAAGTTTTCAAGATATTGAATGTATCTGAAAATATTGATAGAAATATTTGTTCTCACTTTAAAAGAATAGAAGAACAAGAAGACACAAAATACCATTAGTAAAAGATCAGTGCAGATTAGATATCCGAAAGTATTAATTCTCACGGAGGAAGATAAATGAATGGAACAAATTATCTACAAATTGTGTAAACACTAGCAGTGTGAATATGTTTAGAATTTTTTTTTTACAAATATACCTTATACAAAGATGAAAAAATTAGGACTCTCAATAAGCCAATGGCTTCCTTGTCCACTTGCCATCTTGGATTTTTGCTTTGAATGGCAAGCTTGTTAAATCAACACAGGTGACTGAACTATGGCAACAGTAAATCAAACTAACTGCCCAGGTCAGGTACTCATAAAAAAACTTACACATTTGAACAAGTTTTCCATAAATATGGCAGCAAACCTGTCCCCACTCATGGAATATCTGGGTAAATATTATTCGATGTGCCAAATACGGAATATGCACACTGAAGTATTACATAATCCATGGTGATTATCAGCCAAAACTGGCTGGTTTGTGTTTTAATCTAAAATTCACCATATTATACGGATATATGGTATATGGAAAACTTGAGTTACGAATCCCTAATTTCGAGAATACTGGCCCAGATCAGGCAATTACTATTAGGGAGCAAGTCATGAGCTAATGACCTCATGGGTAGGAGAAATCTTCCACTACTCTACATACTGGTACACTAAGTTTCCAATATGTTTACTTAAGCATGACGATTGTATAGATATAAGCCATTTATTATATTTTTAACACTTGCAACTTAAGCGCCTCTGAACAGAATTTATATTTCAGAGATACGGCGCTATATAAATAACTATTATTACATACTGCAAATACTCCTGGCCGACAACAGCACTTACTTGAGTGAAGCATTCTTCTCTTTGTGTTTTGCATGCTGGGAAGGCTGTGCTACGATGACGCCCGTGAATGCAAACGTATTCATCACACTGAGTGGATTGCGTACTTTGTTGACAAGTTTCCGTAACGTCTCTATATCATCCGAGCTCACCTCTTCATCAAATGCTACCTTTAATAACTGCAACAGCACAAAGAGGATTGCATCAAGTTTATCTGACTTTTCTTACATGCTCCTTTAACTTCACATGATGGTCAATTATCATGTTTATTTACAATGAAACCATTTGATATTTTTTCATACTGCATATGGGGCATTACGTCTCAGATCAACCAAGCCATGTTGCACTCATATTTTTGAATTCAACCAAAATGTTACCAATTAATCCACACGTCAAACCATATAGCTGTAGCTCAAATGGTTTCTGAGTCATTTTAAATTTGGCAGATTCTGTAATTTTGGCAATTTTTTTTAAATCATAAAGATTTCTTGTTCTACTTAAAATACAAATAACTTAAAAACTATTTGTGCTAGAACTCTGAGATTTGGCAATTCTCCATTACATATAGAAAGAAACTGATATACTATATTTCCACTTCTGTATATTAGTTCTCCCACAATCTGCCAATGAAGTTGTGACTTTTTATGGGCAAAATTGGACCAACAAGTGATTTTTTACCTATGTTCAACAATAACACATTAGAACACAATTGTATATTATTTTGATTAATAACACACCTACATATCTAGGTATATGAGAGGTTTCAAGTTTCTATCTTGATTAGTTTTTGAGATACTGATCTCTAAAGTTGGTACATAGTGAAAAGTGACCAATATTTAGCAGCCTAAAATGCTATGTGGCCATGGAGCTCAAATTCCAATTATTTTTTTATATGAAAGGCAGGTACATTACCTGTGTAATGCACCATATTTGGATTTCCTATTCAAATGGCTTCATGTTGAAAAAATATTTCGGATGGATGCATTGTGTGTTTTTATCTAATCAACAGATTATAAAACAATATCAAATCATATAGCTGATTTTATTACCTATTCCATCTCTAGTAAGAAGATCATATAACTATTGTTGTCAAAAAATAAATTATTGGTAAAATTGTTGTTGAATTCAAAAATATAAGTGCAAATTTTTTTCTTATTTTGGTTGATTTGAGATTGAACTTTTAAAATTATCCACATATACAATTGAATAAATTTTTATTTGACCCATCAGACATTTCAAATGACACATACAATACATCCATGTCAAATTATAACTTTAAATAGTACAAGTGTATAAGCTTATGGTAAACATGGTATAAATTAAGCTGAATAGCAAAAACAGGATAAGGAGACTCCTCTAAGACTTTGATAGTCACTCTCAATGAGCCACATTATAAACTTAAATTAAACTAAATCAATAGGTAAATCAAATTAGCTTCTTCCAGAATAAAAAGACTCAACATAATAATAGTATCTCTGATTGTGTAAAATAACAATATTAACTAATTACTCAGTAATACAAATATGTAATTGTAATGTATTGTGGAATGTGTTTGATATGTAAAAGAAGAATGTGGCCGTGAGTACGTGGAATGTGTTTGAGATGTAAGAGGCACCTGGCCATGAATACCTGGAATGTGTTTGAGATGTAAAAGAGGCACCTGGCCATGAGTACCTGGAATGTGTTTGAGCGCAGCTGCAGTCCTTCCTGCAGCCAGAGGTCAATGTGTGTGAGATACTGCACGCTGACCTTCTTCTCCCGGGTCAAGGTTGACACCGGAAAGCTCCGACACACGATCTGCTCGCATGCTGCCAGAAACACGTGCACATCAGATACAGGGCCCAATATAAGCATTCATGTGAACATTGCTTTTTCTATTAATTACAGATTTATTGTTTCATCAACGGCATGTTTAGCAGATTCTAAATCTTATGAATTACTATAGCTTGATACAAATAAAGACTATATTGAAGGGTCAAAACAACAATCTGCATAAATTATTTAATCTTTCACTTTTTTATGCCAGGATGTTCAATTCACCATTTAGTTCAATATTTTTATACTAAATTTCAAACTTTCTATAAAAAACTTAATTAATTTAAAATTAATTTAACAATACATGTATAACTTTGTTTTTATTTACACCGGACAGAATTCAAATACACAACAAAACGTTTTAACTTAGTATGCAAATAACAAGTTCTGTACAATAAAATCAGAAACAATAAAAGATTCTAAATCGTATCACGACACTAAACACATACCAAGCAAGTCGCATGGCGTGCCTTTAAATATAATGCGGTATGTAGTTAGGAAGATGGCTCCCTCAGCCGGCAAGAGCACCGGCCCTCCGATGGAGCCCGTTCCCACTTCCCTGCCGTCAGGAAGCAGGTACACCCGCAGTCCCTCCATCACTATCTCTTCCCCAGGGAGAAGGATGGGAGTAAGGATCTTTGGCTGAAACAGGAACACATTCACATGTTGAAACTATCAATTGAACTGGATTCTCTATATAGATGGTGACATTTTAAGAAAGAGAAGCGAGCATTTTACAACTAAACTGTATATGTGTCCTCATTTATTGGTGTGTAAAAAGCAAATGGCATGGCATCTCAAACAAAAACCATTTCCTTGTCTTAATATAAAATTCAACACATCACATTTTTACCACTTTGTTGCTAAAACACCATGTAATAGCTAACATATTATTGGATGTTTCTATTCTGATGCTACACATTGGTAAGGGTAAATTCTTATACACAACAGACTCTGTCGTCTGCTCCCATGGACCTCAAGTCCAATGGTAATGGAACAGAAAAGGTATCGTTAAATGTCCAGCCAAAAACAGATGAACAAAGACATCTAATAAAATTTTCCAAGGAACTAAGAAACTCTGGTTTATGGAAGAAGTAATCTGGTGAACAAGGCAGTGGGGGGGGGGGGCACAACGTTACTTAAAGGGGTTAAATATTAAGTGAATCCACACATCTTCCTTATGCTTGTTTTCATCTTTTTAGCCAGAGCTTCAAATGGTGAAAATAACAACAAACTACATTTCATTGTCTACCTTGCTGAATTGAATAAAATTTATTTTAGCACTGCTAAGAATGTCCAACAAATACCTTAAAGTTATGGAAGCTAACATCCTTGCTATATATACTAGATTATGAACACATGCTAAATTCATTGGTAATAAGTACTGATCAAAATTAAATAAAAAAGAAGATACCCAAAAGCACTACTATCTTATATAAATCTAAGCACATTCATGATTATCAAACATTACACACACTAGGCTAACGTTACAGTTTAACATCTATACAAATTCTATATAACCTTAATTATTGTAACTGTTTTACTCTTATAACTCAAAACCACTGAAACTGGAGGATTTTGTTAAACATAGCACTATGATTGTACTTTACAAAGCTAACAATCTTCTTTCAGTGGTTATGTATAAGCAGTCTACTACACTACCTACTAGCCTGGAAGTAGATAAAGCAAAACGTGTTATGTCAAGTCTACCGATACCTGTCTCACATTATTTTCAATCAACGTCAGAGATGTAAAAGCCTGTAACAGTTTAAAGTATGAAAAGACATGATTACCAACTAGTAAATGTCAGCAATATAACAGAATTCTTTTGTGGCTTTCCAAAACTGACACTGTGTTCTATTTTGATAGTAAAACTATCAATTGGGTTGCAGCATACATAGATGCAACATGATTTCAGTGATGCATTTTCAGCTCATGTTACATACTTGTACATTTACTGTGACGTATGAACGTTGTCACTTTCATACGACAGATAAAAATACGCTGTTGAACGAGCCAGGGCAGTCTACAGAAGCTGCCTATAGCCATGTAGTGGTACATACCTTCTGTATGGGAGGCAGTCTCTTGCTCTCCCTGTGAACAGCCTCCAGTGTCTCCATGTGCATCGCCACAACACCTACAGCAGAAACAATTATAATGTGCCACTTCACATTTCATCAAAAATGTCTTTGTAAATTAATACCACATGTAACAATTAGGACATGAATATGGCTCATTGGCTCTCTAGCTGCCATCAATAATCTTATTATAATCCATGATGAGTATGTATGTATTTTTGTATCATTAGCTTATGGTGGATTTAATGAGCATCTTAGTGAAATGCATTTTGAAAACGCTCATAAAAATCTGTAATGGTTTCTGTTTTACGATGGGTTTTCTTTGAGCTCATTATCCTAGTGAAACAGTCCCCTGGTGCACATATACATGGCAACAAGGTTTTCCTTGAGCTCATTATCCTAGTGAAACAGTCCCCTGGTGCACATATACAAGGCAACAAGGTTTTCCTTGAGCTCATTATCTTAGTGAAACAGTCCCCTGGCGCACATATACAAGGCAACAAGGTTTTCCTTGAGCTCATTATCTTAGTGAAACAGTCCCCTGGCGCACATATACAAGGCAACAAGGTTTTCCTTGAGCTCATTATCCTAGTGAAACAGTCCCCTGGTGCACATATACAAGGCAACAAGGTTTTCCTTGAGCTCATTATCTTAGTGAAACAGTCCCCTGGCGCACATATACAAGGCAACAAGGTTTTCCTTGAGCTCATTATCCTAGTGAAACAGTCCCCTGGTGCACATATACAAGGCAACAAGGTTTTCCTTGAGCTCATTATCTTAGTGAAACAGTCCCCTGGCGCACATATACAAGGCAACAAGGTTTTCCTTGAGCTCATTATCCTAGTGAAACAGTCCCCTGGTGCACATATACATGGCAACAAGGTTTTCCTTGAGCTCATTATCCTAGTGAAACAGTCCCCTGGTGCACATATACAAGGCAACAAGGTTTTCCTTGAGCTCATTATCCTAGTGAAACAGTCCTCTGGTGCACATATACATGGCAACAAGGTTTTCCTTGAGCTCATTATCCTAGTGAAACAGTCCCCTGGTGCACATATACATGGCAACAAGGTTTTCCTTGAGCTCATTATCCTAGTGAAACAGTCCCCTGGTGCACATATACAAGGCAACAAGGTTTTCCTTGAGCTCATTATCTTAGTGAAACAGTCCCCTGGCGCACATATACAAGGCAACAAGGTTTTCCTTGAGCTCATTATCCTAGTGAAACAGTCCCCTGGTGCACATATACAAGGCAACAAGGTTTTCCTTGAGCTCATTATCTTAGTGAAACAGTCCCCTGGCGCACATATACAAGGCAACAAGGTTTTCCTTGAGCTCATTATCCTAGTGAAACAGTCCCCTGGTGCACATATACAAGGCAACAAGGTTTTCCTTGAGCTCATTATCTTAGTGAAACAGTCCCCTGGCGCACATATACAAGGCAACAAGGTTTTCCTTGAGCTCATTATCCTAGTGAAACAGTCCCCTGGTGCACATATACATGGCAACAAGGTTTTCCTTGAGCTCATTATCCTAGTGAAACAGTCCCCTGGTGCACATATACAAGGCAACAAGGTTTTCCTTGAGCTCATTATCCTAGTGAAACAGTCCTCTGGTGCACATATACATGGCAACAAGGTTTTCCTTGAGCTCATTATCCTAGTGAAACAGTCCCCTGGTGCACATATACATGGCAACAAGGTTTTCCTTGAGCTCATTATCCTAGTGAAACAGTCCCCTGGTGCACATATACAAGGCAACAAGGTTTTCCTTGAGCTCATTATCTTAGTGAAACAGTCCCCTGGCGCACATATACAAGGCAACAAGGTTTTCCTTGAGCTCATTATCCTAGTGAAACAGTCCCCTGGTGCACATATACAAGGCAACAAGGTTTTCCTTGAGCTCATTATCTTAGTGAAACAGTCCCCTGGCGCACATATACAAGGCAACAAGGTTTTCCTTGAGCTCATTATCCTAGTGAAACAGTCCCCTGGTGCACATATACAAGGCAACAAGGTTTTCCTTGAGCTCATTATCTTAGTGAAACAGTCCCCTGGCACACATATACAAGGCAACAAGGTTTTCCTTGAGCTCATTATCCTAGTGAAACAGTCCCCTGGTGCACATATACATGGCAACAAGGTTTTCCTTGAGCTCATTATCCTAGTGAAACAGTCCCCTGGTGCACATATACAAGGCAACAAGGTTTTCCTTGAGCTCATTATCCTAGTGAAACAGTCCTCTGGTGCACATATACATGGCAACAAGGTTTTCCTTGAGCTCATTATCCTAGTGAAACAGTCCCCTGGTGCACATATACATGGCAACAAGGTTTTCCTTGAGCTCATTATCCTAGTGAAACAGTCCCCTGGTGCACATATACAAGGCAACAAGGTTTTCCTTGAGCTCATTATCTTAGTGAAACAGTCCCCTGGCGCACATATACAAGGCAACAAGGTTTTCCTTGAGCTCATTATCCTAGTGAAACAGTCCCCTGGTGCACATATACAAGGCAACAAGGTTTTCCTTGAGCTCATTATCTTAGTGAAACAGTCCCCTGGCGCACATATACAAGGCAACAAGGTTTTCCTTGAGCTCATTATCCTAGTGAAACAGTCCCCTGGCGCACATATACAACGCAACAAGGTTTTCCTTGAGCTCATTATCCTAGTGAAACAGTCCCCTGGTGCACATATACAAGGCAACAAGGTTTTCCTTGAGCTCATTATCCTAGTGAAACAGTCCTCTGGTGCACATATACAAGGCAACAAGGTTTTCCTTGAGCTCATTATCCTAGTGAAACAGTCCCCTGGTGCACATATACAAGGCAACAAGGTTTTCCTTGAGCTCATTATCCTAGTGAAACAGTCCCCTGGTGCACATATACAAGGCAACAAGGTTTTCCTTGAACTCATTATCCTAGTGAAACAGTCCCCTGGTGCACATATACAAGGCAACAAGGTTTTCCTTGAGCTCATTATCCTAGTGAAACAGTCCTCTGGTGCACATATACAAGGCAACAAGGTTTTCCTTGAGCTCATTATCCTAGTGAAACAGTCCCCTGGTGCACATATACATGGCAACAAGGCTTTCCTTGAGCTCATTATCCTAGTGAAACAGTCCCCTGGTGCACATATACAAGGCAACAAGGTTTTCCTTGAGCTGATTATCCTAGTGAAACAGTCCTCTGGTGCACATATACAAGGCAACAAGGTTTTCCTTGAGCTCATTATCCTAGTGAAACAGTCCCCTGGTGCACATATACAAGGCAACAAGGTTTTCCTTGAGCTCATTATCGTAGAGAAACAGTCCCCTGGTGCACATATACAAGGCAACAAGGTTTTCCTTGAGCTCATTATCCTAGAGAAACAGTCCCCTGGTGCACATATACAAGGCAACAAGGTTTTCCTTGAGCTCATTATCCTAGCGAAACAGTCCCCTGGTGCACATATACAAGGCAACAAGGTTTTCCTTGAGCTCATTATCCTAGCGAAACAGTCCTCTGGTGCACATATACAAGGCAACAAGGTTTTCCTTGAGCTCATTATCCTAGTGAAACAGTCCCCTGGTGCACATATACATGGCAACAAGGCTTTCCTTGAGCTCATTATCCTAGTGAAACAGTCCCCTGGTGCACATATACAAGGCAACAAGGTTTTCCTTGAGCTCATTATCCTAGTGAAACAGTCCCCTGGTGCACATATACATGGCAACAACGCTTTCCTTGAGCTCATTATCCTAGTGAAACAGTCCCCTGGTGCACATATACAAGGCAACAAGGTTTTCCTTGAGCTCATTATCCTAGTGAAACAGTCCCCTGGTGCACATATACAAGGCAACAAGGTTTTCCTTGAGCTCATTATCCTAGTGAAACAGTCCCCTGGTGCACATATACAAGGCAACAAGGCTACACAACATTTTTTCAACTGAATATGCGGTAACCAGGAACTATAGAATGGCGTAAATTATTTATGCCACTAAACAACAGTTCTTACCTCATTTTTACGTCAATGCATTCATTCGATCATTCCACGTACAAAAACAGCATAAATATTCATTACAAATATTGTGTTTTTGCGGTCCAAATAGCACCACGGAATGAGCGATAATATAAGCCACTGACATCACAGCAGAAGACACTGATACAACACGGCGCTACTTGCACCAAAAAGGTACACTAGGGACATTCTAAACTGTGCTTTAACCAAACTAAGGAAGTAAGGAAATCGAGGGTTGATGCTAGATAGCTATACAATAGTATACATATTATCATATAAATTCTTTCAGATCTGAGCAAAAATCAGGGTGCGTATTATACTTGGTTGTGTATTATACTTGGGTGTATTATACTTGGGGGAGTATTATACTTGGTTGTGTATTATACTTGGGTGTATTATACTTGGGGGCGTATTATACTAGGGTGTGTATTATACTTGGGGTATTATACTTGGTTGTGTATTATACTTGGGTGTATTATACATGGGGGCATATTATACTTGGGTGTATTATGCTTGGGGGCGTATTATACTTGGGGGCGTATTATACTTGGAAAAGTATGGTACTTCTAATCCAAGTTTAATCTTGCACAGAAGTATTATACCCTAATAAAGATGATTTAGAACACATTTTCCAACAGCATATCCAGAAATACAAGCCACCGTTGACAGTTATTCCATCTGCTCTCAATACTATTCCACCAGACACTAAGTCAACTTACCAGGTATCATCTGATGCAGAGCTTTTATGTGGTCGGCCGTCACTCCGCTCTCAGCGCACACCTTGTCCACAAACCGCGACACGAAGCGTATGACTGAGGCGCCTACTTCATTCAACTCCTGCTCGTCAAAGCCACTCTCCGCGTCAAAACTGTCACTCTCTGCCGCACTGAAGACACAAAGCCAACATTTCAACACACATGGTGTGTGATGACAGAAGTGCACGGGTGTTGTGACAAACTCTGTTAAGGAAAATAAAAAATACACATACAAGGTACGTTCTTACATAGCGCTGTATCCAGTCCTTGGGACTGTTCAAAGCACTTTACCCCCTGGCAGACCTGTTCAGTCCAATGTAATCGCGACTTCTCTGGGAAGCATTCAGCCACGTTGCAATTCCTGCATGAAGACTATTCATTCACATATCCACCACTGTCTACAGCCAGGTACTCATTTATACAGCTTGAACTGAGGCAATGTGGAGTTAACAAAACTGAGGCAATGTGGAGTTACCAAAACTGAGGCAATGTGGAGTTAACAAAACTGAGGCAATGTGGAGCTACCAAAACTGAGGCAATGTGGAGTTAACAAAACTGAGGCAATGTGGAGTGAACAAAACTGAGGCAATGTGGAGTTAACAAAACTGAAGCAATGTGGAGTTAACAAAACTGAGGCAATGTGGAGTGAACAAAACTGAGGCAATGTGGAGTTAACAAAACTGAGGCAATGTGGAGTTAACAAAACTGAGGCAATGTGGAGTTAACAAAACTGAGGCAATGTGGAGTTAACAAAACTGAGGCAATGTGGAGTTAACAAAACTGAGGCAATGTGGAGTTAACAAAACTGAGGCAATGTGGAGTTAATAAAACTGAAGCAATGTGGAGTTAACAAAACTGAGGCAATGTGGAGTTAACAAAACTGAGGCAATGTGAGGTTAACAAAACTGAGGCAATGTGGAGTTAACAAAACTGAGGCAATGTGGAGTTAACAAAACTGAGGCAATGTGAGGTTAACAAAACTAAGGCAATGTGGAGTTAATAAAACTGAGACAATGTGGAGTTAACAAAACTGAGGCAATGTGGAGTTAACAAAACTGAGGCAATGTGGAGTTAACAAAACTGAGGCAATGTGGAGTTAACAAAACTGAGGCAATGAGGAGTTAACAAAACTGCCGAGCTTCAAAATGGCATCAAGATGATTTGAAAACAGGATTCTCTTGATTGTAGAGATTTTATGTTAAATTGTCCCAATCTACTGAGGAACATGCAGTCAAATTTCAAATTAACATAACAAATAAAACGAAACTGCACAAAATAAAACCCACTACAATGATTGCTAATTTATGGTTTGTCACTTCATTGGATGACCAATGTCCAGGAATATTTTTTTAGTAAGCACAATATTGTACTTCTCTAATAATCACAAAATAGATATTATTTTTGGCATTGCATATATGTCTATGGTTGCTGTGTTCACTTCCTGTTATTTTTAATGGAATTGATAATTAGTATTTTGTAATTGGAATTGGTATTTTTGACATGGAAGTGGGAATGATATGCATAATTGGTATGTAATTGGAATTGCTATAATGTAACTGACCCCAAATCTGATTGAAACCTGAAGCATAAATAGCTGCCCACCTTGTTGTGATGGTGCTGCTAGCGTTCTCCTCCGAGCCTCCGCCTGTTCCCTCACGCACACTCTTGCTGGTGTCTAGTGGCATGAGCATGTAGACCATACGGTTGCTGTAGTGGATCGCCTGGCAGTAGACTGTCGACTCCTCGTTGTTGATCAACTCCTCCTGCTGCTCAGGCGTCAGACTTGGCCACACACGTAGCTGTAAAAATGAAAGAGAAAGTGTCAAAAATGAAAATGTCAGACTTGGCCACACACACACACAGCTGTAGCAGAATGAAAGTGAAAGTGTCAGACATGGCCACATGCAGCTATTCCATGCAGCAGAATGAAAATGAAACGTGTAATCATAGACATTTAAAACATTATGGGCCCATTTTACTCAGATTCTAATGAGCTCAAACAATTAGATTTCCATTGTAAAAACATTTTAGGCCGAATTATTTCAAGTTTCTTTGTCAATATTTCAGCAAAATGCATGACAGTGTTAGTGAATCATGTTATTATACCAGTTCAGACAGTTCTTGTTCAACGATCTTTGGAGGGTTTTTGAGGTAAATATCAGCAAGTTGCCATCACGACTGCCACAGTAAACCACACGGGACCATTGGGCCTGTTTGAATTGGCAGTGTGGTGTTGAAAAAATAATAAAAGTTCTCTACATATTTGATTCATGTTTGCTTCATTTTGTAGCTGATATGTATGGCAACATTTTCCCCATTGGACATAGGGATATACAGCCATTCAGTAATTATCTGGTAGCAGGGTGAACATTTTTATTATTGCTTCCTTTTACGATGAAATTCAAATAGTAATATCCACATAATAAGATTATGTGCTGTAGTTTTTTTTTTATTTTAATAATAATTTCATTATAATAGTCTTTTACCAACAAAATTATACCTCAATCACATTTGTCCATTATGAGTGATTTTTTTTAAAGAACCTTTATGAATAGCTCCAATCTGTGTACACTGTGGAAGTTTATCATTGGTCACTCCTAGTGTTAAACTGACCTGCTCTGCGGCTATCTCGAGTGCGCTGATCTCCTTTGGCCTGAACACAGACATGGAGATCGCTGACCGCCGCTTGAAGTCCGGCGTGCCTGACCCCCGATACGACTCCCGACTCCAACCAGGGTTCAGTTCCTTCAACGCACACACACACTGTCAGCACAACACATGCACTAGTCATACAGGCCTTCGAGGAAAAATCTAAAATCACATTTCATATTTCAACAAAAAGTTAGGACAAACTGTGTGGTTGTTTGTTATAGAGGCAGAACCAACCAACCCAATTTTGACCATCAGAAATTGTAAACAAATAGAGTGCAGATTGCACTTAATGTCTGAGGAAACCGAGTCATGAGTGTATTTCGGTCATCTTGATATCAACAGTTATAACACCAGCTTAAGCTGAGAGATTGTTGAACATTCTTAAGGAGAGTTAATTTTCATATTGACACGGTTCTTATTACCATATCCAACTGTTTAAATACCTATAGAGATTACCAGGACCAGGAACATATTATTAAACTGAAACAGATGATCAGGAATGGTAAATAATAAAAAAGATTTTCTTGATGAGTAGGTGGGTGGATAGGTGGGTTGGTGGTTGACTGTGAATAAGTGAGAATGACTGACTGATTGACTGGCCATTTGTATGATGACTGAATGATGACCGCCAGACTGCATGGTGAATGATAGTACAGGCTGCTTAACGACAGATCAGTTGATGGACTGACAGACCAACCAACTCACTTACCTCCCTGTGTGCGGGGGAGCCAGTGAAGGAAGTGTCCTCCAGTAAGTTCTCCTCATACTTGGGAGCGTACAACTGGCGGATCTGTTTCTGCACGTCCTGGTAAAATGTCGCCTCCCAGAACTGCTGGTTCGACCACACCGCATGCTCCTGTACACACGTGTATGCGAACTGGATCACGCCCGTACACAGTTTCTGCAAGGAAACATTCCATGATGTCTCTGGGTTCAACAAGTGCAAAACATACACACGACAAATATGTGACAAATGTGTGAGCTTTAAAAGAGTGCGTTCTTTTGTCAAATCATCGAAAGAATTTACTTATTTATTTGATCAGGTAACTTGGTAAAGTGTAAATACCCTTACATTACAGTATATAGAGCTGGACCACTTTTGCCCCTATTTTGCTGAAATTTTACCACATCTGGTCATTAATAGTTTAGTAGTTTGTCTGATGATTTCTCCGAAATAAATTTGTACAAATGAACATATTGTAGTGGATACAAGATAGGTTTGATTTTTCTTGAAATATGAAAATTTTTCTGAAACAAGATGAGTGACATGACATCATTAATGAGTGACATGACATCATTAATGCTTCTGTTGTGTTTCATGAAGCAACAATAAAGTTGTAAGTGAAGAACATATCCAAATATTGTCTTTGTTTACACACATTGTTTTGACACCAGTCGAAATTCCATCATTATTTAGTATTGCATCACGTTTATGACGCTTAATTGATTATTATAGCTGACTGAGTTGTTGGTATTACTGATGCAATCAATGCTGAATGGCTTACTCGACAGAAGGTTGTAGCCAGAGGTAGAATGGCAGCTGCTATTCCATTCTCGTCCATCGATGAGTCATTCTAAGAAAATAGACAATGGGAGGTCAATACTGTCATTAGGTAAAATAAAAAATTACATGTCTGGCAATCAAATATATCAGTTATATCACAATGTAGGAACAGAAGAAAATGCACAACTCATATGTACCCTTCAGTCTTCCAAATATGTAACATAAAAGGGATATCAGCTTAATATTTCACTCAACTGTTTTCAAAGTTAAAGAACCAGAGGACACAAAGCAGCATTAGTCAAGGAACAAGATAGCATGGATTTGAGAAAGTACGCATTCTCACTGAGGATGATAATGAATGGAACAAATTGTCTACTAATTTTGTAAATGCTAGCAATGTGAATACATTTAAAAACCAAACTGACAGGTATTTCAGAAAGGCGAGTTACGCATAGATGCCTAATCATAGGACTTACGACAAGTCAACAGCTTCCTTGTCCACTTGCCATCTGGTATTTTTGTTGCTTTGGATGACAATGTTGTTCAATCTTGTTGGTTAAATGGGTGACATTACCTGTAGAGCACAGTTGAGTAGTCTGACAACAAGATCAAACTGTTGATGCTCCAACATGGCCCTGTTGCTCTGGATGTGGAAACACAGTTCATTCACCAGGGCCTGTCTTGCGATCTTGCTTTTGAGAGCTCGCAACACCGCGGGGAAGATCTGCACAGACAGGGTGTGTGCGAATGTCATGGCAACTCAATATGAATGCATTCATAAAACAAACCTACCACACACCATTTTCAATACAGTTTGTGTTGAAACGTCAAAGAAACTTATCTTTAATAATTACGGTCACAAAACCAGCCATGTTCAATGTCCTACATTGTTTTGGGTATAAACTGTTGGTCTTTTCTACCAAATGTACAAGACCCCATTCAGGAGGTAAATGTGTAACATGTCATGTACCCACCACCACAAGCCAGAGCTGTACACTGATGGGGACTCAATGATATTAATAAAAATAAATATATAAAAACATATCGTGTGTCAAAATGTTGTGAGGAAAATGTTACACACCAACTTGAATGGTAGAAATTTACTCTTCCAAGTCTAAAGTATGTGTGGCTTTCAGCATTATATTCTTATAAAACAACTGTTTTTGACATATGAGCATGATTAACAAGTGTGAACAATAAAAAAAAAATTTTGTGAACAATAAAAATTCTGGACTTAGTCATACACATTTAGTCATACACATGATAGCATTATCAGAATATAACATCTTATCAATTCCACAACTGCCACAATACCTTTCTGGCATCTGATATCTTGTTCTCGAATATGAAGTTGACACAGTTTTGCAGCACCTCGAGCCGCCGGACATTGGTGCTGACTACGGATGAGTGATCACGCGCCGACATCACGTGTGGCCCCATTGGAACAATGCGCGGCTGCTGCAGTCGAACCTGGTTCAGTCTGTGGCAACCAGGACGACCATGTTACATCACGTTTGTGAAGATTACCGAGCAGGGGAAGATATGTGGTCATCAACTTAATTCGTGAGATAAGATAACTTTAGATAACTGCAATCAAGTTTTCTACTTTATCCAAAATTACAACTACCAAGTTGCAACACACACGGTGACATAGTGGGTTTTAAATGGCTTTGTGTAAGAAACAAAGAACGTCAATGCTAAAAACATAACAATT
Organism: Lamellibrachia columna; assembly: GCA_963662155.1. Taxonomy (NCBI): domain Eukaryota; kingdom Metazoa; phylum Annelida; class Polychaeta; order Sabellida; family Siboglinidae; genus Lamellibrachia; species Lamellibrachia columna. The sequence goes on from OY759271.1 coordinate 47,890,243, forward strand.
ACTACATCTTATCCACCACGTGGCACTGCAATGACATAGCAAGACTGCAGAAATGACTTACTTGGACTTGACACTGTGCTTGGCCATTCCTTCATCCATAATCTCCTGAACCCGGGATTTGTCGATGGTGGGAAAGGGAGGCTGGTGCACCCGTGTGTATGCTCCCTCTGTGGGCTTTGGCACCTTCTGCACATAAGGCTGCAGGTTGGGGTTTTCCTGGAGGGAATTAAAAGACAACATCCTGGTAAGTTTTCCATATTATGAGAACTGGAACAATGCAGCTATGCAAATTACAACCCATGAAAACTCCGCAAAATCTCAACATTATTGTGAAATAAACAGCATTATCACAGCTCTGAAACTTTTGGGATTTGCAATAATAATAATTTTACGCATTGGTGTATCACTGATACTTCCAACCTTGAAATTTGTGATGCCCCAGTGACTCTGCACTCACATTCAAGTAGAGCTGTTGAGCCAGGTCTTCAATGTTGTGTTGTAGTCTCTCAGCCGTGTTCTCCTCCGTTTTCAACATGTCCTGCATACTGGCAAACACCTGCACACAAACACACATTCAGTTACAACAACACCTGGCACACAAACGCACCCTTCATTTACAACAACACTTCGTGCACAAACACACCTTCAGCTACACCAACACCTGGCACACATACACACCTTCAGTTAACACAAAACCTAACACACAAACACACCTTCATTTACAACAACACCTGGCACACAAACACATATTCAACAACAACACCTGGCATACAACCACACCCTTCAGCTACAACACCTGGCACACAAACACACCTTCAGCTACAGCAGAATCAATTGTTTCTGTGTGAATATCATAATAGTTATTCTTTCATTAGCAGCTGCGTCATCTTTCTCATTCAATAAACTAGGAAACTCAACCTGGTGAATCTATGAATAACAAGTGTTTGTTTTGAGAGATTTAAGATTTAACAAGATTGCTATCCCAAACAAAAAGTTCCAGATGGCAAGTGGACAAGGAAGCCATTGGCTTATCGAGAGTCCAACAATTTTCTTATCTATGTGTAGCCCGTCCTTATCAAGTATCTGTCAATTCTATTTTTAAACATATTCACACTACTAGCATTAACACAATCATTTGGCAGTTTGTTCCATTCATTTATCACCCTCTGTGAGAAAGAGTACTTTCTCATGTCCAACCTACACTGCTCCTTAACTAATAGCTGCTTTGTGTCCTCTGGTTCTACTGCCTTCTTTAATTTGAAGAACATATTCCTATCAACATCCTCATAACCATTCACTATTTTAAACACTTCTATTTGGTCTCCTTTTAGTTTCCTGGTCTCTAGTGTTGTCAAACCACATTGTAATAAGCGACCTTCAGAGCCACATATATGGACAGCCGACACAACTTATGAGCTGTGACAAGGTCATTACACACGTCTTCTTCAATTTCTATAGGTGTTGAATCATCTGACATAACTGCCCTTCTTAAGAATACTAAATTAGATGCTACACTGATTCTCAAATAATACAAATGCTACAGCTATAGACAATTGCTGGCCAAAGAAAAAATTTGTAATAACAACAAAATAATAATAATAATAAATTATAATGCTATTATTACTAATATTTCTACTAGCAGTTCTTCCTTCAGTATCCAGCAGTAAATAATTTTTTTTTAAATGATCAGCTAGTACCAATCACTAGAATCTCACAGCCACTCACTTCATCAAATATATCACAGGCCCGGTATGGAGGTCCACGTTCCGCCACAAACGTGTTGAAGCACATAGAATCGAGCACTTTCAATGTGAAGTCATCCTCAACGAGTCCTCGATGGCCCAGGAAGTTGGCCTGAAACAGATATAAAATATACTCACTACTACTGCAGCTATATGCAGCTACAGGCTCAAGAAGTTCACCTGAATAGACAACATGAACAACACAATGTTTATGACATCATTGCAATGCCTGACATTTTTTAATTGGTCATAGAAATATGTTATATTTTAAAATTATACTTTGTTTTGCTAAGTAAATAGGCATGTAGTCAGTTTTATTATTATCTGCTGTCATACAATAGACATTATTTATAACACGCACAACGTCTGATGACTAAGAATGAAACCACGGTTGCGGGTTGTCAAATATCTAGTGCTAATGTGCATGTGTTACAAATATCATCTGTTATTAGTCCACAGCAGGCAGACCATCATTACAGACAAGACATTTTACTGTTTACAAAGGTTAGAGTTACATCTACATCACTTTGAGAAATTGACGTATTAAAGAAATACATTCAGTATTAAACTATCAATCAACAATAAAAGGTGCACGTGGTGTGGAGTGGCGTTGTGGTTAGACCATTGGACTCTCAATCGAGAGAACCCAGGTTTGAATCCTCATGCTGCCATTTCAAAGCTTGGGCAATTTCGTTCCCTCCACATTCCTCCAGTTCATTGTGTATAAATGTATAAGCTATATAAATGAGTACCTGGCAATAGTCACTGTCTCAGACAGTGGTGGACGAAGTCTTTGCACAGTACAGCATGGCTGTATGCATCCCAGAGATGTTTAGTTGGCATAGGAATGAACCTGTCTTCCAGGGAGTGAAGTCTAAAGTGCTTTAAACAGTCTCAAGAACTGGATACTGTGCTATATAAGAACTTATCCTTACTAAATTCTTTCTGTAAACCAATCACGTTGATACTGTTACAATGCTGTCACTGCAGTATCTTTCACAGTGTCCTTACCTTGTGGAAGGCAATGAAGGGTTCAGGGTGGATGCGAATGAGGGTAAGACATGATCGATAGCCAAAGAAGAGCTCGGCGAAGAAGCGCAGGAAGATCGCCCGGATAGACTTGTCCTGCAAACACCACAGAAACAGTGTACTGTCGGTTACTGTCAACTGTCACCAAATACACGACTGCACAGCCAGTGTCCACACACCATCATCAATAATCACTGTGAATTTGTCAGCACACTGACGTTTGACAATTCAGTTTGCTTGTCAATTTTGACGACTAAAGACCGTGCAATTAATGAAAACAATTACACCACACTGACAATAATGACAACTTTGTTCAATTGCCTGAAAAGCATTCAGTTATGACTGATGACTTATTAAATCAGCCAACACATACACCACAACAAAACAGATTACTATTATCACTGCTGAAAAGTTGAAACAAAGGAAGTTTATTTTGATCTGCACTATGTGAGTAATTGAATATGTGTTTTTCACACTAACTGCTAAAACAAGAAAATGTAATTTCATTGTTCTGACTTCTCGACAGATATGTTGTTCAAGACTCAAAACAATGATCCACAAAAGAAGTCTATTATTGTTTGTTAGAAATTAGTCTAATACTCTCACCAACCACCTGGTGCAAATCTTGTTTTGGCCATATGTGACAGATATAATTCACCAACACTGTTTGTTACATATAAGTTTTAAGTATGTATAACTAATTTTCAACCCAGTCAATGTTGTGCTTGCCATGATTGCTGTGTGGTCAAGAGTGCGAGCATACTCACCAACATGTCCAGCAGTACTGGTTTTGTGGAAGCCTGTGTAAACGCCATGTCTGCCTGCAGCAACTCCGGGTGAAGCACCTGTAGACACGGGTCAGGTCATTCAGTGGTGCTTGCACACATCAACATGTGAGAGTATGCAACCACGGTTGCATACAGGATTTTATGATAGCAACAACGCACAAAGTGGCTGTTTTGGAATTCTATCCAATTATGGTAGCAGTGCATGTGTGGGGTTCTGTTTGGCCTAATCATTAATAAGCAAACATCGCGGGAGTCCCATATCTTGGCCTTGCTGCGTCCGCTAGTATTGGCTTGCCTCAGGTTTAATATTAACTTCACTGCATCCCACATACCAGGTCGACGTAACATTCTCGCTGATAAACTGTCACGTTTACAGGTATAGACGAATTCCGTGTGTTGGCGCCCTGGGCGACGGCCAGTCCGAGGGAAGTGCCATACCATGTATCCCCAGCCGGCTTAGGGATTCTTTAGAGCTCCTGCTGACATGTTGCCATGCCCACCATTTTTTCGTCACATTACAAGTGTCTGATGCTTAGAGCAATGATGGTCCTTGCCTTCAAGGCGTATTTACGGGTGGGGGAGATGGTGCCACGGTCCCGAAGTATGGTACGTGGGTGTTTGAGTTTGGGTGATGTATTGTTGTCTGGCGATCTCATCACCATATCGTTCCGACGATTTAAGCATAGTGCTCAGCAAGGTCCCCAATCACTGCAAGTCACAGGTGAGGGCATACCAGGAACGGAGATTTATCCAGCTCGTTTCTTATGGGAATTTTTGCTAGTTTGAAATTAAGCAGCTTCACTCCGAATGTTCGTTGCATGCGGAGTGGACCTGCTTTCTCGGTTTCTAAAAATTGTTCAACCCACCCTCCTCCTGCTTAAAGTTACATTGCTTAGCAACATCTAGTACATTGACGGTGGAAGTGAAGTCGCCACCTTCCATATGACGCTTTCCCAGTGGACATTGGGTTTTTCATTTGGCTTTCTTTGCCCGTTCACGTATGGTTTTGGTACGGAGTGGAAGATGACTTCCCTTCCATCCTCGATGTTAGAATTGTTTATTGATAATTGCGCTGATGTTATGGCCCCACCTTTTAGGTTAATAAAGTATATAGAGTAGGAATTTTAGCAAGTAGTGTAGTCTGGTGCTGCAGTATATGCAAATAGGCATTGTTTCAAGTATTGTCGGTGTTGGGTTAATGTTTTAATGGGCTGGTGACGTTGCCATGAATTGTCTTGTGTTGTAGAAATATTACTAAATGTACTGTATTGCTATGTCGAAATGTGGGCTCTGGGAGCATTGTGTCCAGGTGGCTTTGTATGAGGCTCAGCCATAGGCTTGGCATATGTTAAACTTACAGGGTCCACATTTCATGCTCTTAATCGGAATAATATACCATTAGGCATACCCTTAATAAACGGCATTCATTTGGCCTTTTCATATCTTTACATCTGGCTTGCATTGTTGATTGCATAAATATTATTATTATTATCATTAAAATTATTATTATAATTAAAATTATTATTATCACTAAAATTATTAGTATTAAAAAAATGTATAAAGCACTTTATATTTAAGACCCATCGATAAGTGCATACAGTCATTGTAAAGAAATACGTGCAATCATAGGAATCATAACTATACAGTTAACAAATATATTAAAATAAATAGAGTATTAGATTAAGATTAATAAATAAATTAAATTATAATACATAAATAAAATACATTTTGTGTGCGCAGTGTGTGGATGTACACAACTAAAGCCATACACATGTATACTCACAAATGTACATAAATACACATTAAATATATAACAAATACTAGATTAGTCAGCAGCATGATGCAGGTTTAAACGGACCAGAGTAGATAACGTTCTCCTATATTGGAGACAAATTACAATATAGAGCTTTGCATGAATTTACATGCATATGATTGGAATTATGACCATCATATTGATATATTACAGCAGACAGCATGCAGCACCCACCATGTTGAGAGCCTGTGTGATGTGCAAGTGTATGGGATCAGGCATGAGGGCCAGTTGCACATGCTCCGGGACACGGATACTGCCTCCGTCCAGGTCTACGACTATGACATCCAGCTGACAACACAACAAAAATATTGATCATCAAATGGATGGATGATCCTGTTACTTGGACTGTTGCATTAAACATGTCATTTACACCAGAAGAAGCTTGGTTGTATTCTCTGAATATTTTGGCTGAGTGAGTTGGCTGAAATAGAACCAAGCTTCTTATGAGGTAAATAACATGTTTAAGAATATTGGTGTGCAACTATACAAATATATTGCTTTACTGGAACAAGCATAAGGCAACATATAGTTTAACGTCAACAACAACATACATTGTTCTCACTAGTTGCTGCATCAGTGTGTGACTATGACATTTACAAATTATCTGTGCCATGAATGTTTAGTTAGAAGGGGCTGTTTTGAGTAAGAAAACTGAAAACTGAAGTTGTTTAATCAAAATGCTAGGACAGTAATAAATGGCTGTTCATCAGAACAACCAAGACAGTTTAATACGACACAGAAACTAGACCCAGCTGCACTCGTACTGTACAACTCCACAGGCACAATTGCTTGCAAAGTTACACTGATATTACCCTATGATGTTGTTAACATTACTGTCATCTTGAAATATTGTGTGTAGCTGTAAAACGTTTCTTCCACAGCAAACCACATAAATGACTTTGAATTTCTTTTACACAAACTGTCATTGTGTAAAAATGCATTTAAATGTTTCATAAGAACAAAATAAGCAAGCATTTATTTTTTACATTTACATTACACTGACCAATCAGAAACATTCCAGAATACTTCCATGAGTAATGTCTTAAGAGTTCCACCATTAATGTTAGTGTGACCGTCACAAGGCCGTACTTACCAGATCAGAGAAGTCAGATCTGAGGCATGTGTGGACCTTGGCCACAAATGTTACAGTGTGACCATCACAAGGCCGTACTTACCAGATCAGAGAAGTCAGGTCTGAGGCATGTGTGGACCCCGGCCACAAATGTTACAGTGTGACCGTCACAAGGCCGTACTTACCAGATCAGAGAAGTCAGGTCTGAGGGATGTGTGGACCCCGGCCACAAATGTTACAGTGTGACCGTCACAAGGCCGTACTTACCAGATCAGAGAAGTCAGGTCTGAGGCATGTGTGGACCCCGGCCACAAATGTTACAGTGTGACCGTCACAAGGCCGTACTTACCAGATCAGAGAAGTCAGGTCTGAGGCATGTGTGGACCCCGGCCACAAATGTTACAGTGTGACTGTCACAAGGCCGTACTTACCAGATCAGAGAAGTCAGGTCTGAGGCATGTGTGGACCCCGGCCACAAATGTTACAGTGTGACCGTCACAAGGCCGTACTTACTAGATCAGAGAAGTCAGGTCTGAGGCATGTGTGGACCCCAGCCACAAATGTTACAGTGTGACCGTCACAAGGCCATACTTACCAGATCAGAGAAGTCAGGTCTGAGGCATGTGTGGACCCCGGCCACAAATGTTACAGTGTGACCGTCACAAGGCCGTACTTACCAGATCAGAGAAGTCAGGTCTGAGGCATGTGTGGACCCCGGCCACAAATGTTACAGTGTGACCGTCACAAGGCCGTACTTACCAGATCAGAGAAGTCAGGTCTGAGGGATGTGTGGACCCCGGCCACAAATGTTACAGTGTGACCGTCACAAGGCCGTACTTACCAGATCAGAGAAGTCAGGTCTGAGGGATGTGTGGGCCCCGGCCACAAATGTTACAGTGTGACCGTCACAAGGCCGTACTTACCAGATCAGAGAAGTCAGGTCTGAGGCATGTGTGGGCCCCGGCCACAAATGTTACAGTGTGACCGTCACAAGGCCGTACTTACCAGATCAGAGAAGTCAGGTCTGAGGCATGTGTGGACCCCGGCCACAAATGTTACAGTGTGACCGTCACAAGGCCGTACTTACCAGATCAGAGAAGTCAGGTCTGAGGCATGTGTGGACCCCGGCCACAAATGTTACAGTGTGACCGTCACAAGGCCGTACTTACCAGATCAGAGAAGTCAGGTCTGAGGGATGTGTGGACCCCGGCCACAAATGTTACAGTGTGACCGTCACAAGGCCGTACTTACCAGATCAGAGAAGTCAGGTCTGAGGGATGTGTGGACCCCGGCCACAAATGTTACAGTGTGACCGTCACAAGGCCGTACTTACCAGATCAGAGAAGTCAGGTCTGAGGGATGTGTGGACCCCGGCCACAAATGGGGTTGGGGTGCTGAGTACCTCTAGCAGGGCGGCCGGTAGTAGGGGGATGTAAACGTAACTGTAACAGGGTAGGGTCGTCAGCATTACAAGTCATTTCTGCCATGATGTTATTTATTCATATGTACATTTCAGCATCTACAGAGACCTTCAGATCTACCAGAGTCAAAACATTCCCATATATCAGATTATGAAAGGCATTGAGTATAACACAAAGTCACTAAGTAACTAAGCAATAACTTTATGAAAAATTATTTCAATACAAACTGGCACAAAAGGCTGATATCTTTATTATAACACTTGTTAAATATTCCAAGTTCTCAATGATTAACAGTTGTAAAATAAATTTGACACCTTCTGTCTGAGAAAGGATTGCTTACGCCACATGGCAATAAATATAAATTGCAGTATATACCTTCACGGAAACTGTCAGACTTTAGGACTAATTCCATGTTCATATACATAAATGATACCAAGGATAAATCCTAATTACATAACGTCATTCTCTGTGGCAAAAACACAAAAAAGCCATGAGTGTTATCCTCTAAGTGACACAAATTTGGAAATATATACATAGCACCTTTGTTCTTCATATCTGAAGGCCTAAATAAAAAATAACTGAATTTACGTAACACAGCTAGGAAAGTTGTGTATAACCATGGTACTAAAAGGTGTGAAATGGAAACTTTTGTGTATAATAAGACATAATATATAATTCTTATCAAGTGCAATATCCTTAAAAAGCCCAAAGCACGTTGTATAAATAATTTACTTGATAATTAATTTAGCTTTCATAAGTGTAGCTATACAACCATGATTTTTGGTCACACATTTGAATTGATGCCACACCTGTACTTGAGGGGATACATGAGTGCCGTCAAGGCATGGCTGGCGTCTGTCAGTCGTGTGTAGCTCTGGGAGTGGAAGAGGACTTTGTGGTCTGTCAGAGCGGCGCAGTACACAGAGAGAGTGTTGGAAATACCTGGCAACAAAAATGCTTCAGTGAAACATTGTACATATCATAATTACAATGTAACTACAATAAAACAATACTGTAACTACAATGCACAGTCGAGCCTCATTATAACGCGGTGGTCGGGGTCCACGACTTCGGACCACGTTATACGCGAGGCGCGTTAGGTGTTCCCATATTTGCCACCAGGGAGCTACTAAACACCAGCGATCGCCGCCCGCTACATCACGTCCATGAACGCTGTCAAAGCCTGTGTGCTTGCAGCACTGTCTTATACGCCAACATGCAGTTTATGGAATTTATTAAACTTATTATACTAGCATCAACGTGTATTATTTTTTAATGTCACACCCTGTTGATTCTTGAAGTGAATAAAACACATGTACGTATACCGTTATGGAATAGACCTACTATGATGATGATGTACTGGACTAATCGGCCTACGAATAAAAAATAATAACCTGGATCTGAGCAGCCGAAAAACGTGTATGATTTGACAAACGTAGTATGTAAGTTGATAAAACAGAGAAAACGACAATAGGTAGAATTAATAATTGTTTCACTACGTTTTTCAACCGATCTCGACCAAAGCATAAATTTATTACGCACCACTTAACATCGATTCATCATTTCATATACGGATGACGAATTCGTATTTTCACGCACCTGTAGAGCCTTAGGTTAGGAGTTTGGCATGTTGATTTCGCATCGCAAAAACAATTAAATTTACGATGTAATGGAAGCATGTCATTTCACCCAAGTGCTATGTTGGTATTGCATACTAAATGCATTTAAAAATTTACAAACCGTCGAAGCGAAGCCAGCGACAATGACTGATGTCGGCAACAGCGCAAAACAAACAATACGTTGATACTCGTTCATTGACATTGTTCGCCTAATATTTCTTGAGAATTGTCAAAGCAATTCTAAGTAGGTTTAAGCAGGCCCATTTGGCATTTTGCCCTGGCGGCAGAAAATCGGGGTCCACGACCAACCGCGTTATATCCGAATCCACGTAATAACAGGGCACGTAATAACGAGGCGCGACTGTAACTAAAATGCGACTACTAATTTTGAAATTAATGTATATGTACAATAAATCATAAATGTATAAGTTGCTATTTATATATACTTTGCACTAACGTTTACTCAACCAACACAAACACAAGGTGTTTACATAATTTAACTTTAGTGATAGATTATTATGCAATGCACACAATTTGTGCATAGACAGCTAAGAGAGTTTCTTAAGAACATAATAAATTTTCTCATAAAATCAGATAAAAAACGATGAGCGTTTGCAGACATGGAATGCCACCTAGTGAACACTTACCCAACTGCTGGAAGAGCATAGCGACGGCAACATGAGTGACGGGTAGTGTGGGCACTACAGGGGGCTGCATGGCCTGGCGGTCACCTGCTCCAATAGAGAACCTTACCTGCGGCCCACCTGCAAAGACACCTTTATTTACATATGCTGCCATTTCAAAACCTGAGAAATTTTTTGCACCGCATTTTGACTGTGTTTATTGGATGAGACATGAAATGCTGTTGGTCCTTTCTGCCTGGTGTCTGTCTATGCCGGGGGAGTAAGATCCGATACGGGGTAAATGTGTCACCTGTCATGGACTCACAGAGGTGGTGATCTCTATTATTGATACTCACTAAAAAACTCCTGTTTGTCTTTGAAAGGGCTGTTTGGAGTACACTACAATCATAAGGGTCAAGTGGAGGAAGATTGTGGTTGACCTATGCTCCACACGGAGTACAAGGGTATAAGTCAATTAAGTTATAAGACGTATTCTGCCTACACGTTAGGGCACTCAAATACAGCCAGCATGATCAATTTCATAGAAAAACATCTTTTCTTGTCCACTTGCCATCTGTTTTGCCAATCTGCTTTGGATGGCAATCTACTTAAATCTTGTTAAATAAATATCACCACTGACATTAACAGATGTGAATAGATCAATGTCTGCCACAGACAGTTCCCAAAGTCCTCACCTGGTGGAGGCACTTGTATGCAGCCGAGGATGTTGCCGATAAGAGTTTCTAGTTCTACATCCATGTTCTCTATGTAGACGGTGTAGATGAGGCCAAGGCAGTTCTGAAAGAGGAAACACATTGCTCAACAAACACCATTCAGCAGATGTATAATTCCACAGCGAATTGGTAAAAGACATAAGAGGACAACTAAAAAATTTCATAAATGAAAAAAAGTCATGTATTTATATGCCTTCATATAAACTCTCTATTAGAATTCAGAATGTCACCACAGAAACTTTTCACCTACATAATACGACAAATAATAAAAAAAGTTCTATTCAACCCGAAACATAAATAACATTTGAAGTGTCACCTCAAAAATAAGGAATCTAGGCTAGCGCTACCAGTGGCCATTTCGGCCATACGCCACATGACATCGGATTTGGCTAAACAAAAGTTACCCATTTGAGCCAATTTGGTCACCAGTATTTTCATTGACAAGCATGCAGAATATCTGAGCATTTATTGTTGTCTAGATGGATGTAAAAAAATTTGGCTAAAGCAATTTGTATTTGGGTTAAAAAAAAATGGGGGCTTTGGCCAAAATGGCTAAACAGTTTACAACATCAGAGCTAGCCCAGAGAATGATATAATAAAATGTCTTTATATAATGCATCCAAATTTATTTTCCATTTTCATGAGGTTTAGAAATGCTAAGCGAGAATGCAAAGCAAACCGACGTACACGAAAGACTTCGAAGCAATCGAGCCGTGACACAAGCACGAGACTCTTTGGTGCATACATCTTTGCTGCCCGCACCAGCGTTGCATCATGGTCTTCTGAATCCTCAGCCTCGTCGAACTTGCTTGGTGCTATGGCAACGTCCTCATTGAAAGTGAGGCAGGCCAGGTAGTGGCGTTCGGCATCAATGTCCGTTAGCACGGCAACAAAGAATGTTGGCTGATGCTTCTGGGTTGACAAGTACCATCCTGATGGCTGGCAGAACTACAGCATGGAATAAATCTACCTGCATTCTGAGTAAGTAGAATATCAGCAGCAAGAAATCTGAATATACTCCATTCAATAGCTTTTTATAGGTAATTTATTAGGCATTTGACAGGAGTTCAATGATTAACAGAAGAGTAATTCCCCTTTTAAAAAAACATAAACAAATAATTTCCATGTAACATCGAGTATTTTACCCTTTTCCAAATTAAAACTAAATGCAAAGCCAACAACTGAATATTTACAACTTTATTATTATTAAGCCTATCCTATGACATTTCTAACCACAGCCTTGGAAACAATTGTATTAAACAATATATATATATATATATATATATATATATATATATATATATATATATATATATATATATATATATATATATATATATTACTCACACAGTTTGTGTGGTACGCATGACTTGGCACAAAGGTCATACAACATCCTAAACTAAACTCTGCTTCAATTCACACCTGACATTATCATCTCTTAGTTACAGATAAAATCAAGGTTACAACTTTTTAACATATCTACAGACTAACCATGTGATTGAAGTTTGCGCCAAATTATGCAATACCAACAAGTCACTACTTTTATCAAACTGAACACTGCTTGTAGTTGATTTTTACATTTCGCCGAGTGAAATGCAAATTAAACCTGACTTTTTACCAACTCCCAGTAATTTGTGTCATTATTACGAAAAAACACAATCAATAGTCTGCATGTCAGCGCATGCAACCCCCATCATGCTAAGCTTGCATGTTTTTGTCCATTTATTGATCAACTTGTCAAGTCCTGCTACTGAATTCAGATGTAGGCCGACAGCCTTTGGGAAATGAAGTTATTAAGATGACAGACCAGCAGTTGCAAGCCGCCAGTAAACATCAAAGCTAGGCTTAGTATCTAAAGCCTGTGATGGCCCTTAGAGCCAGGCAATCTACAACAAGTTTCCTCGATTAACAGAATGACAGTTTTACGGGACAGTACAACATTAAATTAATTAGTATTAATAACATCTTGGTTTGTTGAAGAAAATATCTTTATAAAACATGTTAATACCGTGATCTTTCACTGCTTAATATTTTGGAAAATACATGGTTTCGCAATGAAATAAAGTATGCTAGTTTTGTTAATTATACACCTGTATATAGACTGCTTTACTGCAGTTAAAGCCATACCATTAAATCATATGGAGATGAAATAATTATAAAAATGTTCACAGGACATTTTATACAATTCCTGACAGCAAATAAACTACAGCAATGATTAAGACATGAAGTATAGTGTTGTTAATTTAGTCATTAGTTAACCAAACTTTTCATAACTTTAACCCACCAGTTCGAGACCCTGTGTAAAGGGGCAGTGCGGCCAGTCAGTCTGTGGGAAGCGCTGGATGATTTGGCCTGAGCTTTCACCACTCCCTGTCGACAGACACAAGCAATATCACATGAGACACACTGCGACTATACAAGGTAAAACTGAATTTTAGGTAAAACTGAATCCATCTTGTTTGGTATGAAGAGAAATTTGTACAAATGTGACAAACTTAATGTCATATGCAGTGGAAAAGTCATTGAATCAAAGTCACGCGTCACTTATTTAGGTGTCACCTTAGATCAATTCCTTTCCAGTGACATTATAGTTTCCAAAATCCTTACTAAAAGTTCGAATAAACTTAAATTTGTATACAGGAATGCAAGAAACTTTAACCTAAAAAAACTTAATCTCTGCTTTGATTCAATGTCATTTTGATTACACATGTTCGGCTTGGTATAGCGGACTGTCGAAGAAGATGAAATGTAGTGTACACAGGAAAAGATTATCATATATATATGTTAAATGCTCCACCGAGGTTTCATGTTGGTGTTAATGAATTTAAGTATATGTTGAATATAGAGAAGAACAGTTAAAGTTGGGTCACATGTGCAATATCATCAATGGTAATGCTCCAGACTATTTGAGAGCAAATATGTATATGGTTCGGAACCAACATTTATACAATACAAGAGCAAGTGATCTATCATGTGTGATACTGAGAGTAAACGGCTCCAGACAAAGTTCGTTTCTATATACAGGCATAAGTCAATGGAATAGTTGCCACTCGCAACCAAACAATGTCGCTCTGAAAAGAGTTTTAAAAATGAAGTCAAGTCCCTATTATTTAGTCGCTTGGTTGCTCAGGATCTAAATATTTATGTTACATGTTTATTATATTAATCTTATTCATGTGTATGACAATACCTTTGTCTAAGTCATTTACAAATTTTAATTGAGTAATCACCTTTTTATGTTATCATGCCATCTTATTGATTTATTTATTGTATTTTACGAAGACCACATTGGAAATAAGTGTACTTTGGTGTGCTTTTATGTGTTATCCTCGGTATTACTAGATATATATGTTACTGCTACCCATGTATTCAATTCTACTGAATAAACTCAATCAATCAATCAATACAATATAATAGACACTTCTATCACACTAAAATCCTCAGGAGACAGTTTCTAGTTGGTTAGCAATTCAAGTCGTAAACAGTTGCATTGGTACACTGAGGAGCTATGGAGGATATATATGAGGTGAGTTTTTGGTTGACGGTGAAATGGTATTATCTTTCCTGTCGACTTAACACTAATTTAACAGGGAGCTAGTTCCACAGAGTTGGTGTGGCAACTGAAAAAGCTCTAATTCCAACATTTGTCTTAACAATGGGAACGAAAAGTGGATTAGAATTAGATGATCAAAGTTGTCTGGGTTGTCTTGCAGGAGTGACGAGTGAATGTTAATATGCTGGTTGCTTGGATGAAAGTGATTGTAGAAACTGAAGCTAGAAATCAGTGAAATCAGAACATTCACTGTCATTGTCACTGTCATTGTCACTGTCATTGTCATGCAAACACACTGCACGTGTTCTGGAATCACACAGGGGGGGTATGTGATTAAAAGAATTACACTTCTGTTACTATTTCTTTCAATCTCCTGCACACATGCTGTTTGCAAAAGTTAAATGTTGCAGTCAGTCTGGAGATTGGAGTTGCTCATCAATTTAATGTAAAGTATTCCATTAAAATACGTGCACATGTACAAGTAGCCATACATGATATCCTAGCTACCAAACTATGACAGAACAAGGTACGAAACAAACCACCCATCAGCAGACAGGTATTACAGGGGTTCACAGAACGTCTAATACGACGTGTGTTAGATCTATACCAGGCATTGCCCAGTGCTCATACTTGGAAGAATCTGTACACAAACTTGAGTCCATACTGCGTCAACAAATATAACAACAACCTATTTACAGCTGGACTCCTACCAAAGGCTGTATAAGGAGTCTGGAGGATGAAACAAGGAGGCTCGAAAATCAAAGCCTCAATACAGCATGTCTTAATAATAATATAAGTTCTATAACACAATGTTTCCAAAAGGATTAATGTTACATGTACAATTTAACGTTATTTTATTTTTTTGTACCAGAAAATCACTTTAACGTGTTGAACTCAGAATTAAATTCTACTATGACTACTGGCCACATATTTCAATGCAACTCTTACATTTAACGGTATATGCACAAATGTGGTTTTTCCAATTAACCCACCCCCACCCAGCCCGGTCAGTGCCCATCCACTCACCCAGCCCAACAATGTCCACCCAGCAGCAGTATAAGGGAATTAGGGTTTTATTTCTGCAGCCTGTCAGTGTTACATTACCAAGGTGACAATATGAGCAATAGTCCCATTATGCCACAAGGAGCTATTATGAGTAAATTGCACCAGCACACTACAAACTTAATGACAGCTCCACTACTGAACTTTGGATAATGACTGCTACTAAATTGTTGATAGCATCTCCCAGGAATGTACTTGCCAATAACAACCATCAGACTAACACATAATTCACCAATACGACCACTATTTCATGTGGGTCAATCGAACAGACCGATTTAAAAAGTCTCACACAGATAAGACTGGGCAATTTGTTAACCTCAATCTCCCCTGGCCTATCGCTGATCCGGACAAACCACACAACTCAATAAAAACCTGAGATGAATGTGTAGCATAAATATCTTTAGAAAAATGCTGTTTTGCATGCTGATATAAAAGAGACACTTTGTTCCCATTCAATCTGCATCTAGCATCTCCCCAGGTGACATTTCAACAAGGTTTGTCATTTATTTCTCTGCTCCACTAGCCTGTGGTTACCAAGATACTCATGCCAGGGAAAGATATGCTATATATTTTAACTGATCGATACAACACACATTTCACACAATGTGTAATACAAGAAATACAAGCTGGGTGTTGCATGGCGCATGGTCTGGCCTCAGTACTGTATGACTGGGATGGATCAGAAATACACAGGTTTATATTTAGAGTAGCATATTTTTTTCAAGCTGAACATTTTCTCCAAGGTATACAACAATCTAGTAGCTTCATCCAAAGGTGACCTCCCTCAGGCGAGTACTAAAGCAATACAATCTCTACAGATTTCATGTTTAATAGAGCATACATGCAGCTTGTGACATTATCCCTTTTTATTTTAATATTGAATAAGTAACCAGTGTTATGAATCAGACTCAGAGTGAAGTCTGTTCATGACTCGGCTGTTCTTGTAAAAAATAAAAATCTAACAGCTTTCATGCCTTGATCCGACAATTGAGCAGTTCTCAGTAATTAAGTAGTAAACATTGCATATTACAGTGAATGTTGCCATTTTAGATGCACCACCAGCCCAATAAGTGTCACATTTCACTAAGCTATTATGTTAGCAATATTGAAAAAAACAAGCAAATTATTAATTAAACATTTCACTGACAGTCAACACTATGTGAGAGCTGGCAATATCTGATGGGAATAAAAGTAAAATTGCAATGATTAATGAACATTGATCATTATTTTCATGGCAACAGTCTGACAACCAATCAAGAGTATGCCCCTCTAGTCATTTTATGTGAGCCCAGCCAGCCCCATCTAACAAACATAAAAAGTAAAAACAACTAGAGTTTAACTCTAACACAAACGGTCTATGAAACAAGAAACCCTGCCTAGATGAAACAAATGGGAATAAAATAATAATGTGTTTTTGTCATTAACAGCATGGTTCTGTCACTGTAAGAAAACAACAATTAATAAAACCTAATTTGGAAGTCTTTCACTTTCAGATAAGATCCCCAAAATGTTTGACAATAATACTAACCCATCAAATCCTTTACATATGTGGGAATAAGTGAAACAGAATGATTCCCATGGGATCAATTAGCACCCAAGAAATTAAATAACAACCCCCAAGGAAGAAATGTGGGCTGAACTGATAAAGGGTATCCAGGGCAGCAGCATTTCCTGCCTCCAGCCCTCAGACAATAGGCCCAAACTAAGTTCTGTCAACACAGAGCTGTCAAGACACCAAGATGCCCCTGCCACACTGAGTGGTACAGGCCAAAAAACATGCACAACACTTCCTGGAATTAGCAATGGACAGACATGGACTGTGGGCATATTTCTGTAGACACTTGACTTGATGAATACTATGTCAACAATCAAGGAGACAGGAACCGGTCTGTACCCCCCTCCCCATCTCCTACCCCCTCCCCATCTCCAACCCCCCTAGTCTTATGACAGTCTTGCATGCTATAAGTTCTCTTGATTCATTGTGCCATCCACCCTAATTAATGATTAATACCCTGTTCATTGGACTGAAATTCTTAGAATAACAGAGTTACTTAAATTATGTATTAGCTGAAAGTCAAATTACATCCTCAATATTGTGTCAAAAAAGCTTTGCAAAAGTATCAGTTGTTTTAGTAAGAATTCTTCATCCTTTTTCTTCTTCGTCTGTTTCCACAACTACAACCTACCACTGGCAAGGGATACTGTGCCAAATGGCCAGAGGCAGTGGCTACTATTACCAGACACAGGAATACAAATCTGTATATATTTAGTTACAAAGCTAGTCTTTCTAACTCAAAGGCATTCCTAATTTATTAACTATTTTACTGGTTAATGAATATTCACTGTTGAGAGCAGTTTCCTTTCCACATGGCATACACTATGTGGACAAAGATAAAGAATGAATGTATGTGATGAGATCAGAATGATGTCAGGACTTGATGACCAAGACAGTGCTGAGGAGAATGAGACAGTGAATGCTGAGCCAGCAGGTTGAAGAGTGATGCCACTGGTGAGTGGAATACATAGTTATGGATAATGGATTAACAAATAATAAAATAACAATTGATTCACCTAAATACAAAATACAAGCGGTTTCAATATGTAACATAATACCTAAATAAGAATCAACCACTTTCCTGATGCATTTTTATTTTGGTGCTGTTCTAAATATTGCACTTGCTGGCACTTGTGCTCAAACACAACCCGCTGGCAGGAAGCAGGGAGTTGGACATTGAACAGGTTTTATTTCTCACAGGTCAGTAGCACAGTGCACATTCCATCATGTTTAGGGGGTCAGTGAGGAAGAGAACTACCTTTAGAAAAAGGATAGATTTGCAAATGAATGTAGCAAATAATGTTTCTTATCAAAACATATGACAATGATGTACTATCTTTATAAAAATTATAGATTTGCAAATGAATGTAGCAAATAATTTTTCTGATACAAAACACATGACAACGATCTACTATCTTTACAAAAATTATAGATTTGCAAATGAATGTAGTAAATAATTTTTCTGATACAAAACACACGACAATGATCTACTACCTTTACAAAAAGATAGATTTGTAAATGAATGCATAGATATATAGCAAATAATTTCTCTGATACAAAACAAATAACAATGATCTGCTGTCACACAACTTTGTTGTATCTAAATTCTAAAGGCATTTCTTGCTTACTATTTGAACTGTGGAAGAGCAGAGCAGAGCTAACACTGATTTCCCAAGCCCAGTCACTCCCCACTTGGGTACTGCTGTGACTGGCTGGGGAACTGCCAAAATTTTTCCCATGGGAATATTTTTTTACAAGAGGCAAGAGTAAACTACTGAGACAGCGCTAATAGAAAACATGTAGCTGTTATTAATCCTGGCCCCAGGTGTTCAGTAAAAAGGGTCTTTGTGATGGGGACTGCAAGTATTGTACTGACAGAAATCTCATGGGTGATTGATAGGGAATATATCCTCCCCCTACTTTTGGACCCTGTCTTCATGCCCCCAAAATCATGTACAACTGCCAGTTTCACGAAGCGTTCGTACCATACAAAGTAACATATGTGGACATTTGACTTGATCACATAACTCAAAACAATCGTAGTTAGCTTAGCTAACAATTGTACATAACTACAGACTACAACTGTTCTGAGTTATGTAATCTATGTCAAATGTCCACATAGATTCCTTCATAATATCCCCACCCCCAGGGAATTTAGATTTCTTTTATGTACAAACATTCAGGCAGACACAGACAGAGCCACAAACTACTGTGTGGTATAGACTTAACTAAAAGCTCTTGATAATTCCATTGTGGGTAGGTCATAGAAAATAATTCACTTTGTGGATGAAGCATTGAAAGAAATGCTGTCTCCAAATAACAGCAATTAAAAGGCAATTTGGGATAGTATAATTTGTGTGACACATGTTGAGGGAACTCATGATTCATCAGTGGGTGTTAGGAAAGATGGTATAAATGTCTTACAATGACAGCCAGGCTGGGACTGATTGATATCCCAGAAAAGTAGAGTCCCAGTGCTACTGATCCACCCATGTTACAACAGTGAAGGCACTACACTGCCTGCAGCAAAACTGCACAACTTTATTCTATTGCATACAAAGTTATACACCCCGCCCCTTCTTCTCAACAGGTGGCAGTGTTCATGTCATGCTTGAATGCATGCCTACAATGTTCGCCCGTTACAAAAGATAAAAAACGGAAGATAACAAGGCCTGGAGAATTGTTTGGGACACAGTAAGCTTTGCAAAAAGGTGTGTGCGATACTAACAAGGGTGTCACTGTGGTGACAGAATGGTGACATTTGCCAGAGTAGGCATGATGTTTCACTCAGTGTGGGATAGACAAAACCTACACAGTTCCGCTGGCTTTTCAGTGCAGTAGGCATAGTTTGAAATAGAGAGGCTGATGAACGATGCATTGACACTGTTTTCTGTCAGGTCTGCTCTATTGTATTGTAAGACCAGTAGTAAGAGCGGAACGACAGGTGTACAAGAATTGAAAATGTCTTGCAGCCTGGCACCAGTGGGATGGATGGAAGCAACATGGTCATAAACAACAAAATTATTTTATTAATTTGTAGGCCTACACACATAGTATCCATGCATGCAGGCAAACATTCAACATGCTTGTGTGTGTGTGTGTGTGTGTGTGTGTGTGTGTGTGTGTGTGTGTGTGTGTGTGTGTGTGTGTGTGTGTGTGTGTGTGTGTGTGTGTGTGTGTCAACACACACCCACACAAACAACCTTTCCTAGCGTGCCCACCTATCTAAACATCAACCAACAATGCTGATGGTGTTCATGGCATCAGAATGTGGGGCAAGGAAATGTTGTGGCCACTCTCAATCGGGAGGACCACGTCAGAAATCAACATGTTGTGGCCACTCTCAATAAATTAGAAATCAACATGATATATCCAGTATAATAACAAATTGAAAAAATCTAGTTATCAATGTACATACAAATAAGCGTAATTGTATTTTACATGAATCTATTTTAATATATGTGGTGATAAAATACCTGTAATAAACAGTGATTAAAATAAAAAACTCTGTAATTTATAAACGTACATGTGGTTTGTTTTATTTGGTACCTCAATGCTGACATAAATAATCCTAAATAAGCAAGTTGGATGCTAGTATCTTGGAGTACACAGAATACTGAAGGTATGCCTGCTAAATTGAGCCATATGGCAAAGTTTCCCAATCCCCATCAGGTGTTACAAACACCCCTACTGCTGTGAACCAGCTGGCTGGTTTCACAGGTTGGCCAGCTGTGCTGTTTAAACTAAAGCACCTGCTTCTGGTAATGTCCAAAAAGTGCCTGGTAAGTAAATCAATCAGCTTTCATCAGACCTAACAACTCTATAGAGGTGATTCAATGGTGTTGGTGGGTTCACAATACTAGCCACTATTTGTGCTGATCATAGATCACAGATCCCAAGGTGCCATGGACTCTTTCCTTTTGCTTGCCAACAATGTGCTCAGAACTGCAGTGAGCCATGAAAGAGTGGGTGTGTGTCTGCAATTGTCCAACACACAAAGGGGCATTGCAGCAGGGTATCATAGTGCAGCATATATAATGTTTATTAACGTATAAGCACTAAAGACAAAAATATTCAGTATTTTCTAAAGATGAGAATACTCTGATAAAATCCTATTGAGTGACGCATTCCATTTTGCTTCTACATAAAATTTTTGGCATTCTTCTTGACTCTCTTAATTAAATTCCTTCCACAGCCACTTACCAAAAACTTCCATGTGGATTTAATTCAGCTGACACGGACACATTTCTTGAGAAAAAATACTCTATTCGGGCATGCGTCTGCGTCTGGAACAAGACCACACCATTGCCTCCAGATTGATGATGATCACGCCACTGCCCCCATTCTGATGATGATCGTGCCACTACCTCCAGACTGATGATGATCACACCACTGCATCCAGATTGATGATTAACACACCACAGCCCCCAGACTGATGATGATCATGCCACTGCCTCCAGACTGATGATGATCATGCCACTGCCTCTAGACTGATGATGATCGTGCCACTGCCTCCAGATTGATGACGATCATTCCACTGCCTCCAGACAGATGTTGATCATGCCACTGCCCCCAGACTGATGATGATCATGCCACTGCCTCCAGACTGATGATGATAATCCCACTGCCTCTAGACTGATGATGATCGTGCCACTGCCTCCAGACTGATGACGATCATTCCACTGCCTCCAGACAGATGTTGATCATGCCACTGCCCCCCCCCCCCCGACTGATGATGATCATGCCACTGCCTCCAGACTGATGATGATCATGCCACTGCCAGACATAAGTGTATAGATGAAGACGGGTCTTCCAGTGACAGACACTGGCAATGAGTTGTCAACTGCCTTTATGACTACGAAGGCTGTAGTAAGGCCTGTAGTTGGGCTATAGGGGTCAGACAACAGCTGACCTTCGTGTTTATTTTTTAATACAAATGTAGGGCATAGTAAATTGTGATATGTGAAATTAAACAATTCGTATGATGTGATATAAGTGCAATTGAGTAGGCATATTAACATGTTTGTTTGTAGAAGCTACTGGCTATGAAACAGTGCATTTTTTGACAGTTTAATAGGCAGAGGGATTTATGAAAATTGTCTGCAATGGTCTATAGTAGGGCCTGTAGGAGAGCTGTAGTAGGGCCTGTAGGAGGGTTGTAGTAGAACCTGCAGGAGGCCTGTAGTAGGGCCTGTGGGAGGGGTGTAGTAGAGCCTGCAGGAGGACTGTGGGAGGGCTGTAGTAGGGCTGTAGTAGGGCCTGTAGGAGGGCTGTAGTAGGGCCTGTAGGAGGGCTGTAGTAGAGCCTGTAGGAGGACTGTAGTAAGGCCTGTGGGAGGGCTGTAGTAGGGCCTGTAGGAGGGCTGTAATAGCACTGTAGTATAGCTGTAGTAGCACTGTAGTAGGGCTGTAGTATGGACTGTAGGAGGTCTGTAGTAGGGACTGTAGGAGGTCTGTAGTAGGACCTGTATGAGAGCTGTAGTAGGGCTTGTAGGAGAGCTGTAGTATGGCTGTAGTAGGGCCTGTAGGAGGGATGTACTAGAGCCCGTAGGAGGGCTGCAGTAGGGCTTCTATGAGGGTTTAGTAGAGCCTGTAAGAGGGCTGTAGTAGGACCTGTAGGAGAGCTGTAGCTATGAAAAAGACTGTTGATTCTGGTAACGAGCTCTGAACAGCTGTTTGGATTGAAAGCTTAGATCTATTAAATGATGTTCTAGGTTTGATGAAAGCCAATAGGCTGTCTGTACACCATTCCATTCCAGCTCCCTTTCTCTTTCCAACACTTTGCTTGCAATCTGGTCCCTATACCTCCCTGTGATCCAGCTAATCCCTCACGATTCCCTTCCTTCACCAAGCCACCTTCCCTTCCTTCACCATCCCTGCTTTTACCACTCCAATCTTGCAATAATTTACCTATTACCTACCTCAATCTATTAAGTGTATATGCCCTAATTAGTGTACACCCCTTTTTTTAATCAGCAGGATCCATAATTATTATAATTTGATTAGTGAGGAACAATTGAAGTGTCGCCATCTGGTGTTAAACAGTTGGCACCACTTTTCAGTTGTTCAACACTGGTGACCAAACGACACCACTAGTGTTAAACATTTACCTTATTGCCTAGAGGAACATTTTGGTGTATGCTTAAATATAAACAGATTCTTTGACATTTTTTCATGGCCCAATTTTTTATACTGTACGCTTACTGGGTCAAATATGGGATGGGATGTCCCTCGATCCTCATAAATACATATATTATATAATGCCATGAAAGCCATATGTATTATTAGGGAGTTCAGCGATACCGCTGTGGCTCGAAGCAACGGCGGCGAAAGTACTACTTGGCCTCCGCATACCACAAACTTCAAGACCACAGTTTTCACATGAAACGTCCCTCATAATGTTTTCAAGTGATCCATAATACTGTTATAATATAACTTATTGTTCCTCAATAATAAAACTATTATATCTCATCGCGTTCGTTGCTAATTAATCCATGAACGTGACACTGCATCCAGCGGACGCAAGTGGACGGCGCCATTTTTCTGGGGGATACCTACATTTCAAAAGAAGATAAACAGTTGTTCCTCTTTGGATAGGCTATTTTAAATAGCCTCATTTTGACCGTGGAATTCCCGAGAATGACGTCAGCGATGCCGAATTTAGATAAACATTGCGGTTTCTGAATGAGGTAAGAATTATCGAAAAATTCGTCGATTTCTTAAAAATCTCGCGCCTCGATTTCTAATCGGCAAGTACGATTTGATAGAGTAATTTATTTCGATAAAAATCACTTACGTGGTTTGTGATATTAATTTGAAGAACAAGTGTAAAATCGTACTTTTCCCCGACAGGTCTGACCCATTTCAACCATGGCCTATGCCGCCGAGACACTCTTTGACATAAGCGGGTGGACCGAATCAGAAATTTACCATTTTCTCCAAGGTAAGGATGATACTTATCACTCTTGATGTTTAGTTAACATATCATTCTTTCAAAATCCTCCTATATTCATTGATATATTAGCGTTAGAATAACTTTGTCGTAGTTTGTTTACGACTTTCATTACAAGTAGGTATCGGCGGGGGGATATCGACAATAAATGTAACAGCAGAATAAATTTGCATGCGCCGTTGTTCGCATGGATTTTCCCCAGCTGCGCATGCGTATTGGCTTCCTGTGTTATTCCATTTATTGAGTGCACTCCCTAAATTCAAGTCGGCCGATCTTTGCATGGGGTTTTAATTTCGGTTTAATTATTCTGTAACCTGCAATGCATCTTCAAGCTACATTTAGTTCAATCACATGATGTATTTATGTCCATAGTTGCACGCAGAACTTAATGCAAACAAGATTTATGTAGTCATTTTGTTTTTACAACTGTATTGTAAAACACAATTTACAAATCTTTTTCACGTGAGAATATTTCTTAAATAATATGAACACCTATAGTATTGCTGTATCTACATTCTCATTATATATTTAACATGTTTTGTACAAAAATTATGTAGTTTCATACTTGTTAATGCATTTTTTATTGTTTCAGATAACACTTTACCAGAGGAAAAGGCACCAAATGTGGCGTTCTTTTACATTCTAATCAAGAAAATTTAGGAATCTGAGACTCTTCATCTGCAACATGACCTTCTTCGTCTACTTCCTAAGTTGGGACTGCGCCTGCCTGATCATGTGTCATCTTTTCTTCGGTTCGTTCGACGGAACACTGATAAAGCTTTCCGGAAGAGGAAGTTTTCACCATTATCTCATATTCCGGCTCCAGTTCTTCCCAAACCTTCCAATGACATTGTTGGTCCTCTCTGTCGGGATGAGGAATCATTGGTATTCATCATATAATTTTGAAATGGCCCCCAAATATTTGGTAATCAATGCTTACCATGTGTCTTTAGCTATTTGGTGACCAGTTATCTTAAAGTATTTACCCTTTATTTTGGCATCATACACGACATACCCTTTGAAATCCAAGATGGCCGCCATCTTGGAAGATGAGCAGCCATCTTGTGTTCTGCACACATAAATTAAGAGTGTTTATTAATGTCAGTTTACTATTTTGTTCCCATTCAGTTCAGTATTTTATGCCTTAGAAGTATTAGAACTGATATAATGTGAATATTTAGGCAATTAGGGCATTTGCATATGCAAATTAGGTCATTAATATTCACAATGTTCAAAATCCGCGACCAGATTTGGATTCAGCAGTTAAAATTATGTAAAGATGGCAAGTTTTATAGTGATTCGTTTAGAAATAACCATGTTAGTACATAATAAATGGTGTAAATAGCTAATTATGCAGCCAAAATGGTGCCATTGCTAAGACAAAAGGCTGTTCATAATCCCTATGACTATTTCATAGAAATGCTTATTTATCGGATATTAAAATATTCATAGAAAATCAATGGATTGACCAATCTGAACGATTTTTGTGTCATTTTGTTCCTTAGAGCAGGCTCTTTCCAATGAGTGGAGATTAAGGTTTGTGTGTCCAAGTTCATTTTCATGCCTGAACTCCCTAGTATTATACTGTGTGTGCAACACTGTGTATACACTATAGTCAAGAGACATTTCTTGGAAGCGACACACTATATCCATGAGGATACTGATTACAAGTGAGCTTGAGAGTGAAAGCTCAAGGGAAGTTACCAAGTAGCTGGAGACTAGCTATAATAATGGCTATTTCAGCTGCTCTCCAGTGCATCTCTATATCAGGAGGACTTTGAAATGTACTTAAGCATCAGTACAAGTACTTTTCAGTGACAAAGTATTTAAGTACCAGTACATCATGGTTTTAAAAAAGTACTTTCAAGTCCAGTACAAGTACATTTGAAATGTACTTAAGTACAAGTACTTTTGGCAGACTTAAGTTTCTTTTAGGGAGTAGGGACTGGGTTGCAAAATTATGTGTGGATATTACTGTTTGTGAGGGAAGTAATCTGAGTGTTGTGATAGGAAAGTTTAAAATTAAATAAGTTATCAAATACTCAGACATATTTGAAGAAACAAAATAATATATCCCTGATCATGTTACATATTTATTTCATCGCAAAGTACAGACATTGTTATTTCATTGCATAAGAACAGACATTGACAACTGATAATAATACACAGACCATTTCATAGATCATAACTTCATACTACATGACTTATTGTCTAATCAGTTCATTCAGTTGTGGCATCTGATGAACATTAGGTTCTCAAAGCGAGTGTCAGAAAGAGATGCCTGGTCTGCTCTGAAAACTTTCCCAGCAATACTGAAAAGACGCTCCACAGAAGCTGATGACGCTGGCTCATTGACTCGTTATTACGTCATCACAATTCGGAAGTGCTTAAAAAGTACTTGAAATTTAAGTACTTTTTGATTTCTTGCAAATGTACTTAAGTACTTAAGTACTCAAAAAAGTGCACTTAAATATAAAAGTACTAAAGTTCAAAGTACTGTGACACAGCCCTGATTCTTTCCACCTGAAATGCCTGTGTATGTCGCAACCCTTATGTAAATTAATTATAAACTACCATAGATGAAGACAGGAACTTCAGTTATATATTCCACATAGAAAAATTAAACATGATTATAACAAAGTAACATTTTCCTACCACATGCACAGGGACAATAACCCCATATAGAGGTCTTAAATTCCACAACTGACTACTGTTTGCAAACATGCAGATTCCTGGCATTCTTTGGGTAGATTTATGGGCCCAGCTTGTCGTGGTCAATAACCCACTGTCCTCAATAAGTACTGGTCAGCCTATTAGGGAGCTGATGTGTCTATAGTTCACCTCCTTTACTCCTGCAACATTATTTCTTGGAACCACATCACACTAGGCCCTATATTGTTTTTAATATTATATATATGATTTGGAAGATGACATATCTAGCAAAGTACTCAAATTTGCAGATGACACAAAAGTATTCAGAAAGGTTACTAATGATACAGATAAATAAAATTTACAGGATGATCTAGATAAATTAGTTAAATGGTCAGAAAAATGGCAAATGTTATTCAATTTTGGGAAGTGTAAATGTATACACATAGGACATGGAAACATGGATGAGGAATATAAAATGGGGGATGCTGTACTAGGTAGAACCACACAAGAAAAGGACTTAGGAGTAACATTTAATGCTGACTCGAAAGTTTCAGAGCAATGTGGGATTGCTGCTTCGAAAGTATATCATGTATAAGGAGAAACAGCAAATTGTCCCCCTGTACAAAGCAATAGTTAGACCACATTTGGAATATTGTAGTCAAGCATGGAGGCCATATCATAAAAAGGACATAGACATGCTAGAAAGAATACAACGAAGAGCAACTAAAATGATTCCAGAATTGAGAGACCTTAGTTATGAAAGTCGATTATTACAATGTGGTTTGACAACACTAGAGACCAGAAAACTAAGAGGAGACCAAATACAAGTGTTTAAAATAGTGAGTGGTTATGAGGATGTTGATAGGAATATGTTCTTCAAACTTAAAGAAGGCAGTAGAACCAGAGGACACAAAGCAGCATTAGTTAAGGAGCAGTGTATGTTGGACATGAGAAAGCACAAGTTACATTTTATATTGAATAAATCAAATCAGAAAATCCCCAGGTATGCTTGTGCATACAGAATCAAATCTGCCCTGAAAGAGGGAGATCTTATCTGATCTTAGCATGTCCTCACCCACATTAGAGAAGCCTTGGAATCTGTCAGTAACAAGCTACACAGACACCCCAGTCCCAGCCAACCCAGAACTCAATTGACACCCCCCCCCCACACCTGCTTCCCATCAATCCACTTCCAGTGAAGAATGCAGAACATGCCACCCAAATCCAGAAAGAGGGATACCTTGTCAGCTGTCCAGGAGATAGGTTTCTGCTGTTTAATCAGAGGGCCCTGTGCTGCATTAGAAACGGGAGAAGAGATATTGCATCACTGTTAGCCTAATGTCATGATGGCAGATGGACCAAGTGCCTTTTCCAGGTAAACAAGACCTGGTCCCAATCACTGAGAAAACACAGTGTTATTTCAGGTGTAGATACATTTGTAGCCAGACATAGATATCCTCCTTCACTTTTTCTCAACCATCCACATTTGCCAGTGCAGCTATATATGGGAATTTAAATTCACATTTTTAGCCGGAAATAGATACTGCCCCCCAATTTTTTTTGTAGGTTCATGAGAAATGATATTCCCACGCACCACATTGCACAATAAATATCCCAAGTAAATTTAGCACAGTGACAATGATCAGGCACTCATTTCCCAACCGAAACAGAAGTGTTCTAGAATATTTGTGCTCCCAGTAACATTTGTTTTACAGGATTCAATAACGATATTCTTCCAGCCCGAGTTTGCTGGGCAGACTAAGATTAAGAAATTGTGATTTTCTAAAAATTCCACAAGGAAGCAATTTACTATACAGCAATCTAGGATTATAATTATTAAATTATATAATAAATATTTAATATTTAATATTATCAATAATATGTTAATTAAAACATGTTCAAAGTGTTTAAAACTAATTTTCAAATAAATCTTGCAGTCAACCTTCTGTAGTACACGTCAAAGAAATGATTTGTCAGTGATAATGTCTTGAACTTGAAGAATTTTTATCAGTGGGATCTGTCTTTTTTCACAAACGCCTGCTTTGTATCAGTGTGAAGCAAATACAATGACTGATACAACTACAGTGTCTGATGCCAATCAGAAGTCTACATTACAATTGAAGCCACTGTCCATGTCAGCATTCCTTGACATGCTCTGGTCCACTTCTGGTCTACCTACCTTGGGTCCGTCAGTGGGGTCTGGGCCAGGGCTAAGGTAGACACAGGTCTACATGGGAATGCTCCAGCAGAATTCCAATCTGTACTCCACGACATACATGAGCCTCAATACCCCAGACAGCTGGGCAGAGATGGACAAAATCCTTCCATCCATAATTTCCCCTAACACAAGGACAAAAGCACCCCTGGACATAATCCTCCCCACCTAAATGGAACTAGGACATAACCCCCTCCTTGCATAACTAAAAAGTGGACATTAAAAAGGAATAATTTTTAGTTCTGCATAGCACTATAAAAACATAAGAAATATTTTGGGTGGGGGATTTTGTCCTAGTTGCCACTTAGCTGAGGATTACGTCCGGGGGGGGGCTTTTGTCCAGGGGGATTGTGTCCAGGGGATTATATCAAGGGGGGTAATTCAGGCAATTCCACACTGTGCATAATGACTACATGTATACGCATTGCACCGTATTTGCATTAACCTGCAGTTCTTTTTTAAAATCAAATCCTACAATTGTGTTTTCAAGTACTACAACATGGAAGATATTCCTATCATTTATAACTAAAACAAACCAGATTCGGTATTAACAGGCAGACGATCCTTCCATCACAGCCAACTAGCCGAATAAATGTCATGCATAGTGTAAATGTTGACCGGTGTGGCAGCCCATAAATATGCTATGTTGTATTCCATAGAGACCAATTTTCCAGCATGCAAGAAATCATCAAAAGAGGATGCCATCTCCAAATCACCAGCACATTAAAATGATTATCACAAAACTAGAACAAATTTATGATCTGTCCCCACCAAGGCCCTTTGCCAACAATTGAAAAAAAACTGCATAGATCTGTCTTGCTACAATATAATTTATAAGGATTCATGGAATCAGTGCTTCTGGGAAATCCTATGGTGTCTTGGGTGTGGCTGTTCTATGGTTGTATAGCGTACCTGAATCTATGTCCATATCTATGTCTGCAATGTTATCCCAACATCCATAAAATAGGGTTCCATGTGAGCATAAGTAAAATACCCAGACATGTCTGCCTTTGCAGGGGGACATTCTGCCCCAGTCACCCAAAAGGGTTTCTAGGTCGCCCCTACTCCAGGGCTGGGAGGCAATGACAGATAACTTTTGGCCTGGGGCAAAGTTTGCTTGGGTCTAACTGGTGACTTCTAAGTGGTAACAGTGGAGACCACCACATGCTGCTGTCATTGTGCTTTGTCTGGCCAATCTACATGAGAAACATGTTACATCCATGGAGACCCATAGAATAGAATATGCTAGCCTATAGGATATTATTAATAATGCAGCTCTGTGGTGAGACTAAAGGATTCAGTTCCCATAACATACCGAAAAGGATAGAAATGTGTCTAGTGTTGACAGGTGTCCATTATGAACAGGGGACTGTAATTATGGTATGTGTCTATTCTAGACAGGTGTCCACCATTGTCAGGTATCCTTTGAGAGTCTAATGATTGACAGGTGTCCATCACTGCCAGCTGTCTGTTATAGAAAGTTTTACTACAGGCATAAACGTATGGCATCACTTATGATAAAAGAAACCAATAAATAAGACATACTTAAATGTAGATTTCAGATGACAGAATAACCCTTCTGTTCATGCACTTCGACCAGTTGAAACCTCTCTTATGTGGACGTTTTATAGTGGCGAACTACATTATTTCAAAATAAAACTGCCTCTGATGAGCTAACACCTCAAAGGTGTCCAATGAAGACAGGCACAACTGTAGTGGCACAAAGAACGAAAACCACTTCTAGGAATCCCAGAACCTCCAGGGAGACTACTCGCTGAAATATTATCCAACATCAGAAGCATTAATTTGCTAGCTGCATCCCAGCCCAGAGGCAGGTAGGAACCTAGTATATCAGGGAGTCTAGGCACACCTTAAAAATGGACAGAGAGTAAAGGTTAAGGTAAATGCTCCAATTCAAGAACACTGTTAATGTCACTGTATTGTCAGTGTCACGGGCTAAATCTATTCTAAAGTTTCACTAGGTTTCATGAGAATATTAAATATTATGACATCAACTCACAGAACTTTCTAGGTTATTTTTCACGCTGCCTTGAATCAATATTTTCTATAACCAGAGTTACATTCCCGGTCATTATAGACACATTCATATCAAAATAATACATTTTAAGCACCAAAAACAATCACAGTGCCAATCCTGGCAATATTTCACGTTTATTCCCTACACTAAAATAACAACTAAAGCATTCTCAAATCGCAACACAGTAGAATCAAGCCCTGACCCAATTGACACAACATCATTGCTGTGGTACAACATTTTCCAAGTGTTGTCAGAAGCACATGCCAATTATGTCCATCAATGCCAGTGATGTTCCACTTCCTGGATAAGCAAACAGAAGTATTGGAGTCTGTTAATCACAGCTCAGGGGCCAGCTTTCCCACCTGTTCCCCCAGTCAGCCTCTGTCCTGATGTTGTCCTTCTTTGGGTCAGGGCCTAAATACAGTGCTTGGCATCCCAAATGACAGAATCCAGAATGGTGTGGTATGGAGGCCCTTAGCAAGGGACCCATTTGCTTGAAGACCGACAAATGTCTGACAAAGACAGGTAATACAAAATAAAAGACTGGTTTCTATTTTTTCAAGATGAGATTTGTTCATAATTTTTTGTTAACTTAGTCTTAGTGCACATGGTCGTGATTCGATGAATATTATTGGCACAGAATAGCGAATACTGCCGATCTATAAGATTATATTGGGGCATTCCATCTCAGATCAACCTAGGCATGCGGCCCTCATATTTTTTAATTCAAATTTTTTTTTACCATTTATCCACAAGTCAATATTACTATACGTGTCAAACCATAGGGATGTCGCTCAAACAGTTTCTGAGTTATGAACATTTAAAATTTTGCAGATTCTGTCATTTTTGCCAATTTTTGGAAATCATGAATATTTCTTGTTCTACATAAAATACCAATAACTTAAAACTATTTGTGAAAGAACTCTCAGATAAGGAATGCTTATTTTTCATCACATGTAGATAGTAACAGACGTAATATAGTTCCACTTCTATTAGTTCTCCCAGAATCTGCCATTGAAGTTGTGTGCTTTTTATGTACAAAATTGGACCAATGAGTGATGTTAGACCCGTATATCAATAATAAAACATGTTAGAACATAAATAATCTTACTTGGATCAATAAAAAAATTAATAAAATATAAATAAATATAGATATAAGAGAAGTTTGAAGTGTCTATATTGATTAGTTTATGCTACGTGGCCATGGAGCTAAAATTCCAATTTATTGTTTATTTGAAAGGCAGGTACAATGTCTGTGTAATGCACCAAATTTGGATTCCCTATTCAAATGGCTTCATGTTGACAAAAATATTTCAGATGGATTCATTTTGTGCTTTTATCTTACCAACAGATTATAACACAAACATATATCAAATCTTACAAGTGATTTTACTACCTATCCCATCTTGAATTTCATTTTGAGTGTGATTATAATCATATCTGTTCATGTTAGACATATTTGCAGGCATGTACTTAAGATGTTGCAAGCATTACTTCCAAATTACTTTTTCATGAACCTTCACTTCATGTGTTGGCTCTTCGTTTATTATGTAGATTTGACCAAATAATAATTTTTTATTATCATGTCATGTTTTAGCTTCAAGTTTTAGCTTCAATAATGGGCCATTAATGGCTGGCACTGACTCAACTGACATTTGCCTGACGGTATGTGCTTGTATCCTGATGTTGTCATCCTGCTGTGATCCACCAGTCAGGGACAGCTTGTGTTCTCTCCTAGTCCTCAAAATTCTGGTATAATTCATTGAACATTGGATCTGACAGTGGTAGGTGAGATATCCCCATCAAGTGTGATAGAGGGTGTGGGGCCACCAGAAACTGTACAACTTGGGACAGGAACACTTTCCTCTAGGTGCAGACACATTAATGTGCAGCACATCAATGTGCAGCTCTAGTTAGGTTCTAATGACAGCTTCATGATACTCATGCCAGACCTGGGGCCGAGTATATTTTCATGAGTAAAGTACAAGTACATTGGTGATGGCTGAGTACGAGTACATTGCTCAAAGCTGAGTACGAGTACATTGCTCAAAGCTGAGTACGAGTACATTGCTCAAAGCTGAGTACGAGTACATTTCCATGAGTACGAGTACAAGTACGAGTACATCTTGTATATTATAGTAACTCTGTATAGTAATAGTAATTTATTTTTAAAATAAACACTGTGAATTAATTGATATAATTCAGGAAGATTTGACTATGCAACGGCAGTTGATCAGACTTTTTATGAGGAAAACTGTAAGAAACCTCTTTATGTTTTGGACCAAACTGGGGGTTGCATTCCATTCAAAGTACAATTCACATTCAAATGCAAATGTACAGGGGATGCAACCAAATATGTATTTAAATTCAAAAATGTATTTAAATTCAAAATACTTTTCAAAATACATTTTATAGCACAACATAACAAGAGAAAAGAAATAAAGAAATATAACCATAAAATATATATAATATATGACTCAATGAACACTGTTAGCCATGTTGTGGCCCGCAGTGACCACAAGTCCACAACCAATGTTTGCTGAGACGGTGGATTAGCACCTGCCAATGTCCAGGGATCAATATCCCCTTTGTACTTTAACCACACTACAAATTGGCACCAGACAATACTGGTGCAGGCTGTCTGAGTTGAGTCACTAAACTTCTTCAGAAGACTCTGCTAGCAGTATTTAGCACTGTCACTTGTGAGAGCAACAAAGGCATTTTATGGCTAACTGATGAATGACCGTTTCCTTATGGGCTTACTGGACTTCCTGGCTTAATTAAACAAACACAAGGATTATGGCCTTGACTGGTAACCAGTACAACTATGGATATGAACTAGGGGTTTCTGACTGAGAAAAGAATCAAAAGATGCTGCCTCTTGAAGTGAAGCCGTTGTGGCTTCAGTATATTCAATGTGCAGAAAAGTAATCTATGGTGTAAATATGTGAAAACTCATCAATACCAAGTAAAAATGAAACCACATCTACCAAATGTAACAATAATTATTACAAATCAGGGGCTATTACATTGTAATTAATATCATGGTTATTGCAATAGAATTCACATAATGAAAATGTTTTAATGATCCTGTATTAGAAAACATATATAATTCAGCTGAGATGCATGCAAGAACATAAATATAATTTTTTTTTTATTCATATTCAGGTAATACAATTTGCTACCATAGTTTTTTTAAATTATTGTTGTAGTTGTTAATGATTTGATAAAATAAGAAATTAAAATTTTCTCACAATATCATATTGAGAAAGTACTCAGATGTACTCATAATGTACTCGTAAAATCTGAGTACATTGAACACGAGTACAAATACATGACCATAATTTCTACGAGTATAAGTATTTAAAAAATGTACTCGAGTACACGATTGCATGAGTACCGAGTACTTCAGCCCCAGGTCTGACTCATGCCCAGGTCTGACTCATGCCCAGGTCTGACTCATGCCCAGGTCTGACTCATGCCCAGGTCGTCTTGGCACTCATTCAGTACTGTTGCCAGATCACTGTCTAACATTCGGAACATGACTCGATGGAGACACATTCATGACACAATTCCACTTGACTCTCACCTGGCGCAGGGGTAGCAACTCCCAAAAACTGGACTTTACCACCCAACAAATCTTGAGTATCCTGAATATGCCTACCAATTTTGAAGACCAACGACAAGAAATGGCCACATAACATTTATGGGTACCATGCATTCCTGTCAATGGGGCATTTCAGAGATGGTTATAACAATAACTGAATATTTAAAAAGTTATATATATTTGGGTGTATTATAATCACAAACGCCCCAAGGGTCCCACTAATTTATTAAATGATTTGTTATTATGTGCTGTACCTGTGCTGTACCTGTGCTGTACCTGTGTTGTACCTGTGCTGTACCTGTGCTACCACTAACATTATACAATTCATCAGGCCAGATGGAAAGCTTCTTGAGGAAGTGGATCCTTATGCAACCAAGACCAGAAGAAACAGACACTGTAAGCCAATCTGTCACTCACTTTGTCAGCATTGTGTAGAAACATGAAGTACTCCTTTTTGACATTGGTTGATCCCATGTATTCATAATAATTTGATGCAGAGTTTTTGCATACAACATTTGCATTTATTTTAAAAAAAAACATCTTGTCATTCATTCAACATGCATAGTAAATGTGGACAAGTCACAATGGTAATAACAAACTATGACTATCACTGTCTATCAGATATTATCATTATACATAGCCCAAGTATCATTATAATTAACACGAGCTTGACAGCAGACACATTCACTGTGCATAGACTTATGTATATTTTTATGGTATAAGTTGGCCACAATACCCAACTAACTATGGTTGACAACATCAAAATAAGCTAAGATGCTAACAGCACAACACTAGATCATCCAGAGAGTTGGGTATCTCCACAGAAGACATTGTGACAATGACCTCACTCAACGAGAGAAACTTGAAAGTATTAGTATTACAATATTACCTCTTTCCAATATACATATGGATTCATTTTTAATTATGTAAAATAATATGCCTTCTTGATCAATCAAAAGAATCAGTTGATTTAATTCAAATTTGAATGCTCAAACAAAACAATGCTTTTCAGGACATTTTTCAGAAAAACAATTATGCACTTTATGACACTAGAGGAGAATGGCTGCATGGCTCCATTGTTCCCCATTCTCCCTTGCATTAGTGTTCTACCATTGCAGGCTGGGTAGAAAGTCAGTGGACCATGACAAGTGCCTTGCTGCACTCAAAGTATGATTGAATGTAGATAGTATCTCAATTCACAAGCAGCTTTCACAGAGCTTATGGCCAGTGCAGTGAACCTACACAGCAGCCATCTCTTGGGAGGCAGACTCTGCTCTACAGGTGGCTATCATGGCATCAGTCAGATAATGAAATCACCCCACTTGCCTCTGTAGATTCAAGCTGCCTCATCAATTCAGGATTGCTCCACAGAAAACAAATGCTTGGGTGGCTTCCCAATTCCCAAACAGACACACTATGTATGTAAGCCATACAGATTACTTGGCATGCATCCTTTTAAAATAAAGTATTTGGTGAACTATTAAACAATCATAAAACAGACATTTCTGCCACCCTGTGTGTTTTTTATAGCAATTAACACCAACATGATAGCTGGTGTTGCGTTCCTTGATAGGTATAATTGCACCATCGAGCTGTCATAATCCTGATAGTGATAATGACAGCAGGATAAAAGGCTTAAATATCTACTGATAAATGTCAACTTCATCACATTTACTATGGAGACACTGGCTAGAAATAATGCTGGTACATAGATATTAAAAATATCTCAGATGATGAGTATATGTATAGTAACAGTGGTACTTTCCATATTCAAGTGTCATGCGCACCACGTAAATGTATATAAGTGGTGTAATGTGAAAGTGAACTGTTAAAACCACCGATCATATATATATATATACATAGTAAAAAATTTAAGTCGCCCGAAGCCATTTTTGGGTGCCATTGGTGACTGCTAAACCCCCTTAATATTATGTCTAGAAGCCATGTATCGCAGAACAGAACACAATGAAATTTCAAGTATTGATTTCACATATTGGACTGTTCTATCATGGTTGACAACAACGTGAAATGCTATTTACACATTTATATGTGCTTTCAATTGACAATATACTCAACATCAATACGTATTGTAAATTATAAATTACATATCTGTATTAAATGGGACATTTTGTAAACAACATAAACCATAAAAACCGAGAGCTACATATTGAGTGAAAGATTATTTTCAACTATAAACATGTATCACTAACTAGTTATATATTTTACACATAACAAATACAAACTATATACCCTTATGGTTAGATAAACTTAATAAACGTGTATTATTTTAGCTTGACAGCTATTCACTTAAATAGAAGGCAATTTCAGAAGATATCACCAAATTCAGACATAACTGGAAGAAGTAACAATGGCTAATTATTATAAGTAGCTGTGTGTAATTGAGATTAGAAGGCTATCACTGAAACCTCATGGCAGAAGCTTGATGCCCAGGGATCTGCAGTAGTGCTACAGAGACCAGCAATGAAGCTGGTGGGACCGTCTCAGAATGTTACATTCCATATTGATAATTATTTAAAAATCTTGCTGGAAATTAGGTTCTGATAAAAACTACTCCAATCAATCAATTGTTGGCAAAAAGGAAATGTTGTTCGGATGTTTTCAATATTTAACTAAAGGTTTTCCATGCAGAAACTGTATAAATCTGGACAGTGCCACCTTTACATGTTGAAAAATATGACACAGTACCATAATTTTATTCATATTTACACAATATTCCAAATATGGACATACTTCATATTGAAAATGATACTGAAAAAGAATCTACAATTAAAGGGGTTGTTTCACTAAGTTGCTTAACATTGCCCCATATAATACACAGAAATATATCAAAAGCATTACAGAACACTGTTTCATGCGAAATTGAACCATATACATTGCAACTGACAAAACCATCTGTCAATTGTTGAAACAGATCAAATTATCGCTTTCATAATTAATAATCCATGATCTCTTTCATAATTAATAACCAATAAAGACAGCTAAGTAGATTGTGTAAATGACCATCAATGCATGTAACAGGATTAGTCACTTTGCATTCTTTCTGAGTTAATTTGGATGACCAGTTCAACAGATGGCCTCCCATTTACGTACCCTGTATCTCAGGTGTAGTATGACTGCCTATTTTACTTACCTCATAACAAGACAATGGATAAATATAAATTAAAATCAACACGTGTATCATTGAACCAAGTGCTCACATGATTCTTCTTATAGACCACAGTTTTGCCTAATCAGTGTTTGCACGGGAATAGCACATGTACATAAATTGCCTGCAAAAGTAAAATAAATAACTTAAAAAAATTATTGGCAGTACAAAATGTTCCCCAAAAATAATGCAGATACAAAATATATTTGATAGTGACCTTCATGTGGCTCAACATATTTATGACAATCTCACTCATTAACATCAAATCTTGCAATGTTAAATTTAAATAATAAATTAATCATCATTCTTACTAGAGTCATGCATCTTGTACAAACTGTAATCACAAATGTTTAATATATATTTTTTGCTTAATGAGCTAGTAGTAAGTTTAGAAATCGAGATCACCAGCTCTGCGAGGTGCACTCAGTCTACAGCAGTTTTTTTCCGTTTGCATGTGTGTGATCTTTTACTTCCCCTGGCAGACACCAGGAGTAATCTCTTCCAAATGACACCTGTACATAGGCAATGTGGAGTGAATGTAATCGCCTAAGTTTTAAAACGGCACGGGTTGGATTCGAACCCTGGTACCCTTGATCAACACCCAATGCTCTAACAGCAAGATCACGGAGTTCCACTAGATCTCAATCACCCACTCTCTCATACCCATATCTCTAAACAGCAGTGCTACTTGACATTCTACAATAACAGCGAAAGTAGTATGTAATCTCTTCAACAAACATGGGCTATGTCAACTAAAATTAGCACATCATGCATAGATCAATTTCTATTTAACGAACGAACATTATTAAATGAGTATGTCTTAACTTTGTATAATAATAGTTTTATTACGTTTTGCAGCCATAAAGGCCGAATAGTATAGGTATCACCCTACATTAATGTCTCTTCTGGTGGTTGCACTTGAATTTTGCGTTACTAAATAATTTGATGATTCACAGGCCACAGCATGACATTGGCCCAGTCTCCAGACTCATTGACATTGTTGGAATAGTATAACTAAAGTATTAGTATTTATTTGATTCTAGTCTTTGATAGATCTCATTTCAGCAGTTCCAGTATGAATGGACATGACCGGAAAAAAACTGGTATCACTGCCTCTGGGAGTGCCTAGGTGGACAGAACTCTCGGTGGTCGGGGTGGAACCCGTTGGGATAACTGGTACTGGCATCTGCATCACGCGTATTCACGGTGAATCCGGAAACGTATCCATCCTTCCAAGACCAAGACCAAGTAAGTTCCAGAATGAAGTTCCACGCAATATTTACTTGAAACATTCAGTATTATGTCTCAGAGTTTCTAAATTGACTGCGGTTGACATGTGTGTATCTCAGAGAAGCCGGGGTATTTAGATGGATTAGATAACGGCACGCTGACGGTCTGGATGTTTCTGACAGTCAGTGACAGTGTCATTCTTCGAGTGAACGACCGGCCCAGGCCACGGAATGCAGCAGCAGCAGCGAACCGGATTTGAACACATAAGACTAAGTGTTGACATGTACACATTTCATACGAGAATAAAATGCTGGGGTACTCACGTTCCTTCCCGTGGTCATATCCAACAACGACGAAGTAGTCAGCCAACCGAGACATGGTAATAATCCGTAAATTTCCTACTCATCCAAGCCTCTCATTTTCCTGGTAGCCATTTTGACTTGCAACGAATCCGCTGCGCGCCCTGTTGTCCTAAAGCGGTAGCTGCTTGAGACACCGGCGACACCTGGCTGCTACTGCGTTACTTACTGCAGGGAAGTGGCTGATGGAACAATTTGTTTATAATTGCTAACTAAACAAATATATTAAAATACTAATGTTTTAATACGGCACAAAATAAAAATATAATAATTATACAATAATAATTCATTAAAAAAATTCAAATAATAAGGAATAATAAGAAATGTAAATTTCTAAACTATCTATCTAATTTTAGTATAAAGCAGTGTCTGTTTGTCTTTCTGATTCTCTGCCTGTCTGTCTGTTGTATTGTATGCACGGCCACATGTATGGGCCAATCTGGACGAAACTTTGCAAGATGACCCAGGGGGCCTTTCTGGCGGACATGGGGTCGGATGTGGAACCATCACCACCCATCATGGAGCCCGGGGGTGGGGGGGGGGTTCAAAACGGCTGTAGCCGAAGTTGCAACCTTGTAAATATTTTGTATTCTATGTCACCGTAAAGATTAGAAGGATTTTGACAGCGCTTATCCGGGGAAAGGTGAGCGACTGATGGCGTTCAAGAAACGTTCAAGAAACGTTCAAGAAACGCTTTAATGCATACATGGTTTTTGCTCAAGGTGCAAGTCATCGATCTCAACGAAGCTAGCAATCGCATCTGTCACTCCCTTGCTCAACACCAGGTGCTGTTTGCTCATGCTGAAGTGTTCAAATGGGCTTTCCAGGCTGGTGCCGAAGTTATGTTTGCGGGTTTTCCGAACAAAGAGAACATTGTCGAACAGATTAGCAAAATGCCGCTTTCAGCCGACACGTCCGCTCGTCGCTGTGAGGATCTGAGCGGCGACGTGTTCAAGCAACTGTTGAGCCTGCCCTGCTTGGTCGATTGCATTTGACGAGAGCGCAGACAGAAGTGATATTGTTCAGCTGCTGGTATCGA
The DNA here is from genome assembly GCA_963662155.1 of Lamellibrachia columna. Classification (NCBI taxonomy): domain Eukaryota; kingdom Metazoa; phylum Annelida; class Polychaeta; order Sabellida; family Siboglinidae; genus Lamellibrachia; species Lamellibrachia columna. The sequence continues at coordinate 47,930,511 of OY759271.1, forward strand.
TATGTGCCATACTTCGACAACGGCGTTTTGGAAGACATCCTGTGCCGTATTCCACAACGACAGCTGTGGACATTTGCAATGCATTACTGCAATTCGGCCAAGAGAACGAGTTGACATGGGACAACCTTTTTTCAGTTTGCACGGTTGGTGCCCCAAGTATGCTTGGTCGTCGAGCTGGACTCGCTACGATGTTCCGTCAGCGAATTTGAAAGCCGAACCTGCTTTCTTAATTATCACTGCATTATTCATCAGCAAGCTTTGTGCGCTAAAGGAGGCTGCGGCCTGCAGGAAACGATGCAGACTGTTGTTGAAATCGCGAATTTCATTCGCGCACGTGATCTGACCCACCGCAGATTCCAGAATCACCTGTTGTGTTTTACAACAGAGTTCGCTGGCTGAGCCGTGGAGCAGTTCTGGGGAGATTTGTTGCACTGCTTCCTCGCATCATCAGCTTTCTTGAAGAAATCGCTAAACTTGACACTCAGTTTCAAATTCGGTTCTGCGTCCTGGCCATAGTGGTCATGGCAGACATTTCTGGACATCTGAATAAGCAGAACACGTTGCTTCAGGGACGACAGAAGCTGCTGTATAATCTGTACGAAGCAGTAAAGGGGTTTGATGGCAAGCTCTCTTTTCAAAGTTCATGCAGAGAGCGGCTACTTTCTGCATTTCCGGTTCACGAGAGAAGTCTGCGGCGAAGACGAGGCGCGGACGGAAGACGCCAAGCAGGTGCGTGCCAGCGTGTTGGACAGTCTGCGGACAGCCTTCAACGAGCGATTCGTCGACTTCGCATCTATCAATGACGTTTGTTGCTTTTTTTGCCAGTCCATTTACCTCCCAGCCAGACGTGTGTCACAAGTTGTCGCAGACGTTTGGAGTCGACGAAGCGGCGTTGCAGGAGGATTTCATCGATTTCAAAATTGTGCCGGGCTTGAAAGAACAGTTTCTCGCTGCAAAAGACATTGTGCTTTTCTGGGCGACGAAAGTGCCGATCCGGTTTCTAGGGTTGCAAAAAAATTCCTGGTACTTTTCGGTAGCACGTGGTCACGTGGTCACGCGAATCTGGATTCTCCGTGATAAATCACATCAAGAACTCACTTCGGTGCCAGTTGACGGACAAGCGATTGGCTGAGCTTCTGCGACTTGCGATCTCCCTTCTCGCTCCAGGCTTCAGTCGGTTATCGAAGAATATACAACACCCCCCTTCTCATTAACTTGTTCGTGTCGGTGCGCTGGACAGCCGGCAGATCGCCGTCAACGAACGATTGACAAGGGACTTTCTAAATACAACTTTCAGATAGTGTGGTTTGTTCATTGTCCGGGGCGGGTGTATTTCAGACAAACACTAAACGCTGTACGCGAGTACATTTACGTATGTATTAGTTCCTTAACAACGTTGACCCGCACAGACCTCGTTGGGGGAAAAATGGCCCCTAGCCAAGTTTGCGCAACGCTGATCTAGACTCTTGATTCTACAGTAGACATGAAATCAACAAATAAAATTTATATTCTCAATTTCTTTTTTCAATATTTCCTACTTTTGGAGATGGTCTTGCGGGCCAACTGAAAACCGTCCGCGTGCCAAATTTGGGCCACTGTTTGCGGAACACTGCTGTAACTAGAAAAGACCACTGACCTATATAGTAATGTAGATCAGTGGAAAATACCTAAGGCTAATACAGCCCTTTCTGTGCAACGCCAGGCAACTCAGCTAGTATAATATATTAACTGTTTTAAGCTTTTAAACAAACTGCAATTAAAAGCATGTGAAGCAACGGAGCATAAAACAATTTTGTCTAAATATACTTTTAAATTAAAAACGGGCCTACTCAGTTGTATTCTGGAATAAAAACATTTATTATTACACTTTATTATTTTATTGTTGTCTGATTGTTTTATACAGCATTGTGGTTGCATACACCACACATGTTTGTGGTTGCATACACCGTACATGTTTGTGGTTGCATACACCGTACATGTTTGTGAACATATTTAACACATTTTATTTGTTAACCATTGTATTTGTTATACAAGTACATGTATGCATAAAACTTTAATACAAATGCATGTATAATAATGTGAAAATGGATAATTATTATCCTCCAGCAGTGTTACCATGGGCATGTTACCATGGGCATGTTACCATGGGCATGTTACCATGGGCATGTTACCATGGGCATGTTACCATGGGCATGTTACCATGGGCATGTTACCATGGGCATGTTACCATGGGCATGCTTCTGCTAATCAAACTAGTGTCATATTTATTACACTATTGTAAACATTTACATTATCAATAGCAGTCATATGTTGTTCTCTGTCTAAAAAAATTAAACTTTACACATTAGATCAAACAGCCCAGCTAACAACATCACCAAACAAACCATAATAAACATTGTTTCAAATACGCAAATACATGCATAACTGAGTATTTGTTGTCAAAATTCATCATTAATTAATTAACATTAATTACACATATAAAGAAACATTTAATTTCTGTACATCAATAGTACACAGTAGTAACAGCTCAAGGTACTGTTCTGCAAAACAGTGGTTATTAATTAACAATAACAAAGATAATTATATAAGTGATGATATTTACCCTTGAATAGTGTACATGCATGCAGAGAACTGGAACAAATTCCAAGGAAATCTCTTTCTTAGGAGTGAGCAATTACAGTTCAATTCACCAATAGCATTAATACACAATGTTGAATGGTGTAAGGCGCCCCACTTGTGTTCACATGCATTTCAGATGAGCCAAACCTCAACTTTGATTAACTACTCAAAAAAGAAAATCCTGGTCCTAACGACTTTCAACACAACAATTAAATCATTTGTAGTTTTAAACTAAATCTAAAAGTGCATTAACGCCAAATGGTAAACCAAAATTACACTGCCATATGGCAGTAAATTATACTCTAAATTGCAGTTAATTTACATGTTTCAAATTTATAATTTAATATGTCAATCGAGTCATTGCCACGAATAGATACATGTGCTACCTGCAAATCTTTAACTATAAATATGTTTTGTGTCCTAAAACAATAACTTATTCCGTAATAAATATTCAAAAACGCTGGTCCATAGTTGTATTAATATTTTGACTTGCAAAGAAACACTCAAGAGTAAATAACACATCAGAAACAATAACCCTAGCTCTTCAACAATTTCCTATAAGTCAGATGCAATTAGTTAGTAAATATGCATGCTATTAAAAAACCAGCACATGTATGTACACTAATTATTGCGCCGTCACACTTCACACATAACTGTCCCACATTTTGCTCCACAATGACCAAGCAACACATAATAAACTCTACTTATATTGTGTAAATGAACAATTAATTGAAAAGTTCTATTCCATTTTATTTCATTACCTGTTTAGATAAATATGTTGTCAATGACTTAACCTAATTTATTCTGACTAAACCATGTCTGCAATAGCAAGGACGTCTACACACTTTGAGGTGTGACAGCATCATGGTTAGGACATTGGACTCTCAAGTGAGGACTTCCAGGTTTGAGTCTTCTTGCCGCCATTTCAAAGCTTGGACAATTTCATTAACTCCACATTGCCTCAGTTCACCCAGCTGTGTAAATGAGTACGTGGCTAATGGCTATAGACAGTGGTGGATGTTTGAATGAATAGTCTTTATGCAGTAATTGCAGCATGACTGAATGCTTCCCAGATAAGTTGAGTTGGTTTTGGAAAGAACAGGTCTGCCAGAGGGTGAAGTGTAAAGCTGCTAAAGCACTTTGAGTGGTCCTTCAGACTGGAAACCATGCTATATAAGAACATAACCTTTTTTTACCTTTACCCCTTTTTAGTAAAAAAATTAAATTCCCATTTCCTAAAATAAACAATCTCTAAAGTATGTCATGTCTTCAGCTGCCCTCAGAAGTTCAGACTTCATACAGCTTCCGGAGATTTCTTCCCAAATTTGACTCCAGGATACATGCGCTCCATGACCTCATTGAAGTGGCTGCTGTGTTCACATTCAAACACCCCCGGCAGACGCATGGGTTCTGTGTATTGCTTCCTCCTCTCTTCCCGGTCGTTATAGGGACACACCAGCAGGTGTTCCGACATGTGTGGGGTGTTAGTTATCCCCCACGTGTTCACAGGGGTGAAGGCTGTGCTGAACATCCAGCGCTGCAGAGACAGACAGGTGAAAATGTTTCATAAAGTGTACAAAGAACTAGTATCCCGTCAGGATGTAATTTTCCCCTGACCAACACAATTTAAAACTCCATCCTCGATTCATTTAGCCCATCACAAATCAGGTTCACTGAGGTTCAAATCTGTAGTGCATGATTAGTATTATGTGCAGTCAGTTTAATAGAACAGAAGATTTTTGTTAGTCACAGAAAGAATATACTTTGATCATGATTTAAATATGTATCTTGTGACTGTGTGAATAGCCTGAATGCTAAATAATATTACTTAGAGTATATTGCCCTTTTTTACCAAACTGTGACCAGACCCGGTCAAAAATAATTTAATAGTTTGTCCAATGATTTCACCGAAACTAAATTTGTACAAACAGGATATCATGTCACAGTGGATATTATATATTCATTTTTAAAGCAGTTTATTAAAAGTGGCGGAAAATTACCACAGTTATAATGCCATCTATTTATATCATATAAGAACCCCTGAGGGAGAGCTGTGTGTATCGACATTTGACCACATACCTTGCCAGTGACAGCCCAGTGACAACGTCCTTCCAGCAGTTGGCGTTCCCATTGCAGTACAACAATACCACGCTCTTCCAGTAGGTCACAGCACACACCTCGTAGCAGCAGACAGGTCAAGGCCAGGTTACTCAGACTGTAGCTATCAAGACAATGTGCTATACAACGCAGCACTTCAAACGGAAGACTAGTCAACAGGCTCACATCGCCTGACTTGTCATCATCAGGCAGTGTATCGTTATCTGCAGCTATAGCAACTTCGGTTGAAGAAGTGGAACCTTTTCGCAGTGTCCCATTAATTTGCACAGCAGAATCATAGTTTCGTGATGTCACTATCTCCGGAGTCATCTCCTTCTGCTTGTTTGTCACAGCACAGTTTATATTGGTGCCTTTTGGGGACGTTCCCTCTTGCTGTTCTGTTAAGAGAGACGGTGGCACATAAGGCTGGACACCAAAACTTTCCAAGACATTGCTGTAGACAACCATGGCACCTTCATGCGTCGGGTAGAGTCGGCGGACAGAGTAGGTGCAGCCATAGTGGGCCAGGGGGCATCGACACTCCATCCAGCCATTGAGGCCAGCGTGGATGTCGCAGTGAACGTTCCTAATGTGCGACGCATACTCGTCACGCCGAAACATCTGCGCGCAGAGAAACGTATACATGGATTTTGGCTTTGCATGGTACTTGGTGATGGATTCCAAATTGAGGTCCAGGGCAAGGATCTCTTGCAGGGTGAGACTGGGACCCTCCCGGGGCGGTGAGGGGATGGACGTCTTCACATGATTGATTAGTCGTTGGTCCACGTCCATCTGTTCCCTCAACACCGCTATAGCATCGCTGGTTGTACTCGTAGCAAACCCACTCACGTAGCTCTCCGTCTGGCTGCTCTCACCATAAACTGAATCGTCCGAGATCATGTCTCCTCTGTCCGTTGGACATCGTGAACCCTTTAAAGGAATTTCATGTCTTATACGGTCATAACTGCTACAACTATCATCCCCCGAAGAGATCGTATCGGTGATGAAACCAAGGGTCGATGCGAGACTATCAGCAGCTTTCTTTGATGCTTTGAACAGTTCGCCGCAGACACTTTGCTGCAGACCAGGTGGTCTCTTCGATATTTCCCACGGTGCATCGCTGTCGTCATCCGAGAAAGACTCCTGGTTTGTTAAAGTTGTGTCGCTTGTCGTACGACGTTCTCCGAGGGGTACAGCAGGAAAACGTTGGGTAAGATTATTCCTCAGAGACTGCCGAACGCGACGTGGCATGGTCATTGCGTCATTCAGCATGCGTTGGTCGCGTAATGCCAAAGCGACGTCTAGCTGTCCATACTTGGCATGCAGGTTCTGTTGTGTGAAAGGCACACGTGCCTTTCGCTCCTGCGAGTATACGGGCCAGCGGTTCCACTCACCGGGGCACACAACAACGCTTGCCGGACACCGCTTAAGGTGAACTCCTAGTTTTGATCGACACACCATCACTGGGCAGCCATTGCATTGGTTGATGCAGGGAACTTTCAATGCCAGACATGACAGTGCATGTTCCGACTGTTTGCAGGCATGGAACGTGGCTCCACAGTTCAGGTGACATGCCACAATGTCACAGCTGTCAGGGTCTGTCGGGTCCACGGTGCAGCGTAACTTCACACATAATGCGCAGTGGTTGTGCTTTGGTTGATATTCTAAATCCATTCCTGAAAAACACAGTATGTAATGCCATCTTTACTGAGTGTCCATGTAAATATATAACAAAAACAAGAATAATTTTAAGAATTCATAGTCATATACATAGATAAAACGTTAAATACCTTTAATTTATGACTAAATCAGTATGTTTGTACGTGTCAAAAAATTAAAACGAACTTCAGCAATACACAGGTAATTCAGAAGTTTCAGTTAAACACTAAACTGTATAAATAGCAATAGTCAATACAAATAAACATATTAACTACACAAGCCCAGGTTACAGATTCAGCCCAGATGCAGAGAACCAAAAAAGGAAGTGCTCGTTTGACGTTCACTTCACCGTTCACGTTGTGGTTTCCTCATACCAAAAAGTGAAAAACTTGTAACTGTACAGTGTGGACTGTTGTTAGTCTACGCGTACGCACACATCTATTGTTGTCAATTAATAATGTGTAAATGTTTTACTGTAATTCGTGTCCGCCGTTTCCGATAAATATGATGACTTTCTAAGTGTTTATAATACTTACTCATTCATAATCAACATCTGAACCGGTTGCACAACTTTGGAGCGGATCGGATCCCGGACCTAATGCCTATTGGACAGTACATTGGTTGCACGGGTTTTCGCGATAACAACGGATTGTCAATAGGCATGATACCGTTTGTGTAAGATGTGAATGTATACAATTAATAATTGTGTCTGTGTTAGTACATCCGATGGCATACAAGACCATAAGTGCGTCAAATTTAATAATTAATGCAGCCACTAATATTAGCGCAGCGGACGATATATAGTAACATACACGTGAGTTAGTGCGTGCGTGGGTGCGCGCGTGAATGAGGGGCCTGTATATTAGCCGGAACGAGGCCGGAACGAGCCCGGAACGAGATTGAATTGCTAAATGCGTGGATTACGTGATCAGTATAATGATTTCACTTGAATGTGTAGTGAGATAACGTAATAATGCAACTTTTCACCAAGTGGGAAATAATTACACGTACATTAAGATATGTTTTGGGCTCCCGGAACGATGATTTATTGACGATCGGCGGCCATGTTTTGGCTGTTCCGTCTATTGAACATCACCCCTGACATTAGTGGGTTACTCATGGTGATCTCGGCCTGCATGTAATGGTTGCTCCGTTGGGGGGGGGGTTGATTGATAGTATAGGTGTGTGTGTGGTCATCAATAGCCATTATTATATTTTAGTAATTTCCTTGTATATTTGACATATCCTGAATAATATTTAATGACTGCATAAGTTACCAGTTTAAATTAAAAACAATTTAAATGTGAGTAGTTAAACACAACCTAACTTATAAAAACGGAACACACTAATAACATACTCGTCTAAAAACTAAACAAAACATGGTCTACATACAAATCACCAAAACGTACTAATTCCAAACTTAAATACATACTAACCAAAAAATAGCCTACATGGAACACACTAATATAACACACTTGTCTAATACAGACAAACTGTGTACTAAAATAACTATTAAAAATTAACTACACGCATTTGATGAGCTGCTTGCTTGTTTGTCGAACATCTCTGACCACCTGTCAACAAAAAATCCTGGCAGTAACTTGTCCAACCGTGCAAAACATCAATCACATCACACACAGCCACACGCAGCCACACGCAGCCACACACTCACACAGTTAGAGTGAACAGTTTAGTTGATTGAAATGACAGTCATATAGATAAAACATTGGAAAGGAATGATGATCAGAGAGAAAGAAGATAATATTTGCAGTTGATGAAACCCTGTACAATAGTAAGACAACATAACTGGAAAGATAAAATGAATAGCATTATCAAATAACATAGAAGCCTGCTGACAGCAGTGCTGTTGTAGCTTCCAGCGTCTTAGTATTTGATTATCGCTACACCACCGTGTACAGTAAGAAAGAATATTAAGTTTGTAGATGATTCAGCTAATGATTAGCACAATTAGAGATACCACGTATATTTACATATATGCATATGTATATATCTGTCTATTTACATAATCATATATCTGCATATTTACATATCATACATATTATGTATAGATAACCAACACTGAAGATTTCTATGGTAAAATCCTAGCCCATCTAGCAGATAACAGCATAACATGATCAAATAACATAGACGCCTTCTGGCAGAAGGGTTGTTGTAGCTTAGCGTCTTAGTATTTGAACATTGCTACACCACCCTGTGTAATAGTTACGGGCCGCCCAATAGTTACAGTGTTTAACATGCCACAGTTGGAGATAGAAATACACGAGAAAAAAGAATAGATAAAAAACTGTTGTGACAACACCGAGGACTGTTCTGTTGTATGATATTGCATCTAAGCCGATTTACACTGTGGGCATAACCACTGCTGTGGGAGAGCTGTATTATCGAACCCAACACAGACCTTGTGATGCCAGGCATCACAGAGATTACAGCCAACCATGTCAGCGTACAAGTTGGGAAGACCACAGTCACATAGAATCGGGATCACATGTGTGGTAGAAAGGATTTCCTTGGGAGTCTTCTTATCGTTTCGCGGAAAAAACTGCTGAAATTTCCACTGCTGAAGCAACTGATCAAATGGCTTCTAAATTGTAAGTCATTGGGTTGAAATTCCCATATAAGTTCGTCTTCTGGGACATTATCATAACCATGCTGGCAGATTTCGAACATGTTGGCAATGGCATACAGACTACAGTCATCACCATTTATCTGTTTGCTGAGAGAGGGAACCACGACAACCCATCACTGGATCCGTAGATCTGGGTCAGCTGGATTTGAAGGGATGCTGGTAACTCTGAGTACCCAGCAAATAAACTATCAAGCAGAAACACACGGTTGTCTCCGTCTCTCTGAAATGAAGTGACCCAATGGGAATGCCCTGTATAGTGCACCTAAACAGAAGGTGGAACAGTACGCTGGAATGACTTCTTTGTGATCTCCCGATGCTGCATCTTGTCACTGAAACATGGGGCCAGGGTACACAGTTGCATGCCATTGATTGTGGGGAACAGTGGGTGAGCACATGTAGTGAGCACATCTTTCTTATTTCATTCTGCCTAGAAACGTTTTGTTTCTTATGAGGCAATCAACAAGATTACCTTTGTGAGTTTAATCCCATTATACTGGTAGTTATATTGTAGAATGAGTCCTTTTGCATGTGGACACTTTAGTGATTTCATAGTAAAGTACTATTGCAATAACTTTTACATTCACACCCCTATTCACTAAATAAGGCAGCTCATTGCAAAGGTGCTAATCCTGTTGATTGCCTGAGTTGTAATTGCAGTAGGTACTGAACCCTGAATAAACAAGGGGTCCATTAAACAATAAGTAAGAAATGAAAGTACTAGTATGCACAGTTACAAAGAACATTTTGTGAAAGTGGATTCACAAGTCAAACAATGATTCAGTAATCTGACCATTACAGAGCACATTTACAAAGAACATGGTGTGAAGTTAATTTCCTTAATGATAAATAACAACTATGCATAGTTACACGGGCGCCTTAGGTACATAACATGAGAGAGGCCCAATATAAATTGTGTATCAAGTTCAGAATCTAACATATGTAATTATTCCATAATTTATTCTTTTAAATTCACTCATAAATTGCATTAGGCACAACAACAAAAGGCCGCTCCTAAAAAAGAATTTAGTTGTAGTGTTCATTGTGTAACACTAAATAATTAAAAAAAAACAGTGCCATGTAGTATACAATATTTTAATAAATATTTAATTTTCTACCAAAAAAGTTTGCGTTACATAATAATGTAATATAACACCAATATTCAATACACGGAATGAAAGTTTTATAGACCAATAGTGTATTGGAAAAGGGTTAACAGAAGAAGTGTAATATAATATAGTTACCTGTAATACATATTATAAAATAAATTATAATACATAGTCATAGACATAATATACATAATGATGTTGTATAGAAGGGTGTAGTTAAACTGTATCATTTCATATTTACTCCATTTTATTTAGATATAAATTACTTCATATACCAGTACAATCAGTGATCACCAGTATTCCTGTAGTAGATGGTGTATGAACAGTAACCCACTAATGTAAGGCCGCCCACTAGGTGATGTTCAATAGACGGAACAGCCAAAACATGGCTGCCGATCGTCAATAAATCAGCGTTCCGGGAGCCCAAAACATATCTTAATGTACGTGTAATTATTTCCCACTTGGTGAAAAGTTGCATTATTACGTTATCTAACTACACATTCAAGTGAAATCATTATACAAATCACGTAATCCACGCATTTAGCAATTCAATCTCGTTCCGGGCTCGTTCCGGCTAATATACAGGCCCGTGAATGAGTGGGTCCCATGCATAGGTCCGAACCTATTTCGGCCTTGACATTGTTCGTGCCGATTTGCGATAAATACCCATCGCGAAGCAGATCAAACATATGGCATATAACCTAAACTTGGTTTGACTTATTAACTGTTTACATTTCTATAAAACAATACATACATACATACATACATGTATGTATGTATTGTTTTATTTATTTAATTGTATCATCTTTCGTTATAATTGTAATAATTTTATGTCGTGATTTTTGCGACAAATAAATCATACTTTATTACGGGTACTTTATTACGATACTCTGCGAAAGGAAGCTGATGTGAAAAATGAAAACAAAATCTACTACGTGAAGTCGTTAAACTAGTACAAATGAATGCCAGATCGCAAGTATTCGAACTGGTAAGTGGAAAATACTCACAGTAAGCAAGAAGACAACTTTGGTCATACAAAACACCAGTTTCAACTGAGTCATGTCACTGTGACACGGCTGTCTTTTTGTCGACAATAATCAATACTGACTGTCATGTGTCAATGTTGACGTATTGTCTCTTGACAAGACGGCAATGTTGTTGCAACGCCAATACAATGGTACGTTTTTATATGGCGCGGTAACCATATCCAGTCTGTGAGCATAGGTGCCATTAATAATTAGTGCGCATGCGTCGGGGTGGTACGAATCCGTTACATCGCTCCACACATTTCACCAAACACATGTTCACCAACACAACGACTGACCACAACTGGTACAACAACTCAACATAATCCACCGATCACGCAGAACCAGACAACCCCAACAACGACAAAATCATCAACATAATGATGTTGGCCGTTCAATGGAAGAAGAAGAACCCATACTGACAACAAACGCAATTAATTAAAACAACACCCTTTATCGCAACACATTAACCAAAATTTCCAAGATGGCGGACTTCCACTGCCAGCACCATCCGGGTGAGTTCTTTTCATTTTATCACTAAGCATATCATTAGTAAGCTTACTTTTCTTCAAGTCGCCACATGTTTACATTTGGATCTAATTTTCAGAAAATCATGCTACAAAATGTATTCCAATTCAGATCTCCTTTTAGGAAATATTCGTCTCAGCTAGTCCCGGACTCCGCGCAGATGAATCTTGGGCTAACGCAAATTATCACCGTTATTCTCCTAATAGCAACGATCATTGGAACATGTCAATGCGTATCTCGATCAAATCTCAAAATTAAACCAAAATATTATGCCTGTTGGTTGAGGGAAAAGAGGTTCAAATTCAACTGCATCCATTTCGAAACTTGGGCAATTTCATTCACCTATTTCTATGTGTCTTTCCTCTTTCGGAAGAGACACTAAATCTAAGAGCCATTAGTCCCTTCTACCTAGTGTCTATGCCATAGGAAGTAAACTATCCAACTCAGGGAATGAAAAAAACATATCTCCTAACTCTAGAGAAGGACAATTGCTCTTAAATAAACTTTCTTTTCTGACAGTTCCAATGCAGATCTGCATCGTAGCTAATAATATAAAGATTTATAGATGACATCATAACCTTGCTACATATCGTCAGTCATATTTATTCTGTGGCACAACATTTGCATACTGCGATTATAAAGCAGCAGAAATTTACTCCAAATATTATTTGTCTGTAGTCAACTGCATTATGTTGTTTGTTGCAGTCTGCTGAAGGCAGGCAGATCGAAGAAGTCGTTACAAGTAGGTGGTTTCATTTCAGATTCTAAATAACTGTTCAATGAAGCAGAATTGTTTTTGAAATTGAGTAAAACCCCGTAATTCTTTCAGTTGTTTCTCTGTTTCCATGTAATTTATTGCTTTCTTGCACTTGTGATAGAACATTTTAATTTACTTGTCTGTTGCAGGTTTGTTCCACACGTTGTTATTTCACAGGACTTTGGGAAAGGTGAGAATACTACTGTCTTGACAGTTTGATGTAGACACAAGACTTTGGGAAAGGTGAGAATACTACTGTCTTGACAGTTTGATGTAGACACAGGACTTTGGGAAAGGTGAGAATTCTACTGTCTTGACAGTTTGATGTAGACACAGGACTTTGGGAAAGGTAAGAATACTACTGTCTTGACAGTTTGATGTAGACAAATAAGTAAAGTTAAAGTGACATTAATGAGACATGATTGCATGTAAAACTGTGAGTTGAATATATTTTTAGACAGTTTTGCAGACTTCTGTATTCACAGCCAGAGGACATTGGTCACACTTACCAAACACGGCACACATCGAATAATTTACCTAACAGTAGGATCTTTTATTTTGTATTCATTGGTTTACACATTTTTCTAATACAAAAATGGTTCGGTTTGATGGGAAAAAACAGTATGGTATTGGCTAAATGTATTCAGACACCTAAAATCTCAGACGTGTCAAAACATTATAACTTCCAAAAACATAAATATTGGGTCGGTGAATCTGTAAACCGCAACACATGTAAACAGGCCTAGTGTTTAACCTTTCGGCAAATGAAACAATTTATATTACTCAATTTCTTTTCTGTTTTTGCACAGTTGAACAAATTGTTGTTGCTCTCCTCTTTATCCCTGAAGTCCGGGTTGAGGTTGGCACTGATACCGGTCATCAATTTTTTTCCCTTCGTCCAGACTTGGGTCCAAGTACATTGTCATGAGCACGAGTACATTGATGATAGCTGAGTACAAGTACATTTTTAAAAGCTGAATACGAGTACATTTACATTAGTATGAGTATGAATACATATTGTATGATATAGTAAATTATTAGTTATAGCATATTTTAATAATTCAGGAACAACTGATTATGCAAAAGCAGTTGATCAGACTTTTTATAAGGAAAACTGTTCTTTATTTCATGAACAAGTAATACAATTGCAGAACTGCTCAACCTTACACTTAATGCTCTGAGCATTAAGTGTAAGGTGAAAGTTGGAAAGTGGAGACCAAGAATTAAAACTTGGCATCCTCATTTATTTTCAACTCAGTCTGAAATACATGTGGCATGATATATAATAATTGTATATGGGCACTGTGATAAGTGTGATTAACCCACCTTTCGGTCAACTTCTGATTTGTAGACTGTATACAGCCATGATCTGCTCACTACATTTTGTGCAACTGGATTAAAAAATCAGACAATGTAAATGTAGGTTTACTCTGCATAGTACACAATAAGAGACTTATTAAGCAATGATATAAAACAGTACGTTAGGTACATAATCTAACAATAATAATTTATCTATTATAATAAAAAATATAACCATTAGACAAGTACTTTAACAGACTGCACTTATTGGTCTCGCTGCAGAAAGACCTATGTACCAAGTAATCAATGTAGTGAGTCTACTAGTGATCAGATTTGTCCAAACTGGAACAAAGTGGTTGTGTGTTAATTTGAATAAAGACTACTGGTGCTGTGTGGCTTGAGTCACCTTAGAAATAAACTCAGCTAGATCTTAACACTGTTCCTGTATAAGCAACAAAGGCATTTTAAGGTGAACTGATGAATGGCTCCTTCATTATGGACTTCCTGGCTTTAAACAAACACAAGGATTACATCCTGAACTGATTTCTAACATAAATATTTTTGTAAGGCTAACTATGGGTTTCTGACCAGGAATATATGCTGCCTGTAGTGAAGCCTTTAGTTAATTTTTATATCACTCAGGAATAATGTATTTGAACATTTCAGATATGGAAGTATTTAAACAACAAAATATTGTCATTCTGTTAACTACAAATACTTGATAAAACTATATTTAAAATAAAATAATAAATAATTATCACAACATCATATTAAAAAAGTACTCAGATGTACTTGTAAAATCTGAGTACATTGAGCATGAGTACATGACCGATAATTTCCATGAGTACTGAGTGCATCGACCCCAGGTGTGGTCCAAGTACATTTTCACGAGTACGAGTACATTGGTGATGGTTGAGTACGAGTACATTAATAAAAGCTGAGTATGAGTACATTTACATGAGTATGAGTACAACTCTGTACAAATACATTTGTATAAGTATGAGTACATATTATATGACATAGTAAATTATTAGTTATATGCTAATAGCTTATTTTAAAAATAAATTGATATAATTCAGGAACAATTGATTATGCATATGCAGTTGATCAGACTTTTTTATGAGGAAAACAGTATAAAAAAACCTCTTTATTTCATGAACAAGTTACATAATTACAGAGCATTAAATGTAAGATAAAACTTGGAAAGTCGAGACCAAGCATTGAAACTAGGATGTTCATTGGCGTCCTCATTTATTTTTCTTATTTCCCATTGCATCTAATGAACATCAGCTGTTTGAATGTAGCATCTTTAAGGGACCATCACTCAGGGGGTTAAGGGACCATCGTTCAGGGCGGAACACTTTCCCAGCAATGCTGAATGATCTAACACACAAAATTGCACACTAAAGTTAGTGTTTTAGAACCACTGATGTTAAAAGAACATCTCAGTCTTGATGTAGGTATATTTCTAACATAAATATTAGGTATATGTTAAAAGAACATCTCAGTCTTGATGTAGGTACTAGGTATATTTAATTAATTTGTCTATCTTCTGCTTCTACGCTCCACTCTAAGTGCATCTGCTCTTTTCGTCAATAATTCCCCTTCCATTCTTTCCATGTATCCAGCCCACTTTAGCCGGCTCCTCACCAGCTTCCTCGTGAGACTCTCTTTCATACCAACTTCCTCCCTCAGCTCCTCCATTCTTTTCACCCAGTTATTCTTACAAACTTGCAATTTCTCTTGTTGTTTTTCTGTCATGGTCTCTAGGCCATATAGGTAGGCTGAGCTAAGAACCTTTCCTTTTAACGTCCAAGATATATGTTTATCTCCCAAAACCCCTTCCACTTTCCTCCACACATTCACCCCAGCTTGTATTCTCCTGCTGTCTCTGCAAACTACTCCACCCAGATATACAAAGCTGTCTCGTTGGTTCAGTTTCTTCCCATCCAGTCTTATGTCAAGATTTTTATTCTGCTGCCTTACCCAAAGCACTTCCACCTTCTCCAGACTTACTCTCAGTCCATGTCTGCCAAAGATTTCCTTCCACTCTACCTACTGTTCTTGAAGGTCTGCCTCACTATCTGCTACTAGCGCCAGGTCATCTGCGTATAGCAGCTTGCGGAGAATGTTCCTCACCCTGAGTTCCTCTGATATTCCTGTCCGCACACTACTCTACCAAGATAAACCTTTATTCATTTTAATGCCAATAATTCTAACTATTTTTGATCACGACTTTTATAAGAAATATTTAATGTGACTAGTCAGCATTTTACAAGTATAATAGATGACACTTTGCTTCAGAATTATTTTTAATATTTTGTTTAGCACATTCAGTGGTTTGATAAAGGCAAAGGCTTTTCTGACTCCCGTGAGGAACGTATTTATATGTTGCACTTCAGTTCCATTACAAGCAGGAAGGCAGCTACTCCATCGGCACAGTGGGAATGGTTGATGTGGACTGTGACTTTGTCGATTTCACATATGTAAGTGTTTGGTCAGCTGACAATTCCATTTAGAAACTGATATTGTGACAGAATGTTTCCTGAATCTTCTGTGAAAACTGATTTCATTTATTTTGTTTCTGTAGTACCCTACATATTTAACATAAGTCCAGATGAAATTACATGTGTTACACTTCAATTTCTTATTTTTCATGCAATAAAATAATATTAAATAATGAGCATTTTTGCATTACAAACATGAATACTATAAACAATAAAATTGTACAGTTATATAATTATGATTGAGGGAAGTATTGTTTATGCCCCACACAATCTCCCCAGTTATATAATTATGATTGAGGGAAGTATTGTTTATGCCCCACACAATCTCCCCAGTTATATAATTATGATTCAGGGAAGTATTGTTTATGCCCCACAAAATCTCCCCAGAGCTGTTGGCAGGTCAATGACAAAGTGAGTCGGTCACGCTTCCGTGATGAACGTATTGTGATGAATACAAGTTCCCAAACAGAGTGTTACCTTATCCTTGCAAGATGAGAACATCAGACATTGAAAATACATTTTGTTTGTTTCTAAATTGTTGTGTCATCGTAATTATAATTCCTACGGCTACCATGTAATATTCCGTTGTGATAATTACCTCGTTTCTATATCTACATTCCATTGTTGGCATTGCTACTCTGTAGGTCCGAGTGGCCTCTGAGGAACTGGACAGGGCACTAAAGAGGGAAGTTGCCCTCTTCAGGGATGCCCTAAGGAGTGGGGAAGCTGGCAGAAGTGGACAGGTGGGAAATAAGATGCCAACAATTTTTTTTATGTAGGTGTGTTTAGGAGGTAGCAAAACGTACTCTGGAAGTGCTAGTGGGTTTGCGGTTGACTTAAAGGTTCTTCCTCAATAAAATTTTTGTATTAGTCTCATTTCAAATTAATTGTGTGAAAAATCAAACGTACCTATCCAGTGTCCACTGCAACGTACTTTTGTATGTAGTTTTTTGGTGAAATCATTAGACAAACTATTAAATTACTGCAATGTTTGGTCAAACATTAATTGAAGTGAAAATGTAATGCTGAAAACTCACTAATTTCATCCTTGGTGACATATCGTAACTTTGTCATGTGATCGGCGATGACGCGCAAAATGTTTACCATTTTGGATATCCACTATTTTGAGCCTTATCAGATCTAATGACTAGTCAGCTCTTTAAATGATTTGAACAGAAATACACATTTCTTTTTTTTTACTATTTACACATTACTTATTTGGACATCAACGGACCGGATTTGCGATAGGCCAAATCAGTTGAGGATGGAGTTTTAAAAGTAAAATCCACAGGAACTTGGGCAGTGAAGGTAACATATATGCACTCGGTTACACACATTTTGACCCCAGGAAAACCCACCTTAATCACCATTTAAACAGTGCCCTCATCGCAACTACAACTTTTTCAGTTGCTGCACCAACTCTGTAGAACGCACTTCCTGTTAGCGTTAAGTCAGCATGAAATGTAATAACATTTTGCCATCACCTAAAACGTACCTGTTTAAACTCGCTCATTCTCCGTAGCTAGTCAGCGTACCAATCCAACTGATGATGACCTGAATTGCAAACCGATTAAAAACTGACTAACCCTTTTGTTTCAGCATGCTGATGAGCTTGGGTTTCCCCGCGGATTTTAGCACAATAGAAGTGTCCTTATTGTATTGCATTGTATATAACTTTCAAAGAAGGATCATAGCTTTGAACTGAAGTGCTCACTTGGTATCTGAGTAGCTATTTGGGTTTGCAGACAGCATGCCAAATGCACTTTCAGTGATAGCTTCAATGTCACATCACATTTGTGGTTGGAAAGAAATTGCTTTAAAACATGCTAAATACAACAATTTACTCAGATTCTTTTTTATGTATACTGCATTAGAAATAATCTAACAGTGAACAGTAAAAACCACCAATTTTTGTAAAACAGAATTGTCTCCTGCATAGCTGGACAAAGTTTTATTTGGCTCCAGATTTCTTTGGAGTTCTACCAGAAGAAGAAAGCTCGGTGGCCATTCCCTGCAGAGTGTATTCCCTGGGAGGTGTGGACGGTGAAAATGGACGTTCTTACTTTAGCCAATGAACATGGTGGGTACTCAACATGTCACCCCTTTAACCAGCCCAGTATTACGCAGTTACAGTGTGACACAGTAGCTCTGTGTTTAAAACATTGGACTCTCTTGCTTAGTTCACTGAGCTGTATTAACGAGTGGCTGGCTATAGATGGTGGTGGATACATATGAATGACAGAATGAATAGTCATTGCAGAGAAGTTGAGTTGGTGGAGGTGAAGTGTAAAGTATTTTGAGTGGTTCCTCACACTGAACACCACGCAGTGTATGTTACATTTACCTACATGTTAAATGTGTGTATATTATGGTGTTTTGGTTGTTTAGCTGTAGTGTTTATGCAAAAATATAGATGATAACCCCAATATCCTTTTCCCATCCTCACTACCACAGTATTGCCACCCTCACTCCCACAGTATTGTCACCCTCACTCCCACAGTATTGTCACCCTTACTCCCACAATATTGTCACCCTTACTCCCACAGTATTGTCACCCTCACTACCGCAGTATTGTCACCCTCACTCCCACAGTATTGTCACCCTTACTCCCACAGTATTGCCACCCACATTCCCACAGTATTGCCACCCTCACTCCCACGGTATTGTCACCCTTACTCCCACAATATTGTCACCCTCGCTCCCACATTATTGTCACCCTTACTCCCACAGTATTGTCACCCTCACTTCCATAGTATTGTCGTCCTAACTCCCACAGTATTGTCACCATTACCCCAACATTATTGTCACCCTTACTACCACAGTAATGTCATCCTCACTCCCACAGGATTGTCACCCTCACTACCACAGTATTGTCACTCTCACCCCCACAGTATTGTCACCCTTACTCCCACCACAGTATCGTCACCCTCACTACCACAGTATTGTCACCCTCACTCCCACAGTATTGTCACCCTTACTCCCACAGTATTGTCACCCTTACTCCCACAATATTGCCACCTTCACTCCAACAGTGTTGCCAACTTCACTCCCACAGTATTGTCACCCTTACTCCCACAGTATTGCCACCCTCACTACCACGGTATTGTCACCCTTACTCCCACAATATTGTCAACCTCACTCCCACAGTATTGTCACCATCACTCCCATAGTATTGTCGCCCTTACTCCCACAGTATTGTCACCCTTACTCCAACATTATTGTCACCCTTAGTCCCACAGTATTGCCACCCTCACTCCCACAGTATTGTCACCCTTACTCCCACATGATTGTCACCCTCACTCCCACAGTATTGCCACCCACATTCCCACAGTATTGCCACCCTCACTCCCATGGTATTGTTACCCTTACTCCCACAGTATTGTCACCCTTACTCCCACAGTATTGCCACCCACATTCCCACAGTATTGCTACCCTCACTCCCACGGTATTGTCACCCTTACTCCCACATTATTGTCACCCTCACTCCCACAGTATTGTCACCCTTACTCCCACAGTATTGTCACCCTCACTCCCATAGTATTGTCGTCCTTACTCTCACAGTATTGTCACCCTTACTCCCACAGTATTGCCACCCTCACTCCCACAGTATTGTCACCCTTACTCCAACATTATTGTCACCCTCACTCCCACAGTATTGTCACCATTACTCCAACATTATTGTCACCCTTACTCCCACAGTATTGCCAACCTCACTCGCACAGTATTGCCAACCTCACTCCCACAGTATTGTCACCCTTACTCCAATATTATTGTCACCCTTACCCCCACAGTATTGTCACCCTCACTACCACAGTATTGTCACCCTCACTCCCACAGTATTGTCACCCTTACCCCCACAATATTGCCACCTTCACTCCAACAGTATTGCCACCCTCACTCCCACAGTATTGTCACCCTTACTCCCACAGTACTGTCACCCTCACTGCAACATTATTGTCATCCTCACTCCCACAGTATTGCCACCCACATTCCCACAGTATTGTCACCATCACTCCCACAGTATTGTCACCCTAACGCCCACAGTATTGTCACCCTCACTCCCATAGTATTGTCGCCCTTACGCCCACAGTATTGTCACCTTTACTCCAACATTATTGTTGCCCTTACTCTCACAGTATTGCCACCCTCACTCCCACAGTATTTTCACCCTTACTCCCAACATTATTGTCACCCTTACTACCACAGTAGCGTCATCCTCACTCCCATAGGATTGTCACCCTCACTCCCACAGTATTGTCACCCTCACTCCCACAGTATTGTCACCCTTACTCCCACAGTATTGCCACCCACATTCCCACAGTATTGCCACCCTCACTCCCACGATATTGTCACCCTTAGTCCCACAGTATTGTCACCCTCACTCCCACAGTATTGTCACCCTCACTCCCACAGTATTGTCACCCTTACTCCCACAGTATTGCCACCCTCACTCCCACGATATTGTCACCCTTAGTCCCACAGTATTATCACCCTCACTCCCACAGTATTGTCACCCTCACTCCCACAGTATTGTCATCCTTACTCCCACAGTATTGTCGCCCTTACTCCCACAGTATTGTCGCCCTTACTCCCACAGTATTGCCACCCTCACTCCCACAGTATTATCACCCTTACTCCAACATTATTGTCACCCTTACTACCACAGTATTGTCATCCTCACTCCCACAGTATTGTCGTCCTTACTCCCACAGTATTGTCACCCCTACTCCCACAGTATTGCCACCCTCACTCCCACAGTATTGTCACACTTACTCCAACATTATTGTCACCCTTACTACCACAGTATTGTCATCCTCACTCCCACAGAATTGTCACCCTCACTCCCGCAGTATTGTCACACTCACTCCCACCGTATTGTCACCCTTACTCCCACAATATTGCCACCTTCACTCCAACAGTATTGCCACCCTCACTCCCACAGTATTGTCACCCTTACTCCCACAGTATTGTCACCATCACTACCACAGTATTGCCACCCTCACTCCCACAGTATTGTCACACTCCAACATTATTGTCACCCTTACTACCACAGTATTGTCATCCTCACTCCCACAGGATTGTCACCCTCACTCCCGCAGTATTGTCACACTCACTCCCACCGTATTGTCACCCTTACTCCCACAATATTGCCACCTTCACTCCAACAGTATTGTCACCCTCACTCCCACCGTATTGTCACCCTTACTCCCACAATATTGCCACCTTCACTCCAACAGTATTGCCACCCTCACTCCCACAGTATTGTCACCCTTACTCCCACAGTATTGTCACACTTACTCCCACAGTATTGTCACCCTCACTCCCACAGTATTGTCACCGTTACTCCCCCAATATTGCCACCTTCACTCCAACAGTATTGCCAACCTCACTCCCACAGTATTGTCACCCTTACTCCCACAGTATTGTCACCCTCACTACCACAGTATTGTCATCCGCACTCCCACAGTTTTGCAACCCACATTCCCACCGTATTGTCACCCTTACTCCCACAGTATTGCCACCCTCACTCCCACAGTATTGTCACCCTTACTCCAACATTATTGTCACCCTTACTACCACAGTATCGTCATCCTCACTCCCACAGGATTGTCACCCTCACTCATACACAGTATTGTCACCCTCACTCCCACAGTATTGTCACCCTCACTCCCACTATATTGCCACCTTCACTCCTACAGTATTGCCACCCTTACTCCCAATGTATTGCCACCCTTACTCCCACAGTATTGTCACCCTCACTCCCGCAGTACTGCCACTCTCTGCAGCATGCAAACCCATGTGAACATTCTGAATCTGTTCCATACATATTGGTTTACATTAAAATAATATTATTGCCTAATGGCTGAGACTGCATCTTGAGTTTATGCTCGAATTGACCATAGTTATCTGCAACTTATCTGACATGTCATGAGCTTTTGTGCAGTGCAGATTAATCACTGCTGTCCTGTTTGCAACCCTAGAACGCCAGGTGTGTAGAGAAAAGGTGGGAGAGATGCTGGGAGAGAAGATCATGTACATCGCTGAGACACTGAACAGACACGAATACGTCCCCAAGATGCCTAATCAGTCAGAACTCGACCTTGTGTTCGACACGACCTTCTCGGACGTACAGCCCTATCTATATAAGGTCTGTCTTGGTGAAAACAAACTGTCAAACTTCAGCTTCAATGTAAAGTTTAGAAACAGTTGGATGTGCTAGTTATTTCTTTGTCTTCTCTTCAATTTATAATACTCTGATGTCAGAAAGTTTGGAGAAATTGTTGTAGTCATATAAAAATATATGACATTGTGACACTTGTTGAATGTGAAACTTGTTGAATATGACGCAGTGACACTTATTGAATGTGATACAGTGACACTTGTTGAATGTGATACAGTGATACTTGAAGATGACACGATTACACTTGTTGCGGATGACACATTGACACTTGTTGAAGATGACACAGTAACACTTGTTGGAGGTGACACAGTGACACTGGTTAAAGGTGACATGACTACACTTGTTGCAGGTGACACAACAACATTTGTTGAAGTTGACACTTGTTGAATATGACACTTGTTGCAGATAACACACCAGACGACAGGTCCGTCATCATCATCAGTTAGCACTACGATGCGGAAGTTCATCAAAGACACTCTCGCCTTTTGAGTGATGACATCTTCACCTGTAAATCTGCAACTCTGGACCACGGTGGCAGCTAGGAGCACATAGACTGTATGTCGTTGCCAACAGACCTCCATTCTGTCTATATGCAGTACTGCAGAATGATGGAGTTTCGTCAGCAGAAATCATTACTGTGTATTGCTGATACACAGTAATGATTCGGTACAACAAGGTTATCTATAGAAATATTTTAAAGTGTTTTGTCCTATTTCAACCATGTAGAATTTGAAAGTAATAAGCGTTTACTTTGGTGGGCTGGTACCGCGGAGTTTTGCTACTAATGATAGAGTCATGAGTGCATGACGTCACTCATTGACGTCACTCATTGACATGCTCTACAATGCAGCTAAATAGCTCTAAATGTTTGTACGAAACATTTGATTTAAGAAATGATGATAGAAATATGGCTGCCAACATCCACATTAGGTAGTAATTCTACATGAAAGGAAAATATCCGTTTTCCAAGGAATAACAACTTTCTCTCTGTTTATAAGTTTCCGGTGTTAATTTTATTACTTAATGTAAAAACAAGACAATCTAATATAAAATTGTATAATAATTGTTGTATTGTATTTGATGTAATTTTTTTTGTATTGCTGTGGAATGGTTTGTATTTGCCATGTCTAGTGTGAAAATGCTTATTGTAATATCTTCGAAGCTGGTCCCCTTTACGTCTCTCCAATGTGACTGGGTAGTCATGGACTTGTGCATTCATTGTGCCAGTTATAGGATGTGACTTCATACGTGTGGAAGTAAGGCATGCAACGGTATTGCTGAGTACTTTGAGAGAGAACATTTCACAAGAATGGTGACACTTTGTCCGGTTCAGTGATCATAAAAGCAGACAAACCACGCTTTCTTGATATATAGTGAACAAACGTGGTCACTCCAAAAAGTTATTTGGTATTAAAAATTTTAAATGGTAAAATAGGACATCAGTTAAATTAATGATGATGCTGGTGATTTTGTATAAGTAGTTAATAGTACCATATGTATCTTAAGTAGTTAACAGCAGTTAAGATACATATGGCAGGACAGTATTGACGATATAATTTAAACATTGCGATGGGCAAATATATGTTGTCAGAGGTTAAAACCTGAACAATGCCCACAAGTAGAATTTACTTCTAAATAAATATTGTTATATTAGTGGGCTCATTGTGAACGTTTGTGCCGCAATGGGTGCATCTAATGTGACCTATTCTACTTCTGGATGACCCGCTAGGTGGAGTAACTGTTTTGATTCGCGGAGAATATGCAAATGTGTCGCAATGCGACGCAATTTGCTAACACATTTCTTTATGTACAATAAAACACTGACATCTTACTGAAATATTACTTTTGTGAACAAATACATTCTAGTAACAGTATGTGTTACGGCCTAAGTTCGAAAATAATATCAAAGAACAAGAATGTTTGTAATTGAAAGACAATTGAAGGACATAAAGGGTAGACAAAAAAATTCGCTTCGTCTCTGGGGCGAAAGTCCCGTACGGCATTTTCTAAAGCATGGTTTTGGCAGTTCCGTAGCCATTTGGCTACGGAACTAATAACTTAAGTTTTAAAACCGATACGCACTAACCGTTTCACATGTGTATTCTGTGACATACAACCGACAATTGGGCGTCAAGAAACTGAAGAAATGTGCTCCAACTAATTACTTATGAGTACTTTTATCGGTGACATAGAAAACATTTCACAATTAGCCGCCATACTGTGCACGTGATGTTGCCTTTAGGTCACATGATCAAACGCGATTTCGTGTAGAATGAGGCCAGAATGGGCCAGCAGCACAGAAATAAATAAAACACCCGTTAGTAAGTTAATAGTTTATAGGGGAATTATTAATGATGTAACTCTATGGCCAGCAGACGGCAATTCTTAGCGTGACCTTATATAGATCTATGGAAATCCCGCATGCTTTTCTCGCTCACAACAACATCCGGTTATATACAAACCTTGACAAGCACATGCGTTCTGACAAAAAGGTAATAATTTCACACTTTTACATGGTTATTGTCAGATAACTTTAGTGATATACATATAAGAATGCATACAGACACGAAAGACGTGTTTATTGCTCTGTTTAAGGCGTTTTTGTAAGGTTTCACGTTTCATGAAAATACTTACGCTTTTGATCAACGAGATCTTCGCCTCTACTACAGTAAAAGCCAGATAGGAAAAAAATTGTAGGGCGATTGACTTTGCCTACATAAAGGGTTGCTTTGCGTAATATCGATATTCTCTTCCGATTCGCAGGACAGACGATGGGAACGATCTCTTTCTTACGTTCTTCTGTATAACATTAATTAGTTCCCGATATCCGTTCTCTCTCCCTCCCTCACTCCCTACCTAAGGTATAAATCTCACAATGGAAAGAAAGTGTTGAACATCCCAGGTAGCAAAACCTCATTGGGCCAATGAAGTTCAAACGTGCCTTTTTCATTGGGCCACCATTGGCTGTTTTTCACTGGCCCAATGAGAATGTGTACACCAGGCCATGCCAAAAGCCAATGAAAACATCATTGGCCCTTTACTGGTCCCAGCTAACAAAACTTGATTGGGTTAATGATTGACAGCCGTCGTTGCCCCAATTATGTTTTTTTCATGACAAACCAATGTTGGTTGAGCCAATGACGGACATCACTGGGCCAAACATGTTTTTAGAGTCATCATTGGCCCAGTGAATATTGCTAGCTATGATTACTTCATTATTACACCAGAGATGCCAACCATTACGATTTGGGCGTAATCATTACGATATTTGGCCCTCCATTAGTATTTACGCTATGTGTCAGTCAATAATTATGCTCCCGTGCTTTCCCATACAAAATGTCGTAAGTCCAATTTTCACGTGACGATATTGTCAACAGCCATTGTTTTCCATTCCCAACCGCCTCTCCCAGGCACTGCCAGCCAATCAGCGATCACAAACTTTGTAATTAGTATATTTGTACTATAATTTACGTCAGCTTTACTACGCATTCATTCATGCCAGCGCGGGAAATGATCAACAGGTTTCCAAAATAGCGTTCGCGGAGCGTTTTCAAAGTTGTCATCTTCTTTATGTACGAAATATCGAAATATATAATGCTGATACACACATCTGGGGTACATTGAATTGACTTTCTTACATAATCAGCACATGTTGTATCATTTATTATCGATGACACTTCGGAAATACTAAGAAAACGAACTTTGAATTAAAATGATATGCGCGACTATTGGCTGTTGACCGATTATCGCTCATCGAGTGTCCTGCCTATAATTATTACCTTAATCGAGGGTAATATTACCTATAACGGTGCTGGTGAGGAAAGCTGGATTCAGGTCGAGTGTACTCACGCGTAGTATAAATGTGTGAAGTGGTTGGTCATGTTGCGTTAAAATGTTTGCCTGAGCAACATTAATTATGTATTTACGACATTTATATAACTTGAATTACTCATGATTGATAACGTTTACGTGTCACATGCCTACTTCGCTACGTCTACGATGTCGATGTCTGTCTGAACTACACGGACCACGTCCTTGGTCATTATTGTCATTGCCATTGATTATAATGTTTTTGTGTTCTTCATAATGGATCACACTTGATCATTATTAATTATGTATTAAAATGTATGTTTTACAAGACACGATACAGTGTACATTCATTGTGTAAATGTACATCAGTTCTGTACTCCACATTCTTAATAATGATGGTTTTACGCACATTTCGCTACGTTGGAATGAAAGCCTGTCATGTAACAATACAACCATTTGATAAGGCATTATGATATCTTGATGTTTGATAAAAATTATTAATATTAAAAAAAAATTTATTTGGGTGAACCCAAATTGGTGTTCAGATGGCTATTAAATGACGCATCACAGAGCATCCATTCCAGACTCCCCACAGTGGGAGAGGGGATACCCCCATACACTCCCCACAGTGGGAGAGGGGATACCCCCATACACTCCCCACAGTGGGAGAGGGGATACCCCCATACACTCCCCACAGTGGGAGAGGGGATATCCCCATACACTCCCCACAGTGGGAGAGGGGATACCCCCATACACTCCCCACAGTGGGAGAGGGGATACCCCCATACACTCCCCACAGTGGGAGAGGGGATATCCCCATACACTCCTCACAGTGGGAGAGGGGATACCCCCATACACTCCCCACAGTGGGAGAGGGGACACCCCCATACACTCCCCACAGTGGGAGAGGGGATACCCCCATACATTCCCCACAGTGGGAGAGGGGATACCCCATACACTCCTCACAGTGGGAGAGGGGATATCCCCATACATTCCCCACAGTGGGAGAGGGGATATCCCCATACATTCCCCACAGTGGGAGAGGGGATATCCCCATACACTCCTCACAGTGGGAGAGGGGATACCCCCATACACTCCCCACAGTGGGAGAGGGGATACCCCCATACACTCCCCACAGTGGGAGAGGGGATATCCCCATACACTCCCCACAGTGGGTGAGGGGATACCCCCATACACTCCCCACAGTGGGAGAGGGGACACCCCCATACACTCCCCACAGTGGGAGAGGGGATACCCCCATACATTCCCCACAGTGGGAGAGGGGATACCCCCCATACACTCCCCACAGTCGTAGAGGGGATACCCCCATACACTCCCCACAGTGGGAGAGGGGATACCCCCATAAACTCCCCACAGTTGTAGAGGGGATACCCCCATACACTCCCCACAGTGGGAGAGGGGATACCCCCATACACTCCCCACAGTGGGAGAGGGGATACCCCCATACACTCCCCACAGTGGGAGAGGGGATACCCCCATACACTCCCCACAGTGGGAGAGGGGATACCCCCATACACTCCCCACAGTGGGAGAGGGGATATCCCCATACACTCCCCACAGTGGGTGAGGGGATACCCCCATACACTCCCCACAGTGGGAGAGGGGACACCCCCATACACTCCCCACAGTGGGAGAGGGGATACCCCCATACATTCCCCACAGTGGGAGAGGGGATACCCCCCATACACTCCCCACAGTCGTAGAGGGGATACCCCCATACACTCCCCACAGTGGGAGAGGGGATACCCCCATAAACTCCCCACAGTGGTAGAGGGGATACCCCCATACACTCCCCACAGTGGGAGAGGGGATACCCCCATAAACTCCCCACAGTGGTAGAGGGGATACCCCCATACACTCCCCACAGTGGGAGAGGGGATATCCCCATACACTCCTCAGCAAACACCTTCAATGTTTGCCGCAACCACATTCGTCAGTCGTCGTCGGGGCTTAACCACGACAGCTTATCGTTGGAAGTTGTCATCTCTGCTACATCAGCTGGAAGATAAAATCCCACACGACATTTTCAGAAGGAGAATAAAAGGAATGGATCTAGTCATATATCGTGAAAATAAAGTGGAGATGGGCAGGTCACGTAGCGAGAATGCAACAAAACAGATGGACCGCCATGACAACTGAACGACAACCCAGGACAGAGCAACAGGCAGACCGTAAAGACGATGGTGCAATGACGCAATGCATCATGCAGGAGCACTTCGGATAAGAAAAATCAAAGACAGAAAAATGTGGAACTGTGTAGCGGAGGGCTACACCCTGCATTGGATGGACAATGGTTCGGAGAAAGTTGATACCATCTACGCTCAACACAAAACCACGGAACCCCCAATGTGTTGTATATTGTATGCAGTCCGAGAAAACAGCATTCAGTTAATTTGAATCGGGCATGAACATTCTATGAAGGAAAGGAGATGATATATATTATTATTTTAAGTTGAGAGTTCTAGTGAGGTCAATTCCGAGCTTGTCCAAGGAATGTGCTTCTACATCTGCAACAGTTCTTGATGGTTCTTGTCTCACGTTGAGCTGTTACATCCTCCTGTCGTCAACCTGCCCACTTCCGCTTTCATGTATTGCTATAAAGGTAATGCATCAACCCTCCACTCAGTGCTCTGTTCACACCTGCAGCATGCACCTTGGCATCGGTCGTCCAGAAGCAGCTAAGTGCAATGACGCATAAATTCACCCATCTTAAAACATATGAAACACATTTGACAGCACAAAACCATAACGCCCTGTAGGTCTCGAACTTAATACAGAACGAAATTATTGTCATCAGCAGGAGCTGATCCAACAGAAGATCGTGTCGGAAATGCGAAAGGATTTTCCTGACGAGACTTGTCCTGAAAGATGATCGAAAAACAGAATTCCGTGAGGAATTCTTGACGTTTCTCTTGTGGGGGCGTCAAGGGGAGGCAATTGAGAGCCATGGGGGAGGCAAGGGAAAAACAAACTTAATTAATCATTCATTTACCATGTAGTGGCGCAACAGGTTACATACGAAAAAAATAACCGAACAGGGAGCCATTGCCCTATGCTCTCCACCCCTAAATGCACCACTGTCAGAGTTACATGCATATCCATCGCCCAACAGGTTAATCATCTCGGATTGGACTTCCGACGGATGCACGACCAATCATACGATGGTGCTGTGAATTTGACCGGGGAGACGAATTATGTGCAGACCAGCTACCCCAAAAGCGTTGTAAACATGTACTGAACCTAGGCTTCGCCAAGGCATGGAAAGTGATACAGGTCTGACTCTACCATAATTTATCCCCAGAATGGCAAGGGAAGCGTGCGTGCGTGTGCGTGTGTGTGTAAGTACGTAGGTACGTATGTACGTACGTACGTACGTACGTATGTATGTCTATATTTTTGTGCAATAGCTTCAGCTATAGACCCTGGCTAGCCAAACAGCTAAAGCAAACATATCCACAGCGGCATGTTAAAATTGCGATGAATTTGATAAAAAAACACATTAGAATATATTGTCAGAAAAACAAATATGTTGTCAGGCGACATAATTATTCTTTAGAAATGGAA
This sequence comes from Lamellibrachia columna, assembly GCA_963662155.1. Taxonomy (NCBI): domain Eukaryota; kingdom Metazoa; phylum Annelida; class Polychaeta; order Sabellida; family Siboglinidae; genus Lamellibrachia; species Lamellibrachia columna. Next base: position 47,960,331 of record OY759271.1, read on the forward strand.
AGGCCTCTATGACGAGGTTTGTTAAACTACAAAGAGAAATACAGATTTAGCAGTTCAGCGGGGTTAGAGTAGCATGGGGCATGACGCAAGTTTTGGGGCATAAAGCCCATCCTCTAACTAGTTTCACAGCGTGAAAATAAGAATTTCGAAATAGCCAAATGAAGCCACATACAGTTCTTCACATTTGGTTAGAATACGGTGGCAGAAAACGAAATTCACGCGATATTTTTTTTTAATGTCAAACTTTTAATTCTATAAATTATAAAAATGGTCACCCTAAAAGTCGTTTTGCGGGCAGTAACCATAAGAAACCGAGACAACGCGTTGAGTGTATGCAGTAGACAAATATGTAATCATTAATGTTGTGAATGTTGTGGATGCGAGTGATAAAAGCCAGTAATATACAGATGGTGACATTTTAATATCGAACGTGTGGGGCAAAAAGGCCAACATTAGGGGGGGCAAAACGCACAGGGTGGGACGTACTATTATTTGTCAGATTTGAGTCTGAAAGTGAGTAGACGAGTTGATAAGTTCCGCCTGCGTATGACAGTTTATAATAAACATATACAATATAACGCACTTGTTGAATTTCAGAGAAAAGGAGCTAATTAATTAACAATTTCAGTCACAGTTCTTAATAAAATTATTTAAAAAATGTTACTATGATGTGCGTCAAGGTTTCGCTATACTGAAGTGTACCAATAATACCATCACTTTGGTAATGCGAAATAAGTAAACTAATAATTAATTGAGGCTGATTAATGCATAACGCCCAGGGGCGGGCGTTTTGCCCCACCCCTGGGGCAAAACGCCCATTTTCAGGACCTCTGCTAAAATGGCTATAACTTTTTTCTGTGATATTGAACATCGAAAATGTCAACACAAGATTTTCAGCTAAGATAATAAACTAGGTGATACATCAAATATATCAGATATATCTAAAAGGTTTTCCCATGAGTCGATTTCCCGAAAACAGTAGGCGTATTGCCCCACCCTACTCTACACATTGTAATCGCTGAAGCGTTCTATCAGTAGCGATACATATTGTGTTAAAACGGCATATACTTTCACTTAGACTATTCCCAAATGAAATCATCAACGTCAGAAGGAACCTAAACAACACATCGTGTCAGTAATGCCAAACGAGCATAAAGTGTCTCTATGATGGTGATGGAATTTCCTGCATTATTCTCCACTACGATGCGTCATTGTCAAGCCGGTTGCTGAAGCACTGCTGCGCCCAAAGACTCACGTTTGCAATTATCGCCAGACGAATTGACCGTGAAGTGAAGGGCGCTTCAGTGAGTCCTCATAACATCTCAGCTCGAGTTCATTAGCGACTAAGTAGAGTGGCATCGTTAGACACACATCGCATGTTGAAACAATGCCACCAGATTGGTGCACGTGTGCTTTGGTGTGGTAGGCAAGGTTCTGTTCTGGGTGAAATGATGCGTTCATAACATTTGAATGTCTCAGTGATAATTAAGTTTAACAAGGCAAGATTGAACGAGATTGCCACTCAAAGCAAAAAACTCCAAATGGCAAGTGGACAGGAAGTCAAACTATTTTCCATCTATGTGTAACCCGCCCTTATCAAATATCTCTCAATTTATTTATTAAAATTGTTCACACTATTAGCATTAAACCAATAACTATGTGATGTTCTATTCATTATCAAATTAGGTGATAATACGTATTCTCACGTACATATTCTACATAATCTACCTTCTGTCAGTTTTGAAGGAAATATTTCTATCAGTATCTTCATAACCATTTATAAGTTCTTGCAGTGAGCGCCTTTCCTTTCGTGCAACGCCGGACAGTTCGGTTAGTTAGTGCATACTTATTTAACTCGAATTCATAGACACCAGATGCCTCCAAGGTCGAGCTAACCCAGTCTTTTATTGCATGCCAAGTATAATTGGGCTTACTGTGAGTTCAAAGCCGTGTAGATTCTAACGAACCAACCACCTCTGCTTTCGCCACTACTCTCTTCTGCGAACTGCACAGAAGCCGTCGTGTCGCCGCCGCATGACTCCGTGTTCGTGATGATTGACACCGCCATGTCACCAAGAGTCGACCCCTGGTCACGAGTCTCGTCCGACAGTGGAGCGGCAAAGCAGGCGTCCTCAATCGTGACGGATTCAGCCTACAGTTACATTTCCCATTGGTGGCCATGTTAACGTTTTGCATAATTATAAAAAACCTGACCATAAAAAATTCTAAAAGTTTTTACCAGCCCACTGACATGCTGGTCGAGTTTTGTCAAAATTAGACATGTCTAACTGTTGTAATATGCCTGTTTGTGCGATACCGCTCAATGTTTACTAATATTGACATGAATTACGACGCACACGTGTCTAGTGGCCAAAAAAATCACAAATATCCTTCCGCCTATTAAAATCATCTAAAAATCCACCATTTCACTCACAGCAGCTTCCACCAGCAAACCTGGTGAAGTCCCTGCACAAATGCACTTATGTCATAACATATGAATTTTTTAAAACGTCCTATATCGAAACTTACTATGCCCTACATTCGTCTAACTGAGGCATGACCCCTGACGTCTGTATGAGGGGCCCCCGATAGAAAGTCGCCATTTTGTTTGCAGCAGTTGACGAAGACGCAGCTGACAGTGAAATGGTAGAAGTAGCCGTTGAAGTCGACCGGGAAGCCGAGGTTGTACATGGCGAAGTAGATCTGGTTGGCCGACCAGCTGTCGACGAAGCATACGCTCACCATCGCCAGGAAAGTGATGATATTGCGGCGCGCTTTGGCGGCGCTATAATTGCGCACGGTTGCTACGGCTTCGATGTCGTCCCCTCTACTCAGGACGGAGGCGATTCGGCCGTAACAGAAGTTCGCTATATCAAAAGCAATTGCAAGAACCCTTGCCGCAGAGTCAGAGAGTTCGTCTTCGTGCTGCTAGTAGTTGCGTGGGTTGTTTGTCTCGCTGTAATCTTTTTTCGCGAGCTCCGTTTATCTCTGCCGAAAGAATCAATCAGTAGGAGATCTAGCTACAGGCATGATTAACTTAACGTTTACTTAATGCGTACCCACTTTTTTCTTCAAGTATTATGAATCGCCATAATAAACTTTGAATCATTACCATTAAGAGATACTGTCCTACTAATTATGTATCTCCAATGTGATTAGGGAAATCATGGACTTGTGCATTCATTGTGTCAGGTACAAGGATGTGACTCCACATGTGTTGAAAAAAAGCATGCAGCGGTATTGCTGAGTACTTTGAGAGAGGACGTTTTGCAAGAATGGTGCCAATTTGTCCAGTTCAGTGATCATAATAGCAGACAAACCACACTTTCTTGATATATAGTGAACAAATGTGGTCGCTCCAAAAAGTTATTTTTTTGTGAAAATTTGAAATGATAAAATAGGACATTACTTAAATTAATGTTGATACTGGTGATTTGGTATAAGTAGTTAAAACAGCAGTTAAGATAAATATGGCAGGTCAGTATTGACGATATAATTTAAACATTGCGAAGAACCGTTCGATTATTACTCCCATAACAAAGGTGATGCATATGATGCATAACTAAGATGTAAATCTCACCATGGAAAGAAAGCGTTGAACATCCCAAGTAGCAAAACCTCATTTGGCCATTGAAGTTCAAACGTGCCCAAGCCGCCAACTCAATAAAGCTATAGGAAATTAAATTAATTAAATCGTGAGAACAAAGTGGAGGTAACATAGTGGGAATGCAAGAAAACAGGTGGACCGCCAGCACAACTGAATGACAACCCAGAAAGAGCAAAAAAACAGACCGTCAAGACGATGGTGCAATGACGTAATGAGTCATGTAGGAGTAATTCGGATTAGAGAAATCAAAGACAGAAAAGATTGGAACTGTGCAGAGGAGGGCTACACCCTGCATTGGATGGACAATGCTTCGGAGAAAGTTGATAGTAACTATGGTCAGCACAAAACTACGGAACCCCGAATGTGCTGTATATTGTATAGAGTCAGAGAAAAAAGCATTCAATTAATTTGAATCGGGAATGAACATTCTATGAAGGAAAGGAGATGATAGATATTATTATTTTAAGTATAGAGTTTTAGTGAGGTCAACTCCGAACGTGTCCAAGGAATGTGCTTCTACATCTGCAACAGTTCTTGATGGTTCTTGCCTCACGTTGAGCTGTTACATCCTCCTGTCGTCAACCTGCCCACTTCCGCTTTCATGTATTGCTGTAAAGGTTATGGATCAACCCTCCACTCAGTGCTCTGTTCACACCTGCAGATTGCACATTGGCATCGATCATCCAGACGCAGCTAAGTGCAATGATGCCGACATTTATTGCATAAATCCACCCATCTTAACACTGATGAAACGCGTTTGACAACATAAAATAAATCCGAATGGATTTTGTCCATCACCGCTGACGAGATATGTCCAGAAAGATGATCGAAAACAGAATATCCGTGAGGAATTCTTGACGTTTTTCTTGTGTTACTCCAGGGTTCAGTGGTGTATCTAGGATCTCGCAAAGGGGGGAGCAAGGGGAACCATGGGGGAGCCATGGGGGAGCCATGGGGGAGCCAGCAAGTTTAATTTACCATGCTACTATGTAGTGGCGCAACAGGTTACATACGAAAAAAAATAAGGTAAAACGGGGTCATTGCCTTATGCCCCACCCCTAAATATGCCATTGTCAGAGTTACATGCATATCAATCGCCCAACAGGTTGATCAGTTCGGACTGGACTTCCGACGGATGCACGACCAATGGTGCTGTGAGTTTGACCGGGAGAACGTATGATGTGCAACCTAGCTACCCCAAAAGCGTTGTAAACAGTTATGTACTGAACCTAGGCTTCGCGAAGGCATGGAAAATGATAGAGGTCTGGTTCTAGCATGATTTATCCACAGACTGGCAATGGAAGCTTGATCACAAAGTTGATGTCTGAGGCCAGTCGCACTAAGTTTATAGGCCGACGAGTTAATCACTGTATAGCACAAGAGAACAAGAGGTGTCATCACAACTAGTGGTGTGGATCGAGTTGTTCTCACAACTAGTGGTGTGGATCGAGGTGTCCTCACAACAAGTAGTGTGGATCGAGGTGTCTTCACAACTAGTGATGTGGATCGAGGTGTCCTCACAACTACTGGTGTGGATCGAGGTGTCTTCACAACTAGTGGTGTGGGTCGAGGTGTCTTCACAACTAGTAGTGTGTATCGAGGTGTCTTCACAACTACTGGCGTGGATCGAGGTGTCTTCACAACTAGTGGTGTGGGTCCAGGTGTCTTCACAACTAGTGGTATGGATCGAGGTGTCATCACAACTACTGGTGTGGATCGAGGTGTCATCATAACTATTGGTGTGGATCGAGGTGTCATCACAACTAGTGGTGTGTATGGAATTGTCCTCACAACTAGATTTGTGTATGGAGTTGTCCTCAAACTAGTGATGTGGATCGAGTTGTTCGACTCGATCACACACGTTTAAACATTTTCAAGACATTGCGCGGGAGTATGACTTGATGAAATAGTTTATATATTTAAACAAAACAAGTATTTTCATGCTATTTGGTTTCTATTTTTCTTATTTATTGTAGTTTACAATATACGATGGTGTCCTTCTTATAAGGTCCCTGTCAGAGGCCATACAGACAGGAAGCCACCTTGCCATGCAGGAAATAAGGCTTTCCCACGATAATTTCCTCCATAACAAGATGTAATTAACCCGTCTTACGACGCCATTGCACCTTTGCAGAAGCTGTGGCCTTATTAGAGGGGACTGCTGTGTGCGTGTGCGTACGTCCGTGTGTGCGTGCGTGTGCGCGTGCGCGTTTGTGTATAGTGTTGATAAATTTGGATACCTAAACGTCTTGCCACCTGGTGTCTTTGGGAGAAACCGGACACATCCTTTTTTCAGGGTCTACACCCACCCGTTGTCAAATCTAATAACTCCGGCCATTAGTATCTCTATGATACAAACAGTGCCACCTTGTATATCGTAGACAGCGGAAGCAACGAAGACTATAGTGTACAATGTTGAAAGCAAATACTAGGGGTAGAATTTCACAATAGATACATGAATAGATCTATATCGATGAGACGAGTTTATATACGTAATGTATAAATGTGTGTATGCATTTCTACATATTTGGGCAATAGTTTGAGCTATATACCCTGTATAACCAAACAGCCAATGAAAATATATCCTCAGTGGCGTGCTAACATGGCGATGAATTTGTTCAATAAAACTAACATTAGAATATATTGTCAGAAAAACAAATATATTGTCAGTCGATATAATTATTCTTTGGAAATGGAAAAGCCCCTATGACGAGGTTGGTAGAACTACAAAGAGAAATGCAGATTTGGCAGTTCAGCGGGGTTACACACTCTTAGCGCAGAAGCGTTCTACCAGTAGCGATAAATATTGGGTTAAAACCAATTTCACTTTCACTTCACGGCATATACTTTCACTTTCACTTCACGGCATATACTTTCACTTTCATTTGGTTTTTATTTTTCTTATTTATTTTATCTGATTTATTTATTATTATATATTCCCAAATAAAAGCGTCAACATCAGAACGAACCTAAACAATACACCGTGTCATTAATGCCAAACGAGTATGAAGTGTCTCTATGATGGTGATGGAGTAATTACTTTCCTGTATTATTCTCCAATACAATACGTCATTGTCAAGCCGGTTGCTGAAGCACTGCTGCGTCCAAAGACTCACCTTTGCAGTTATCGCCAGCTGAATTGACCGTTAAGTGAAGGGCGCTTCAGTGAGTCTTCATAACATCACAGCTCAAGTTCGTTAGCGACTAAGTAGAGTGGCATCGTTAGACACACATCGCATGTTGAAACAATGCCACCAGATTGGTGCACGTGTGCTTTGGTGTGGTAGGCAAAGTTCTGTTCTGGGTGAACGCATATGAAGGTTTCGTAACATTTGAATGTCTCATTGATAATTAAGTTTAACAAGGCAAGATTGAACGAGATTGCCACCCAAAGCAACAAACGCCAAATTGCAAGTGTACAGGAAGTCAAACTATTTTCCATTTATGCGTAACCCGCCCTTATCAAATATATGTAAATTTTAGTTACAAAAATTGTTCACACTGTTAGTATTAACACAATCACTAGATGATTTGTTCCATTCATTATCATCTTCAATTAGAATAAGTATTTTCCAATCCAATATCCAATCTACACAGTTCTTTTATTAATTCTCGGTTCTGGTTCTACAACTTCCTGTCAGTTTTGAAGGAAACATTTCTATCAGTATCTTCATGACCATTCACAAGTTCTTGCAGTGAGCGCCTTTCCTTTCGTGCAACGCTGGACAGTTCGGCTAGTTAGTATATACATATTTAATTCGAATTCATGGATTCTAGATGCCTCCAAGGTCGAGCTAACCCAGTTTTTTATTGCATGCCAAGTATAATTGGGCTTACTTAGAGTTCAAAGTCGTGTAGATTCTAACGAACCAACCACCTCTGCTTTTACCTCTGCGAACTGCACCGAAGCCGTTGTTTCGCCGCTATGTGGCGCCCCGATCGTGCTGATTGACAACACCATGTTACCAAGAGTCGACGCCTGGTCATGCGTCTCGTCCGAGAGTGGAGCGGCGGAACAGGCGACGTCTTTACGGATGGCCCCCAACAGAAAATCGCCATTGTGTTTTCGCTTCCGGCAGAAGAGCTTCTGCAGCGCCGTCTGGAACTGGTCGTACTTGAGCGCGTACACGAACGGATTGACGCAGCAGTTGACGAAGACGGAGATGACAGTGAAATGGTACAAGTAGCCGTTGAAGTCGACCGGGAAGCCGAGATTGTACATGGCGAAGTAGATCTGGTTGGCCGACCAACAGGTGACGAAGCATACGCTCACCATCGCCAGGATCTTGATGATATTGCGGCGCGCTTTGGCGGCGCGTTCACTGCGCACGGTTGCTCCCGCGGCGATGTCGTCCTCTATACTCAGGACGGAGGCGATTCGGCCGTAACAGAAGGAGACGAGCGCCAGCGGGATGAAGTACTGCACGAAAACGGTGATGATGCCAACGGTAGATTGCGTCGCCTCGTTCGGCCACACCGTGAACACTGAGCATCTGCCGTGTACAACGGCCGAGGATGGGACCATGTACGCGGCGTTGTAGATCGGCCCGACACACCACACGCACACCATCACCACGTAGGCTCGCCTGCGAGTGAACCATTGACTGTGGCTGAGCGGGTAGACGATGGCCATGTATCGTTCGACTGTCACTGCCACGAGGTTGTATGTGGACGAGAGAAATATGCCCCACATTGGTAGCGTCGTCAACCAGAGTCGGCAGAACATCTCCCGTCCGATGGCACTCTCGATCACATTGATGTCGTTGAAGAGCGTCGTCGCGACGAGGAAGAACCCGGCTGTGCAGTCGAGCAGCGATTGGTTAAGAATGAACATGTTCGGCATACGTCGGCGCAGTTCTCGAAAAGAGATAATTGTGACGATGACCAACATATTACTGATCATACCAAGCACTCCGACTAATAGATAAACCATCTTCATGTATAAATTGGCTTCCAGCGAAACGGCGGCTTCGGTGGTCGCCAGCGTTGTGGAATTAAATATAACTTCCGACGCCCAGAGGGGCGACAGGTTGACCGTCGAATTGTAGATATCCATGATGCTCGCTCCAGTAGTTTACTTCAAGTTCACTATGTCAAAAGCAATTGCAAGAAGAGCAGAGTCAGAGAGTTCGTCTTCGTGTTGCTAGTAGTTGTGTGGGTTGTTTATGGCGTGTCTCGCTGTAATCTGTTTCCGCGAGCTCCATTTATCTCTGCCGAAAGAGTCAATCAGCAGGAGATCTAGCTACAGGCATGATTAACTTAACATCTACTTAATGCGTACTCACTTTTTTCGTCAAGTATTATGAATCGCCATAATAAACTTTTAATCATTACCATTAAGAGATACTGTCCTGCTAATTATGTCTCTCCGATGTTATTTGCGGAAATCATGGACTTGTGCATTCATTGTGTCAGTTATAAGGATGTGACTTCATATGTGTTGAAATAAAACATGCAACGGTATTGCTGAGTACTTTGAGAGAGGACGTTTTACAAGAATGGTGCCAATTTGTCCGTTTCAGTGATCATAAAATCAGACAAACCACATTTTCTTGATATATAGTGAACAAATATGGTCGCTCCAAAAAGTTATTTGGTGGTAAAAAATTTAAATGGTAAAATAGGACATCACTTAAATTAATATTGATGCTGGTGATTTTGTAAAAGTAGTTAACAGCAGTTAAAATAAATATGGCTTCTAAATAAGTACTGTTCTATCAGTGGGCTGATTCTTGTGAATGTTTGTGCCACTAGGGGTGCATCTAATACGACATATTCTACTTCTGGTTGACCCGCTAGGTGGAGTAACTGTTTTGACTCGTGGAAAATCTACAAATGTGTCACAATGCGACCGAAGTATTTGTTCTTTGTGAACAAAAGCATCCTAGTAACAGTATGTGCTAACCGCATGTTCTTTCCGATTTGCAGGATAGACGATGCCGCCAATGAACGATCTCTTTCTCACGTTCTTCTGTCTAGCGAAGACCGGGGCTAGGCCGCCCCCGGGGCAAGTCTGCCAACCGGCTTTTATTCCGTGTCTTTGCAGAATTTAGTAATTTTGGTCACACGACTAAGTCACATTATCATCAAACTACATGCAGCGGGAAACTGGCGTCCACGAGTTGCTGACTGGAAAGTTGTGAGCTAGAAAACAAATTTTGGTGACTGAAAGTAATTTTTTTTCGATAAAATTTCAGTACTTATAAGTTGCATTGGCTAGATATTCAGAGTGTTGAGTAAAGGCCTTATATCAGAGCTATTGTTTGGATCTTCCGTTGTTGCTCTATCCAGTGTCAGTGATATTTAGTTGCCCCACCAAATATGTCTCTGTGTGGGGCAAGTCCGCCCATGCTTGGGTTGGTCTACTAAGAGTCAGATTTGGATATTGCCTTACAACAGTTTTGCCATTTCTTGATAGCACAAATGTGGACAAGATATTTGCGTTCAATGTAAGGCCGAAACTGATCTTCTAGCTCCACAAATAGAGTCTCCAGATCTATTAGAGTGTCCAAGGGGGCGGACTAGTCCCGGTCTCCTCTAACACTAATTAGTTCCCGAGGTCCGCTCTCTCTAACACTATTATTTCATATTTATTAATCATGCTGACTGGTTTCAGCTTGTACGCTTCTTATGTTTTAAGTGCAGAAAGCGCAATGACTTCGCTAGTACCGCGTCGCGGTGTCTACTGTGACTGTGTATGCGGTGCGGAATAATCAATGCGGTTTGTCGTCGTGCCGTCCGCCCAAGCCGCCAAGCCAATAAAGGTATTGCAAATTAACCCAGAACCGTTCGATTATTACCCCGTTAACAAAGATTATGCATATGTTGCCTAAATAAGGTGTAAATCTCACCATGGAAAGAAAGTGTTGAACATCCTAGTTAGCAAAACCTCACTGGGCCAATGAAGCTCAAAAGTGCCTTTTTCATTGGCCCATCATTGGCTCTTCTTCTTCATTAGCCCAATGAGAATGTGTACACCAGGCCATGTCAAAAGCCAACGAAAACATCAATGGCCCTTTACTGGTTCCAACTAACAAAGCTTGATCGGGCCAATGATTGACAGCCATCATTACCCCAATTATGATTTTTGTTCATGGCCAGCCAATGTGGGTTGAGCCACTGACATCCATCATTGGCCCAGTGAATTTTGTCAGCCAGGATTACTTCATTACTACATTAGTTAGAAGATAAAATCGCACATGACATGTCCAGAAGGAAAATAAAAGTAAGAGATCTAATTAAATATATCGTGAAAACAAAGTGGCGATGGGCATGTCACATAGCGGGAATGCCAGAAAACAGAAGGACCGTCAAGACAACTGAAAGACAACCCAGAAAGAGCAAGAGGCAGACCGTCAAGACGATGGTGCGATGCCATAATGGGTCATGTAGGAGTACTTCGGATAAGAGAAATCAAAGACAGAAAAAAAATGAAACTGTGTAGCGGAGGGCTACACCCTGCATTGGATGGACAATGCTTCGGAGAAAGTTTATAGTAACTATGGTCAACACAAAACCACGTAACCCCCGATGTGCTGTATATTGTATAGAGTCAGAGAAAAATCATTCAATTAATTTGAATCGGGCATGAACTTCTGTGAAGGAAACGAGAGGATAGATATTATTATTTTAAGTTGAGAGTTTTAGTGAGGTCAATTCCGAGCTTGTCCAAGGAATGTGCTTCTACATGTGCAACAGTTCTTGATGGTTCTTGTCTCACGTTGAGCTGTTACATCCTCCTGTCGTCAACCTGCCCACTTCCGTTTTCATGTATTGCTGTAAAGGTAATGGATCAACCCTCCACTCAGTGCTCTGTTCACACCTGCAGCACGCACCTTGGCATCGATCATCCAGACGCAGCTAAGTGCAACGATGCCGACATTTATCGCATAAATTCACCCATCTTAACACTGGTGAAACGCGTTTGACAACACAAAATAGTAACGCCCTGTAGGTCTCGCACATAATACAGAACGAAATTATTGTCATCAACGGGAGCTGATCCAGATCATGTCGGAAATCCGAATGGATTTTGTCCATCAGCGCTGACGAGATGTGTCCTGAAAGATGATCGAAAACAGAATATCCGTGAGGAATTCTTGACGTTTTTCTTGTGTTACTCCAGGGTTCTAGGATCTCACAAAGGGGGGGGGGGCGAAGGGGAGCCAGGGGGCAAAGGGGAGGCAATTAATTAATTACTGATTAGTTTTCGATATTACCATTTAGTGGCGTAACATGTTACTTACGGAACAAATAAGCCAAAAGGGGTCATTGCCCTATGCCCTCCACCCCTAAATACACCACTGCCAGAGTTACATGCATATCCATCGCCCAACAGGTTGATCAGCTCGGATTGGACTTCCGACGGATGCACGACTAATCGTATGATGGTGCTGTGAGTTTGACCGGGAAGACAAATGATGTGCAGACCAGCTACCCAACAAGCGTTGTAAACAGTTATGTACTGAACGTAAACACCGCGAAGGCATGCAAAGTGATAGAGGTCTGACTCTACCACGATTTACCCTCAGACTGGCAAGGAAAGCTTGATCACAAAATTGATGTCTGAAGCCAGTCGCACCAAGTTTATGGCCCGACGAGTTAATCGCTGTATTGCACAAGAGCACGAGAGGTGTCCTCACAACTAGTGGTGTGGATCGTAGTGGCATCACAATTAGTGGTATGGATCGAGTTGTTCAACTCGATCATACACGTTCAAACATTTTCAAGACATAGTTTACATATTTAAACAAAACAAACATTTTCACGCTTTTTGGTTTCTATTTCGTTTTTATTGTAGTTTACAATACACAATGATCAGAGGCCACACAGACTAGAATCCGCCTTGCCATGCAGTAAGTAAGGCCTCTCCCCTAACGAGATGTAATTAACCCGTCTTACGTTGCCATTGCACCTTTGCAGAATGGGTGGCCTGATGAGAATTGTCTGCTATGTGTGTGTACGTGCGTGCGTGCGTACATGTGTGCGCGCGTGCGTGCGTACATGTGTGCGCGCGTGCGTGCGTACATGTGTGCGTGCGTGCCTGTAATGTCTAAACGCAGAAGCGTTCTACCAGTAACAATAAGTATTGCGTTAAAAAGGCATATATCACTTAGACTTTTCACCGATTGGGTTAAAACGGCATATACTTTCACTTCACGGCATATACTTTCACTTGGTTTTTATTTTTCTTATTTATTTTATCTTATTTATTTATTATTATATATTCCCAAATAAAAGCGTCAACATCAGAAGGAACCTAAACAACACATCGTGTCATTAATGCTAAACGAGTATGATGTGTTTCTATGATGGTGATGGAGTAATTACTTTCCTGCATTATTCTCCAAAACAATACGTCATTGTCAAGCCGGTTGCTGAAGCACTGCTGCGTCCAAAGACTCACGTTTGCAGTTATCGCGAGCCGAATTGACCGTGACGGGAGCTTCAGTGAGTCTTCATAACATCACAGCTCAAGTTCGTTAGCGACTAAGCAGAGTAGCATCGTTAGACACATCGCATGTTCAAACAATGCCACCAGATTGGTTGTAATTTGATGTGGTAGGTAAGGTTATGTTATGTGTGAACGCATTGGGAGGTTTTATGGGCGTTCATAACATTTGAATGTCTCATTGATAATTAAGTTTAACAAGGCAAGATTGAACGCGATTGCCACCCAAAGCAACAAACTCCAAATGGCAACTGGACTGGAAGTCAAACTATTTTCCATTTATATGTAACCCGCCCTTATCCAATATATCTCAATTTTATTTACTAAAATTGTTCACACTGTTAGCATTAACATAATCACTAGATGATTTGTTCCATTCATTATTATCTTCAGTGAGAATAAGTATTCTCACGTACATATCCAATTTATTTAACTAAGTTCTTTTATTAATTCTACGTTCTGTTTCTATAACCTTCTGTCCGTTTTGAAGGAAACATTTCTATCACTATGTTCACGACTATTCATAAGTTCTTGCAGTGAGTGTCTTTCCTTTCGAGTTCGGCTAGTTAGTATTTACATATTTAACTCGAATTCATAGACTTCAGATGCCTCCAAAGTCGAGCTAACCCAGTCTTTTACTGCATGCCAGGTATAATTGGGGTTACTGTGAGCTCAAAGTCGTGTAGATTCTAACGAACCAACCACCTCTGCGTTTATCTCTACTTCTGCGAAATGCACAGAAGCCGTCGTTTCGCCGCCATTTGGCGCCCCGATCGTGCTGACTGACACCACCATATCACCAATATTCGACGCCTGGCCACACGTCTCGTCCGACAGTGGAGCGGCGGAGCAGGCGTCCTCAATCGTGACGTCTGTATGGGGGGCCCCCGACAGAAAGTCGCCATTGTGTTGTCGCTTCCGGCAGAAGAGCTTCTGCAACGCCGTCTGGAACTGGTCGTACTTGAGCGCGTACACGAACGGATTGACGCAGCAGTTGACGAAGACGGAGATGACAGTGAAATGGTACAAGTAGCCGTTGAAGTCGACCGGGAAGCCGAGGTTGTACATGGCGAAGTAGATCTGGTTGGCCGACCAGCAGGCGACGAAGCATACGCTCACCATCGCCAGGATCTTGATGATATTGCGGCGCGCTTTGGCGGCGCGTTCACTGCGCACGGTTGCTCCCGCGGCGATGTCGTCCTCTCTACTAAGGACTGAGGCGATTCGGCCGTAACAGAAGGAGACGAGCGCCAGCGGGATGAAGTACTGCACGACAACGGTGATGATGCCGACGGCCGATTGGGTCGCCTCGTTCGGCCACACCGTGAACACTGAACATCTGCCGTGTACAACGGCCGAGGATGGGACCATGTACGCGGCGTTGTAGATCGGCCCGACACACCACACACACACCATCACCACGTAGGCTCGCCTGCGAGTGAACCTTTGACTGTGGCTGAGCGGGTAGACGATGGCCATGTATCGTTCGACGGTCACTGCCACGAGGTTGTATGTGGACGAGAGAAATATGCCCCACATTGGTAGCGTCGTCAACCAGAGTCGGCAGAACATCTCCCGTCCGATGTCGCTCTCGATCCCGCTGATGTCGTTGAAGAGCGTCGTTGCGACGAGGAAGAACCCGGCTGTGCAGTCGAGCAGCGATTGGTTAAGAATGAACATGTTCGGCATACGTCGGCGCAGTTCTCGAAACGAGATAATAGTGACGATGACCAACATATTACTGATCATACCAAGCACTCCGACTAATAGATACACCATCTTCATGTAGAAATTGGCTGCTAGCGAAACGGCGGCTTCATCTCCGGCAGTGTCGTTGCGAGAGTAACCTTGTTCAGCGGTGGTCGCCAGCGTTGTGGAATTAAATATAACTTCCGACGCCCAGAGAGGCGACAGGTTGACCGTCGAATTGTAGATATCCATGATGCTCGCTCCAGTAGTTTACTACAAGTTCGCTATATACATAGCAATTACAAGAACCATTGCCGCAGAGCCAGAGTGTTCGTCTTCGTGCTCCTAGTTGTTGTGTGTGTGTGTGTGGTTTGTGGCGTGTCTCGTTGTAATCGGTTTTTGCGAGCTCCGTTCATCTCTGTCGAAAGAGTAATTCAGTATGGAATCTAGCTACAGTCATGATTAACTGACGTCTACCCATGAAACTAACGTCTTAATGAACATGCTATAGCTGATTGTCGGTTCCATGTTTCACACTGTTAGCAAGCTGTTGAAACCGAAACAATATTGACACAGCTAGAGAGGGAAAAAAATGTCGAATGTATGATTCCCGGCACGTCATAAACACACCTCACAGTCTCCAGCCATAGAATGTTGCCTGTCTCTGTAAGTTTCACCGGTTCAGACGCTTAGCGACGTAGCTTAGTTCTTTGCGATGAATAAAGACTACGTCTGGAATGACCTACACACGTGGCTGCTAGTGAGAGTTCCTATGCCCGATCACAACTGCAGTTGACGACATGTGGCGAGAGGACTCTAAAATGTGTCGATATCATTGTCCATTTTGATAGTTCGACGTTCCAGATAACACGACTCCCGTTGAAGTCCACGAAATTACCCGAGATATTCTTCAAATGGGCCATGTCGCTGGTACGAAACGAAGCATATGAGATCTTAAGCCGGTTCCTAATATATCCTAAATGAAACTAAGCGAAAACGCAATGCGTAGTATAAATTAAACAATCTGAATGCGTACTCACTTTGTTCGTCAAGTAACATGAATCGCCATAATAAACTTTCAATCATTACCATTAAGAGATACTGTCCTGCTGGACACTGTCCGTAGCGCACTTTCTCCGGATGCTGTCAAGCGTAATCATCAAACGGTATCGATGTGGTCTTAAGATGGAGTGTAGATCGAGTATGTAGGCACGCTATTACGAAGGTCGCATGATAAGTACACACGACGCATGCGACAATTCCCCGATGCAACATATAACGGTATATCTCACGCCAAGTGTTTACCACTATCATTCAAGTCAAGCATTAATATATTCTGCTTAATCACACTCGTCATCAGTCACCAGCTTTTGCTCCGAAATTTTCGACCTGTTGCCGGAAGCATTGAGACATGGTATGAATTCAAGATTTAACCTCCGAGTGTCCGTCTTACTGCGCGGTGGGCGTCTTAAAGGAATATCAATTCATCTAAGTGTCTATCACGCCAATTAATCTGACCAATCGTCTATCTGGAAGATCATATTGCACGCTTGATCGATACCTCGTTATATTACGTTATAAGTATGCATGGCATTCCGCACTGAATATCTATATATTTCTCGAAAGACAATGGAGATGTGTCGTAGGTGACATCAGAGTTTCGCATAGTGTGACAAAAAGTCCATTTTTAAAATACCAGTATCTGTTACAGATGTACATATGTATATGTATATATATATATATATATATATATATATATATATATATATATATATATATATATATATATATATATATATATATATATATATATATATATATATATATGTATATACGTATGTATACATACGTATATACATACATATATATATACACATATATATATATATATATATATATATATATATATATATATATATATATATATATATATATAAATATATATATATATATATATATATATATATATATATATATATATATATATATATATATATATATATATATATATATATATATATATATATATATATATATATATATATATATATATATATATATATTGATGTTATATTATGCAGCACAAAAAGATAGGCATTCTACTAAACAAATACATCAAACACAACAGTAGGAGCTCACGTAAACATAATACTAAATGTCTTCAAATTAGACACGCATCCAACGCATCTGGAAAATGTTTTTTCCCGTCTACCATTAAAGAGTGGAACTCTCGACATTAAAGCATTATCTCATGTAATTGTTGATCAGTCAACTAGTTGATCAGTCAACCAGTTAGCCACTATACACACATACGCACATACGACTAACGTGATGTGTCCTTAATGATATTACTTGCCAGTGCAAATACAGATAGAGCAACGAAGTGTTTTCGGAACAATTTGTAACTGAGCGATTCGTAGCCCAGAAGGGTACCGAAGACAATTCATACCCAAACCGGACAATCTCGATTGTCTCGATAACTCGAAGTTATTTATCAAATAGATCACAGTTTGTCTGTTTTGATGGATTCCATTCTAACTTGTTAAATGTATCATGTGGTGTCCCGCAAGGTTCAATATTAGGACCTAAACTGTTAATATTGTATGTGAATGATTTATGTAACATTTCTAATCTCGTAAAGTATATCTTATTTGCTGATGATACTAATTTGTTTTGTGCAAACAAAAATATATGTTCTGGACAAAATGTGTACTTGATTTGCTGTAAACAAGTTGTCCCTGAATGTTTCGAAAACAAGTTACATGTTATTTGGTAATAATACTCTGAGTGCTAATATTGACATAACAATCAATGGTGTAAACATTGATAGAGTATGAGTTGCCAAGTTTCTTGGTGTATTAATCGGTGAGAAGCTGAATTGGAAAGACCATATCGCAAGTGTCAAATCTAAACTGTCAAAGAGTATAGCCATATTGTATAAGTGTAGTCAGCTAGTAGACTTACAGTCTATGCACATCCTATTCTGCTCTATGTTCTTACCATATATTAATTACTGTTCTGAAATATGGGGAAACACTTATCCTACTAATATCAATGGTATTGTCATACTCCAAAAGAGAGCAATGAGACTGTTGTATGGTGCGAATCATATTTACCACACAAAGGTCACATGCATTAAAATGTGTAGACCTGGTAAAATTCAAAACAGCTGTTTTTTTGTTTAAAGCAGTGCAAGTTGCCAGTTAACACAAAACAACACTTTGTGAAAAGAGATATTTCAACAATATCACTTCAAAAAAATCAACTTGTGAGATGTTGTGTTACCACAAATATTAGAGCCATGACTCTTTCTGTATATGGCATAAGTCTCTGGAATTCCCTGGATACTGAGCTCACTAACATTAAAACAGTAAGGTCGTTCAAACACAGGTATAAGAATGCAACCACAAGTGAATATACATAGCTACTCTGTATAACATAATCTAGTTACAGTTACTAGTTGCTATTGCTAGTTCTGAATTAACAGAATATATAATATTTCAATAATTTTGTATCATGTTTATTGAGTGTATAAATAATAGGACTCTAATCCTTATAAATGTAGGCATTTGAATTGCATGTGATTCATTATTTTTCTAATTGTACATCTTCTGATTACTGGAATGTTATTAAACGAATAGCTATATAGTGGATACATTATATACAAGTGTTTTAACTTCTTGTGTATTCCTTTCAAACATCTCTTTACGTCGCTAAAAAAATATTGTCAATGCTGTTGCAGCCATTAGTCATTACTATGTTTGTTGTTTAAATAAAATTTATCGAATTGAACTGAACAGTACCACCTTGGATATCATAGACAGCGGAAGCAACCAAGCCTAAGGGGCACAATGTTGAGAGCAAATACTAAAGGATAGAATTTCAAAATAGTTACACGAATAAATATCGACGAGACGAGTTTATATATATGCATGCATGTATGTATGTATGTATGTATGTATGTATGTATGTATGTATGTATGTATGTATGTATGTATGTATGTATGTATGTATGTATGTATGTATGTATGTATGTATGTATGCATGTATGTATGTATGTTTGTATGAATGTATGTATGTATGGATGGATGGCCAAAGCAACTAGGGCCCTGGGATTTATTACCGTAACCTTTATTCATGTCCATAAGACCTCAAATTAACAGCCTACCAAACCCTTGTTCGCCCACACCTTGAATACTCATCGACAGTCCGGGACCCTTACACACATGAACTTAAAGATCAAACCGAGAGAGTCCAAAGAAGATCGGCTCGCTTTGTATACAAATACTACAAATGAACCAGCAGTGTAACATCAGTGCTGGAGTCCCTCCAATGGGATACCTTAGAAAACAGGAGGAAGGTGACCAGAATCTCCATATTCCATAAAATCCACCACGGCCAGACTGCCATTCCCGCATCAAAGTACTTACAACCAGTTAAGCGCCAATCCCGTAATCTACACAATCTAGCAACCAACCAGACTCGTTTAACAAAGACTATACTCTTTTTTTCCACAAACGGTACGCGACTGGAATAAACTACCATCAAACATTGTTAACATAACAAATATAAACAACTTTAAACAAGAAGCGTTTAAACATCTACACATCCAGAAAGATCAACTTCATTGCTATTTGCTGCGTTAAGCCTACATTCCAACTCCTTCTCGTTTGACTCTAAAAGAGCGTTGAGAATATCTTTTCAGATTAAGGATGTATGTGTGTGTGTGTGTGTGTGTGTGTGTGTGTGTGTGTGTGTGTGTGTGTGTGTGTGTGTGTGTGTGTGTGTGTGTGTGTGTGTGTGTGTGTGTGTGTGTGTGTGTGTGTGTGTGTGTGTGTGTGTGTGTGTGTGTGTGTGTGTGTGTGTGTGTGTAGGTATGTATGTAGGTATGTAGGTATGTATGATATGTATGTATGTGCGTGCATATACAAGCGTGCGCACACACGCACGCACGCACGCAAGCACGCACACAGGCACGCAAGCAATGCATGTATGACATATGTATGAATGTACGCACGCACGCATGCATGTATGACATATGTATGAATGTACGTATCTCTGTATGTTTGTGCAATAGCTTGGGCTACAGACCCTGGAGAGCCAAACAGCAAAAGAAAACATTTCCGCAGCGGTATGTTAAAATTGTGATGAATTTGATTGATAAAAATTACGTTACAATATATTGTCAGACAAAAACAAATATTTTGTCAGGCGATATTCTCAACGCTCTTTTTCTTTGGAAATGGAAAGGCCTCTATGACGAGGTTGTTTGAACCGCAAAGAGAAATGCAGATTTGGCAGTTCAGCGGGGGTTACACACTCAGAAGCATTCTACCAGTAGCGATAAATATTGTGTTAAAACGGCATATACTTTCACATTCACTTAGACTATTCCCAAATAAAAGCGTCAACGTCAGAAGGAACCTAAACAACACATAGTGTCATTAATGCCAAACGAGTATGAAGTGTCTCTATGATGGTGATGGAGTAATTACTTTCCTGTATTATTCTCCAATACAATACGTCATTGTCAAGCCGGTTGCTGAAGCACTGCTGCGTCCAAAGACTCACGTTTGCAATTATCGCGAGCCGAATTGACCGTGACGGGAGCTTCAGTGAGTCTTCATAACATCACAGCTCAAGTTCATTCGCGAGTAAGCAGAGTGGCATCGTTAGACACACATCGCATCGCAAGGTTCTGTTCTGGATGAACAAATTTGGAGGTTTTATGGGCATTATAACATTTGGATGTCTCATTGATAATTAAGTTTAACAAGGCAAGGTTGAATGAGATTGCCACCCAAAGCAACAAATGCCAAATGGCAAGTGGACAGGAAGTCAAGCCATTTTCCATCTATGTATAACCCGCTTTTATCAAATATCTCTCAATTTTATTTACTAAAATGTTTCACACTGTTAGCATTAAGGCAATCACTAGATGATTTGTTCTATTCATTATCATATTCTGTGATAATACGTATTCTCACGTACATATTCTGTGATAATACGTATTCTCACGTACATATTCTGTGATAATACGTATTCTCACGTACATATCCGATCTACACACAGTTCCTTTATTAATTCTACGTTCTGGTTTTACAACCTTCTATCAGTGACTTCATCACCATTCGTACGTTCTTGCCAGTGAGTGCCTTTCCTTTCGTGCAACACCGGATAGTTTGTCTATTTAGTATGCAGTTATTGAACTCATAGATTCCAGACGCCTCTAACATCGAGCTAACCCAGTTTTTTATTTCATGCCAAGTATAATTGGGATTACTGTGAGCTCAAAGATTCTAACGAACCAATCACCTCTGCTTTTGACACTACTTCTGCGACGGAAGTCGTCGTGTCGCCGCCATAGGGCACCGCGGTCGTGCTGATTGTTACCATGTTACCAAGAGTCGGCCCCTGGCCACGGGTCTCGTCCGACCTTGGAATGGCGGTACAGGCGTTCTCAATCATGACGTCTGTACGCTTGGCCCGCGAGAGAAAGTCGCGATTGCGTTGTCGTTTCCGGCAGAAGAGCTTCTGCAACGCCAACTGGAATTGGTCGTACTTGAGCTCGAACGGATTGACGCAGCAGTTGACGAAGACACAGATGACAGTGAAATGATAGAAGTAGCAGTTAAAGTCGACCGAAAAGCCGAGGTTGAACATGGCGAAGTAGATCTGGTTGACTTTGGCAGCGCGTTCATGGAGCTCGGTTGTGCCTGCGGAGATGTCGTTCTCGCTATTCAGGCCGGAGGTGATTCGCGCCGGAACAGAAGGAGACGAGCGCCAGCAGGATGAAGTACTGCACGACAACGATGATGATGCCGACGACCGATTGGGTCGCCTCGTTCGACCACACCGTGAACACGGAGCATCTGTCGTGTACGACGGCCGAGGATGGGACCATGTACGCGGCGTTATAGATCGGCCCGACACACCACACGCACACCATCACCACGTAGGCTCGTCTGCAAGTGAACCTTTGACTGAGGATGAGCGGGTAGACGATGGACATGTATCGTTCGACGGTCACTGACACGAGGTTGAATGTGGACGAAAGAACCACGCCCCACGTCGGTAGTGTCGTCAGGTAGAGTCGGCAGAACATCTCAAGTCCGATGGCGCTCTCCATCACGCTGATGTTGTTGAAGAGTGTCGTCGCGACGAGGAAGAACCCGGCTGTGCAGTCGAGCAGCGATTGGTTGACATTTAGTGAAGCCGACACGAGTACACTTTTTGCAGATGACACAATTACACTTTTTGAAGATGATAATTGTTGAAGGTGACACGGTGAGACTTGTTGAAGATGACACAGTGGCACTTGTTGAAGGTGTCACAGTGACACTTGTTGAAGGTGTCACAGTGACACTTGTTGAAGGTATCACAGTGACACTTATTGAAGGCGACACGATTGCATTTGTTTTGGGTGACACAATGACACTTGTTGAAGTTGACACAGTGACACTTGTCGGAAGTGACACAATGACACTGGTTAAAGGTAAAACGATTACACTTGTTGAAGGTGACAGGTCCGTCATCATCATCAGTTAGCACTACGATGCGGAATTTCATCAAAGACACTCTCGCCTTTTGAGTGATGACATCTTCACCTGTAAATCTGCAACTCTGGACCACAGTGGCAGCTAGGAGCACATAGAATGATGGAGATTCGTCAGCAAAAATCATTATTATGTATTGCTGAAATTGCATATAATTATACTAATTTAACCATTATATAGATCGGACTAGATGCACATAAGTATGCGTTACACCAAGGTTATCTATAGAAATAGTTTTTAATGGTTTCTCCTATTTCAGCCATGTAGAATTTTAAGGTAACTAAGCGTTTACTTTGGTGGGCCGGTACCACAGAGTTTTGCTACAAGTGATGGAGTCACGAGTGCATCATGTGCTCTAGAATGCAACTAAATAGCTCTATATGTTGGTACTAAACATTTGATTAAAGAAATGATGGTAGAATATGGCAGCCAATATCCACATTAGGTAGCAAACGGTATATGAATTTCAGCCGAAAAAGTGATTTAGTGAAACATGATTTCTACATGAAATAACAACTTTCTCCAAGGAATAACAACTTTCTCTCTGTTGTATATAGGTTTCCGGTGTTAATTTTATTATTTATTGTAAAAACAGGACAACCTAATTTATGTATAACAATGTTGCATGATGCGTGAAGTAAATTTATGTTATTGCTGTGAAATGTTATTCAGGTTTGTATTTCCCATGGCTAGTGTGACAATGCTTATTGTAATATCTGCGAAGCTGATCCCCTTTATGTCCCTCCAATGTGACTGGGTAGTCATGGACTTGTGCATTCATTGTGTCAGTTATAGGATGTGACTTCATACGTGTGGAAGTAAGGCATGCAACGGTATTGCTGAGTACTTTGAGAGAGAACATTTCACAAGAATGGTGACAGTTTCCAAAAAGTTATTTGGTGGTGAAAATTTGAAATAGTAACATAGGACATCAGTTAAATTAATGTTGATGCTCGTGATTTTTTATAAGTAGTTAATAGTACTTAATATACATATGGCAGGTCAGTATTGACGATATAAAACATTGCGATTGGCAACTATATGTTGTAAAAGACTAAAACCTGAACAATACCCACAAGTAGAATTTACTTCTAAATAAATACTGTTCTAACAGTGGGCTGGTTCTGTGCCGCTAGGGGTGCATCTAATGTGACATATTCTACTTCTGGATGACCCGCTAGGAGGAGTAACTGTTTTGACTTGCGGAGAATCTGCAAATGTGTCGCAATGCAACGCAATTCGTTGACACATTTCTTTATGCACAATAAAACACTGACATCTCACTGAAATATTACTTTCGTGAACAAATGCATCCTAATAAAATTATGTGTTAATCGAACGCACTGTTGGCAATGTTAAAGTTCGAAAATGACATCTAAATATAAGAATGTTGGAAAACATCCAGCCAAACTTTACATTTGGTACACAATAATTATTATTGAAGAACAGAAAGGGTTGCTTTGTTTAATATCTATGCTCAAACGTACACTGATGGTAGTTTGGAATCGTGTTTCACGGAATATTTCAATTTGGCGCACTTTTTTGAGGGCTCGCATGTTCCTCCCGATTCGTAGGACAGACGATGCCGCCAATGAATGATCTCTTTCTGACTTTCTTCTGTATAACACTAATTAGTTCACGATGTCCGCTCTCTCTAACCCTATTACTACATATTGATTAATCATGCTGATTAGTTTCAGTTTGTTCGCTTCTTATGTATTAGAGCGGTAAGCACAATGACTTCCCCAGTACCGCGTCGCGGTGTCTACTGTGACTGTGTATGCGGTGCGGAATAATCAATGCGGTTTGTCGTGGTGATGTCCGCCCAAACTGCCAACCTAATAAAGGTACTGCAAATTAACTCAGAACCGTTCGATTATTACTCCCATAACAAAGGTGATGCATATGTTGCCTACCACACGTGTAAATCTCACCATGGAAAGAAAGTGTTGAACATCCCAGGTAGCAAAACCTCATTGGGCCAATGAAGTTCAAACGTGCCTTTTTCGTTGGCCCTGTATTGGCTGTTTTTCATTAGCCCAATGAGAATGTGTACACCACGCCATGCCAAAAGCCAAAGAAAGGATCATTGGCCCTTTACTGGTTCCAGGTAACAAAACTTGATTGGGCCAATGATTGACAGCCAACATCTTGACGGTCAATGAGCCATCATTGGCCCAGTGAATTATTACTAGGCAGGATTACTTCATTGCTACATTAGTTAGAAGATAACAACCTACATGACATTTTTAGAAGGAGAATAAAAGTAAGGAATCTAATCAAATATATCGTGAAAACAAAGTGGAGATGGGCAGGTCGCATAGTGAGAATGCAAGAAAACAGAAGGACCGTCAGGACAACTGAATGACAACCCAGAAAAGAGCAAGAGGCAGACCGTCAAGACGATTGTGCGATGACGTAATGAATCATGCAGGGCACTTCGGATAAAAGAAATCAAAGACAGAAAAAGATGGAAATGTGTAGCGGAGGGCTACACCTTGCATTGGATGGACAATGCTTCGGAGATAGTTGATAGTAACTACGGTCAACCAAAACCACGGAACCCCCAAAGTGCTGTATATTGTATGGAGTCAGAGAAAAAAGCATTCAATTAATTTGAATCCGGTATGAACATTCTATGAAGGAAAGGAGATGATATATATTATTATTTTAAGTTGCGAGTTCTGGTCAGGTCAGTTCCGAATTTGTCCAAGGAATGTGCTTCTACATCTGCAACAGTTCTTGATGGTTCTTGTCTCACGTTGAGCTGTTACATCCTCCTGTCGTCAACCTGCCAACTTCCGCTTTCACGTATTGATGTATGCAGCACGCACCTTGGCGTTGATCATCCAGTCGCAGCTAAGTGCAATGACGCCGACATTTGTCGCATAAATTCACCCATCTTAACACCTTTAAACACACATTTGACAACACAAAACAATAACGCCCTGTAGGTCTCAAACGAAATTATTGTCATCAACAGGAGCTGATTCAATAGAAGATCGTGTCTGAAATGCGAAAGGATTTTTCCATAATAGCCAAGGGGGAGGCAAGGGGAGCCAAGGGGGAGCCAAGGGGGAGGCAAGGGGAGCCAACCAGTTTAATTATTCACTACACTAGTTTGCCATGCTACCATGTAGTGGCGCAACAGGTTACGTACAACAAAATTAAGCCAGAAGGGGATCATTGCCTTATGCCCCACCCCTAAATACACCACTGTCAGAGTTACATGCATATCCATCGCCCAACAGGTTGATCAGCTCGGATTGGACTTCCGACGGATGCACGACCAATCATACGATGGTGCTGTGAATTTGACCGGGAAGACGAATGATGTGCAGACCAGCTACCCCAAAAGCGTTGTAAACATGTACTGAACCTAGGCTTCGCGAAGGCATGGAAAGTGATAGAGGTCTGACTCTACCATGATTTATCCGCAGACTGGCAAGCTTGATCACAAAGTTGATGTCTGAGGCCAGTCGCACCAAGTTTATAGGCCGACGAGGTAATCGCTGCATTGCACAAGAGCACAAGAGGTGTTATCACAACTACTGGTGTGGATCGAGTTGTCCTCACAACTAGTGGTGTGGATCGAAATGTACTCACAACTATTGGTGTGGATCAAGTTGTTCGACTCGTGGGAATATGAATTTATTAAATAGTTTACATATTTAAGCAAAACAAATATGTTCATGCTATTTGGTTTCTATTTCGTATTTATTGTAGTTTGCAATATACAATGGTGCCCTTCTTATAAGGCCCCTGCCAGAGGCCATACAGACCGGAAGCCACCACTTGCCCTGCAGGAAATAAGGCTTTCCCGTGATAATTCCCCACATAACGAGATGTAATTAAACCGTCTTATGACGCCATTGCACCTTTGCAGAAACTGTGGCCTTATTAGAGGGGACTGCTGTGTGTGCGTGCGCGCGTGCGCGCGTTCGCGTTTGCGTGTAATGTCGAGAAATTTCGATACCTAGACGTCTTGCCACGTGGTGTCTTTGGAGAAACTGGACACACACCTTTTTCAGGGTCTGGATCCGCCCGTTGTAAAATCTAATAACTCTGGCCATTAGTGTCTAGATGATACAAACAGTGCCACCTTGGATATCGTCTTGGATATCGTCTTGGATATCGTAGACAGCGGAAGTAACCAAGAGTAAAGTGTATAATGAGAGCAAATACTAGAGGATAGAATTTCAAAATAGTTACATGAATAGATATATATCGATGAGACGAGTTTATATTATGTGTGTGCGTGTGCGTGTGCGTGTGCGTGTGCGTGTGCGTGTGCGTGTGCGTGTGCGTGTGCGTGTGCGTGTGCGTGTGCGTGTGCGTGTGCGTGTGCGTGTGCGTGTGCGTGTGCGTGTGCGTGTGCGTGTGCGTGTGCGTGTGCGTGTGCGTGTGTGTGCGTGTGTGCGTGTGTGCGTGTGTGCGTTTGTGTGTGTGTGCGTGTGTGCGTGTGTGCGTGTATGCGTGTATGCATGTATGCATGTGCGTATGTGTGTATGTGTGTATGTATGTATGTATGTATGTATGTATGTATGTATGTATGTATGTATGTATGTATGTATGTATGTATGTATGTATGTAAGCATGTATGCATGTATGCATGTATGCATGTATGCATGTATGCATGTATGCATGTATGCATGTATGTATGTATGTATGTATGTATGTATGTATGTATGTATGTATGTATGTATGTATGTATGTATGTATGTTTGTATGTAAGTGCCCTGCGCGGGCCTAGAATTTGATCCCAAGCCCGGCCCGCAATTAGCAGTTAGAGTCCAAGCCCGGCCCAGGCCCACAATAATTTTTCAAGCCCGGCCAGGCCCAGGCCCGCAAACTAGAATTTAGGCCCAGGCCCGGCCCAGGCCCGACCCAGACCGTGAATGTTTGGCCCAGGCCCGGCCCGGCCCGCAAGTTTCAGGCCCAGGCCCGGCCCATACCCGCGGGCCAAAGATGGGTAAGCCCGCGGCCCGCTAAGTTTAGAGAAACCTATAATCTTATAACAAAGACGAAAAACAAATAAACTGTAAATTAAATGTTACCCACTGGCACTGACACCCAGTGGCATTTCCAGCAGGCCTGCAGTCACTAGCCTGAGACAGACAGGTTCAGACATGTGTGAATTAGTACAAGTGTGAATGAATTAAGACTGGGGAGAAATACCAGTTACCAACTGGGTTGGGTACTGGGTAGTGGGCTAGTGGCCTAGTGGGCACTTGGCAGTGGGCAGGTCATTCAGGTGGGCAATGTTTGGAGGGAAGACCTAGACAATAGAATGTCCACTGGTAGGGTCAAAGGGTGATAAGTTGATGGTTAATCATGGCTTGATTGCCTCTGCAAATATTTCCAAAGTAAACATTTGGGGCTGGCTACTTCCAGCCAAGTGAACTTATGGGGGCCATTAGATTCCATGCAAGGTCTCAATTTGCAACAATATAATACTAAAGAAATAATTTTAAGCATTCATTAACCGGAATTACAATTTATAATCAGTTTTTATCAAAAAATTAAGTAATAATCGGTGTTTTGTATGAATATTTTTATTATGTCCAGGCCCAGCCCAGGCCCGGCCCGGCCCGCTCACACTAGGCCCAGGCCCGGCCCAAGCCCGTTGGGTTTAAATTGTTTTCAGCCCAGGCCCGGCCCGGGCCCGCAGTATGTAGGCCCAGGCCCGGCCCGGCCCGCAAAATTATGTAGAGGCCCGGCCCGGCCCGGCCCGGCCCGCGGGCTGAGGGCCGGGCCGGGCTTGGACCCAAAGCCCGGCCCGCGCAGGGCACTAAGTATGTATGTATGTATGTATGTATGTATGTATGTATGTATGTATGTATGTATGTATGTATGTATGTATGTATGTATGTATGTATGTATGTGTATATGTATTTATCTATGTATATACGTATGTATATGTCTATATATGTTTGAGCTATAAACCCAAGATAGCCAAACAGCCAAAGAAAACATATCCACAGCAGCATGTTATATTTGCGATTAATTTGATCGATAAAACTTACGTTAAAATATATTGTTAGAAAAACAATATATTGTCAGGCAACTTAATTATTCTTTGGAAATGGAAAGGCCCCTATGACGAGGTTCGTTGAACTGCAAAGAGAAATGCAGATTTGGCAGTTCAGCGGGGTTACACATTCTAAACACAGAAGCATTCTATGAGTAGCGATTAGTGCATCCCTAGATAGAAAGAAATATACGTCAGGTGTCTTCATCGACATAAAAAAGCTTTTGACACAGTGAATCATTCGATACTGATAGAAAATCTCAACTACTATGGTGTTGATGGTGTGGCAGAGAAATGGGTTAAAAGCTATCTAAATGACAGAAAACAGTTTTGTCAAAATAGGTGAATGTTCATCTAATTTATTAAATGTCTCGTGTGGTGTACCGCAAGGTTCTGTCCTAAACTAGGACCTAAACTATTTATCTTATGCATTAATGATATCTGTAATGTATCACAACTCTTTAAGTTTGTTATGTCTTATATATTAATTATATCTGTAATGTATCACAACTCCTTAAATTTGTTCTATTTGCAGATGACACCAATATTTTATACTCTCATACAGATGTACATAGTCTTATAAGTGTAGTAAACTGTGACCTTGATAAACTGTATACATGGTTCAATTTAAACAAGTTGTCATTGAATGCATCAAAAACGAATCATATGGTCTTTGGTATCCGCATAATAAACTGTGATACGTGAATATACAAATTCACAACGACCAAATTACTAGGGTCAGTAAGACCAAACTCCTTGGAGTTTTGATTAATGAAAATCTGACTTGGAAAGATCAAATAAATAATGTCAAGACAAACCTGTCCAGAATAACTGGACTGATGCACAGGGCAATTCATGTTCTAGGAACTACAAGCTTGCTTACCTTATATTACTCTCTGTTCTTACCTATACTGTGCTACTGCGGTGAAGTTTGGGGAAATGCATGTATTACTAATGTACACTGTATCACAGTGGTACAGAAAGGTGGTCAGACTGATATGTGGTGTTGGAGACTTCATCACACCAACCTGCTATTTTATAGGTGTAAAGTACTTACATTTCAAGACTTAGTAGATTTGAAAATGTGTTCAATAATGTATAAAACATACAACAATACAACAATATGCCAGTACCTGTCAGTGTTCGGTGTTTTTTTACGAAGCATGTTAATTTACGTCTTTCTTGAGTTCAGTATCAATATGTACGTCACTGTATCCGTACAAATATTAAGTCGCGATGCTTATCAATTTATGGTGTAAAGTATAGGAACTCATTATCAACCCGTACCACAACGGTGCCAACTTTTTATGCATTTGTTAACAAATAAAAAAATGGATATGTTCAACAGATACTCATAAAAAACTATAACAAAATGTGTTGTCCCTAGATAAATGGTTGGGGAAATGTCCAAATGAATATATGATTGCATTATAATATATATATAGGTGTAAGGGGTGTTGATGCGCTCAACCGTAAAGAGACTCAAGTCAACCTCACCTCCCCGTGGTGCACCCCGGTAACCAGTACATTGTGCTGGGCAAACGAGGCTATGGCTAAGGGTAGGAAAACCCCAAAATAAACCTACTGCGGAGGGCCAACAACCCTCCCAGCTCAAATGATGTTACAGAAACCAGAAGTGAATTTCAAAAGCCAGCTTGTGCTGGAAATGGTTACAGGAAGGCGACGGCCCAGATACCAGCAGATGATGACATAATTTATTTGGACAGTATGACGCTTCCGGATCAAAGCCAAACGGAAGTTCGGAGGCTGACAACGTCGTTAACCAAGCCAAAAGTTAATGTAAATATAGGATGTTGGAATGTGAGAACGTTATACTCTATAGGGAAATCAGCCCAGCTTGCAAGAGAAATGGACAAATATAAAATAGATGTCATGGGCATTAGTGAATGCAGATGGATGGGACAAGGAAAAGTCAAGATGAACACCGGAGAGAGCATCATTTTTTCAGGGAGAGAAGACAACATACACAGACACGGAGTAGCAATAATGATGACGAAGAAAGCAGAACAAGCATTGCTGGAATGGAAAGCTATCAGTGATAGAATTATTTATGCTAGATTCTTCTCCATGTATGTAAAGTTATCGATCATACAAGTCTATGCACCAACAAATGAAGCCAGCGTCGAAGATAAAGACAATTTCTACGAACAGCTCCAGACAGTTGTGGACAGTGTTCATAAGCATGACATACTCTTAGTAATGGGGGATTTAAATGCCAAAGTTGGAGAAGACAACGACGGATATGAAAACATAATAGGAAGCCATGGAGTAGGTGAAAGAAATGACAATGGAGAAAGACTTGTTGTCTTCTGCGGACTCAATAACCTCGTGGTAACAGGTAACATTTTCCCACATAAACTTATACATAAACAGACATGGACATCTCCAGGAGGAAAGACAAAGAATCAAATAGACCATGTGTTAGTGAGTAGGCAACACCGGACATCAGTAATGGACACTAGGGCCATGAGAGGAGCCGACATTGCGAGTGACCACCAATTAGTGCGATCAAAAATCAAGCTGAAACTAAAGAGAAAACAAAAGAACAAGGCGATCAGAAAGAAATTTGATATAATTAAGTTACAGCACCCAGCTATTAAAGCCCAATTCTCACTGAAGTTACGCAACAAATATGATATATTACAAGACTACGAAGAAACAGGCGACGAAGAAGTTGAGAAACAATGGCAAGACTTTGAGGATGCATACAAAGAAACAGCTCAAGAAGTACTGGGGTACAAAAAGAAAGGGGGAAAACCATGGATCAGCAAGGAGTCGTGGGAGTTAGTAGAAGAGAGAAAACGACTGAAGAACAACATTGAGCAGACAAAGTCAGACAGGATTAAGCAGAATTACATGGATAAATATAGGTGTAAAGACAAAGAAGTGAAGAAGAGCATGAGACAAGACAAGAGGAAGTGGGTTGACCACCTTGCCATGGAAGCAGAGGAAGCAGCACATAATGGAAGAATGAAAGAAGTGTATGATATTACAAAAACCCTCAGTAATGACAAACGTAAGACAACAAATGCAGTGAAAGACAAAGGTGGAAACTTAATAACGGAAGGATTGGCCAGAAGGAAGCGATGGAAAGAACACTTTGAGGAAATCCTTAATAGACCTATACCTGATGACCCTGTAACAGATGTGGAGATAGATCCGATCATAAACGAAATCAGCACTGACCCAATAACAAAGGCAGAAATTAGAACAGCGCTAAGGAAGATGAAAAACGGGAAAGCAGGGGGCAAGGACGAAATTACAGCAGAATTATTAAAAGCAGACATGAATACAACAGAGAAATGGCTTGTCAAATTATTCAGAACATTTTGGGAACAAGAGAAAGTGCCAAAAACGTGGAAGCAGGGACTGATCGTTAAAATACCGAAGAAAGGTGACCTGACAGAGTGCGGGAATTGGAGAGGAATTACTTTGACATCTGTTCCTAGTAAAGTATTCGGAAGAGTACTCATTGACAGAATAAGAGATGGAGATAACAGCAAGTTGAGAGACGAACAAGCAGGTTTCAGAAGTGGGAGAGGCATAGTAGAACATATATTTATTTTACGAAATATTATAGAACAGTTAGTGGAATGGCAGGCAACTCTATACATCACGTTTGTGGATTTTGAAAAAGCATTTGACTCAGTGCACCGAGAGAGTCTATGGAAAATTATGGAGAGCTATGGAATTCCATGCAAGATAATCCACATGGTACAGATGTTATACGAAGATAGTGAATGTGCAGTGTTAGACGAAGGTGAGGAATCTGAGTGGTTCAAGGTCAAAACTGGAGTTAAACAAGGAGATGTAATGTCTGGATTTATCTTCTTGATAGTAGTGGACTGGATAATGAGAAACACAACAGCGGGAAACAAAACAGGAATAAGATGGAACTTCACGTCAAAACTAGAGGACCTGGACTTTGCCGACGACATAGCACTCATGTCATCATGCTACACACACATGCAAACAAAAACAAGAAAACTGAATCAATTTGCAGCAAGGACAGGACTAAGAATAAATAAAAAGAAAACTCAAATATTGAGGATAAACAGCAAGTGCGAAAACAGAATACTAATCGATGATCAAGAGCTAAAGGAAGTGGACAAGTATAACTACCTTGGTGCGAACGTTAGTAAGCAAGGAGGAGGCGGCGATGACATTGTTAACATAATTTGTAAAGCGAGGGTATCCTTCATGAAACTAAAGCAGATATGGAGTTAAAATATATACACATTGAGATCGAAATTGAGGCTTTTTAACACACTTGTTAAACCAGTGTTGTTGTATGGAAGTGAAACATGGAAAATTAACGAAGGAGACAACAGAAAGTTAGATACATTTTTTTTCAAGTGTTTAAGACGAATCCTACAAATTCGATGTATCAAATCGAGATATTCTGGCAAAAACAAAATTGAAGACAATCAGCACTGAGGTCAAGTTAAGAAGATGGAAGTGGGTAGGACATATCCTACGAATGGAGAAGAACAGCAATTGTGAAACTGCACTGACCTGGACGCCTGAAGGTAGAAGAAAGGTTGGGCGACCAAAGACAACGTGACGATCAACTATTGAAAATGAAAGACGTATACTGGGGTGGAATAGCTGGAACGAAGCCAGACGTGTAGCAGCTGACAGAACAAGATGGAGGAGATTCACTTCGGCCTTATGGGCTACTGGGCCCGAAGAGGATAGGTGAGGTTATAATATACTGCATTTAAATAATTATTACTAGTAATGAAGGTGCTTCTCTGCACTTCTAGGGTATTTGTGCAATATTTCGTACCATAGATCAAACAATAATGGGAATATTACCTTGTATTATCAAACATTTCATTGTATCCTGTGTAATATTAGTAGAACACTGTACAGGGGTATACGACCATAAGAACTTTCTTCAGTATGCCCCATTTTTCTGACATAATAAGTATTTAATTTTATGCAACACAAACATTGCATATGTATTCTACTTATATTGGAGAAAAAACGTATTATTATAATTATAAATATTGCATTAAAACGACATATGTTTCATTTAGACTTTTCCCAAACAAAAGCGTCAACGTCAGAACGAACTCAAACAACACATCTTGTCAGTAATACCAAACGAGCATGAAGTGTCTCTATGATGGCACTTATCGCGGTACCGAATCGACCGTGAAGTGAAGGGAGCTTCAGTGAGTCTTCACAACTTTACAGGTCTAGTTCATTAGTGACTAAGCAGAATGGCCGCGTTAGACACACGTCACATGTTGAAACAATGCCACCAGATCGGCGTACGTGTGCTTTGATGTGGTAGGTAAGGTTATGTTCTGTGCGAACGGATTTAGAGATTGTATGGGCGTTTATAACATTTGGATTGTCTCATTGATAATTAAGTTTAACAAGGAAAGACTAAACGAGATTGCCAATCAAAGCAACAAACGCCAAATGGTAAGTGGACAGGAAGTTATACTATTTTCCATATATGCATAACCCGCCCTTATCAAATATCTCTCAATTTTTTATTTACTAAAATAATTATTGTTCACACTGTTAGCATTAACACAATTACTGAATGATTTGTTCCATTCATTATTATCTTCAGTGAGAATAAGTATTTTCACGTACGTAACCAGTCTACACAGTTCTTTAATTAATTCTACGTTCTGGTTCTACAACTTTAAACTTCTTTAATTAATTCTACGTTCTGGTTCTACAACTTTCTGTCAGTTTTGAAGGAAGAATTTATATCAGTATCTTCATGATCATTCATAAGTTCTTGTAGTGAGTGCCTTTCTTTTCGTGTAACGCCGAACAGTTCGGCTAGTTAGTATATACTTATTTAACTCGAATTCATAGACTCCAGATGCCTCAAAGATCGAGCTAACCCAGTCTTTCATTAAATGTCAAGTATAATTGGGATTACTGTGAGCTCAAAGTCGTGGAGATTCTAACGAACCAACCACCTCTGCTTTTGTCACTACTTCTGCGACCTGCACGGAAGCCATCGAGTCGCCAGCAATGGTGCGCCCTGGTCGTGCTGATTGACACGGCCATGTCACCCAGAGTCGGCCCCTGGCCAGGCGTTCCAATCTTGTCGTCTGTATTGGTGGCCCCCAACAGAAAGTCGCCATTGTTTCCGGCAGAAGAGCTTCTGCAGCGCCGTCTGGAACTGGTCGTACTTGAGCGCGTACACGAACGGATTGACGCAGCAGTTGACGAAGACGGAGATGACAGTGAAATGGTAGAAGTAGCCGTTGAAGTCGACCGGGAAGCCGAGGCTGTACATGGCGAAGTAGATCTGGTTGGCCGACCAGCAGTCGATGAAGTACATGCTCACCATCGCCATTATCTTGATGATATTGCGGCGCGCTTTGGCGGCGGGTTCATGGCTTTCAGTTAGGCGATAAGGGAGGTGAGCAAGGGGGAATGTGTTATAATGGGTGATTTTAACCATGGACATATACAGTGGGAATCATTAGAGAGTGCTGGAGGTGACGACCATAAGTTTCTACTTCTAACACAGGATTGTTTCCTTAGTCAACATGTCTTGGAACCAACCAGAGGTGGGAATGTGTTAGATTTAATGTTGTCTTCTCAAAATGAATTAGTTGACAATGTTAAAGTACACGAACCTTTGGGTTCAAGTTACCATAACCAAATCCATTTTAATATAAAAGTAAAAACAGGGAACACATATAAAAAACAATGGAGGAGGAACTTCAACAAAGGCAAATATAAATTGTTTAACTTGTCACTAGAAGAAGGAATAGTTCCTTCAGAATGGAAAGAAGCAAACATTATGCCACTATTTAAGAATGGATCAAGGAAGAAGCCAGAAAATTACAGACCAGTGAGTTTAACATCAGGTGTATGTAAATTACTCGAAACATTAATTAGAGACGACATGAGAACATATCTAGCAACTATAGATTGGAATAACTTGCTGAAGAACAAGACAGCAACAGAATGCTGGACTTGTTTAAAATATGAGATTGAGGGCATTATTGAGAAAATTGTTCCATTAAGAAAACAAGGGAATAGGTCCAGGAAAAAACACCTGTCAAAAGAGGCTATTAGAAAAATTGCTCACAAACAGATGCTGTGGAAGGTATATAAACACACTAAAAATGTAGAAGACTACACAAACTATAAAGAGGCACCTAGCTACCTAGCTACAACTGAAATTAGAAAATCTAAAAGAACCTTTGAAAAAAAATTGGCAGGTAATATAAAAAATGACAGCAAGAGTTTCTATGCTTATGTAAGGAGTAAACAGAAAGTTTGAGATAAGGTCGGACCACTGGAAAACAACAGTGAAAACATAATTTCAGACGGGTTCCAAATGGCAGGTCCTAAATGAGTATTTCAGCTCAGTTTTTACCACAGAAGATATCAGCTCACTTCCAGTTCCATTGACTAAATTTGAGGGCAATAAATCAGAACATTTAGGGCAGTTATTTGTAACTCCTGAAATGATAGCAAAGAAAATCAAGAAGATGAAAGATAATAAATCACCTGGAGTTGATTGGATATCACCAAAACTGCTTAAGGAAATTGTTGAGCAAATTAGTACACCACTTGCAAAATTGTTTAACTTGTCACTAGAAGAAGGAATAGTTCCTTCAGAATGGAAAGAAGCAAACATTATGCCACTATTTAAGAATGGATCAAGGAAGAAGCCAGAAAATTACAGACCAGTGAGTTTAACATCAGGTGTATGTAAATTACTCGAAACATTAATTAGAGACGACATGGTGGAATTCCTTGTAAAACATAAATTAGTAAATACATCTCAACATGGATTCCTAAAAGCAAAGTCATGTCTAACCAATCTCTTATGTTTTTGGAAGAAATTACAAAGTGGGTAGATGACGGGTCACCAGTGTATGTTGTCTACTTAGATTTTCAGAAAGCTTTCGATAAAGTGCCACATCAAAGATTGTTACTTAAACTAAAAGCCCATGGTGTAGATAATGATGTAATCAACTGGATAGAAAAGTGGCTTACACACAGAAGACAGAGAGTAACAGTAGATGATGAGATTTCAAACTGGAAATCTGTTTTGAGTGGGGTACCACAGGGATCAGTATTAGGCCCTATACTGTTTTTAATATATATATATATATATATATATATATATATATATATATATATATATATATATATATATATATATATATATATATATATATATATATATATATATATATATATATATATATATATATATATATATATATATATATAAATGATTTGGAGGATGACATATCTAGCAAAGTACTCAAATTTGCAGATGACACAAAAGTATTCAGAAAGGTTACTAATGATACAGATAAACAAAGTTTAAAGTTTACAGGATGATCCAGAAAAATTAGTTAAATGGTCAGAAAAATGGCAAATGTTATTCAATTTTGGGAAGTGTAAATGTATATACATAGGACATGGAAATTTGGATGAAGAATATAAAATGGGGGATGCTGTACTAGGTAGAACCACACAAGAAAAGGACTTAGGAGTAACATTTAGTGCTGACATGAAAGTTTCAGAGCAATGTGGGATTGCTGCTTCGAAAGGAAATAAAATTCTAGGGCTAATTAGGAGAACTATCATGTATAAGGAGAAACATCTAATTGTACCCCTGTTAGTTAGACCACATTTGGAATATTGTATTCAAGCATGGAGGCCATATCGTAAAAAAGACATAGACAAGCTAGAAAGAATGCAACGAAGAGCAACTAAAATGATTCCAGAATTGAGAGACCTTAGTTACGAAATTCGCTTATTACAATGTGGTTTGACAACACTAGAGACCAGGAGACTAAGAGGAGACCAAATAGAAGTGTTTAAAATAGTGAACGGTTATGAGGATGTTGATACGAATATGTTCTTCAAACTTAAAGAAGGCAGTAGAACCAGAGGACACAAAGCAGCATTAGTTAAGGAGCAATGTAGGTTGGACATGAGAAAGTACTCTTTCTCACAAAGGGTGATAAATGAATGGAACAAACTGCCAAATGATTGTGTTAATGCTAGTAGTGTGAATATGTTTAAAAATAGAATTGACAGATATCTAAGGGCGGGCTACACATAGATGAGAAAATTGTTGTGGTGTGGATCGAAGTGTACTCACAAATAGTGGTGTGGATCGAGGTGTCACGCGACTAGTGGTGTGGGTAGAGTGGTTCGACTCGATCATACACGTTCAAACATGTTCAAGACATTGCGTGGGAGCATGAAATCATGAAATAGTTTACATATTTAAACAAACAAACATTTTCCTGCTATTTGTTTTCTATTTCGTATTTATTGTAGTTTACATTATACAATGGTGCCCCTGCCACAGGCAATACAGACCAGAAGCCACCTTGCCATGCAGGAAATTCCTCCCATAGCAATATGTAATTAACCCGTCTAACGACGCCATTGCACCTTTGCAGAATTGGTGGCTTAATAAGAGGGGACTGCTGTGTGCGAGTGCGTGCATGCGCTCGTGCGTGCATGCGCTCGTGCGTGCATGCGCTCGTGCGTGTAATGTCGAGAAATTTGGATAACTACACGTCTTGCACCTGGTGTCTATGGGGAGAAAATGGACATACACCTTTTCATGGTCTGGATCCGCCCGTTGTCAAATCTAATAACTCTGGCCATTAGTATCTAAATAATACAAACAGTGCCACATTGTATATCGTAGACAGCGGAAGCAACCAAGACTAAAGTGTACAACGTTGAGAAAAAATTTCAAAATAGTTGCATGAATAGATCTATATCGATGAGACGAGTTATATGTGTAAAATATGTGTGTATATGTGTATGTATGTATGTATGTATGTATGTATGTATGTATGTATGTATGTATGTATGTATGTATGTATGTATGTATGTATGTATGTATGTATGAATGTATGTGTGTATGTATGTATGTATGTATGTATGTATGTATGTATGTATGTATGTATGTATGTATGTATGTATGTATGTATGTATGTATGTATGTATGTATGTAAGGATGTATGTATGTATGTATGTATGTATGTATGTATGTATGTATGTATGTATGTATGTATGTATGTATGTATGTATGTATCTATGTATCTATGTATCTATGTATCTATGTATCTATGTATGCATGCATGCATCCATGTATGTGTGTACGTATGTATGTATTTCTACATATTTGGGCAGTTGTTTGAACTATAGACCATGGATAACTAAACAGCCAAAGAAAACATACCCACAGCAGCATGTTAAATGCTTAGACTTTTCCCAAATAAAGCGTCAACGTCAGAACGAAACAAAGCTATACATCGTGTCAGTAATGCCAAACGAGCATGAACTGTGGCTATGATGGTGATGGAGTAATTACTTTCCTGCATTATTCTCCAATACGATGCGTCATTGTCAAGCCGGTTGCTGAAGCACTGCTGCGCCCGAAGAATCACGTTTGCAATTATCGCGAGCCGAATTGACCGTGAAGTGAAGGGCGCTTCAATGAGTCTTCCTAACATCACAGCTCAGGTTCACGAGCGACTAAGCAGAGTGGCATCGTTAGACACACATTGCATGTTGAAACAATGCCACCAAATTGGTGCACGTGTGATTTAATGTGGTATACAAGGTTCTGTTCTGGGTGAAATGATTTGGAGGTTTTATGGGGGTTCATAACATGTGGATGTCTCAGTGATAATTGAGTTGAACAAAGCAAGATTGAACGAGATTGCCATCCAAAGCAACAAACGCCAAATGGCAATTGGACAGGAAGTCAAACCATTTTCCATCTATGTGTAATCCGCCCTTATCAAATATATGTTAATTTTATTTACTAACATTGTTCACTCTGTTAGCATTAACACAATCACTTGAAGATTTGTTCCGTTCATTATTATCTTCAGTGAGAATAAGTATTCTCACGTACATATCCAATCTACACAGTTCTTTTATTAATTCTATGCTCTGGTTCGACAACCTGGTGTCAGTTTTGAAGGAAATATTTTTAGCAGTATCCACATGACTATTCATAAGTTCTTGCAGTGAGCGCCTTTCCGCCGGACAGTTCGGCGAGTTAGTACATACTTATTTAACTCGAATTCATAGACTTCAGATGCCTCCTCGAGCTTGCACAGTCTGTTATTGCATGCCGAGTATAACTGGGATCAAGGTGTGCTCAAAGTGGTGTAGAATCTAACGAACCAACCACCTCTGCTTTTGTCACTGCTTCTGCCAACTGCACAGAAGCCGTCGTTTCGCCGCCACATGACGTCGCGATCGTGCTGATTGACAACACCACGTCACCAATATTCGACGCCTGGCCACACGTCTCGTCCGACAGTGGAGCGGCGGGGCAGGCGTCCTCAATCGTGACGTCTGTATGGGGGGCCCCCGACAGAAAGTCGCCATTGTGTTTTCGCTTCCGGCAGAAGAGCTTCTGCAGCGCCGTCTGGAACTGGTCGTACTTGAGCGCGTACACGAACGGATTAACGCAGCAGTTGACGAAGACGGAGATGACAGTGAAATGGTAGAAGTAGCCGTTGAAGTCGACCGGGAAGCCGAGGTTGTACATGGCGAAGTAGATCTGGTTGGCCGACCAGCAGGCGACGAAGCATACGCTCACCATCGCCAGGATCTTGATGATATTGCGGCGCGCTTTGGCGGCGCGTTCACTGCGCACGGTTGCTCCCGCGGCGATGTCGTCCTCTCTACTCAGGACTGAGGCGATTCGGCCGTAACAGAAGGAGATGAACACCAGCGGGATGAAGTACTGCACGACAACGGTGATGATGCCGACGGCAGATTGGGTCGCTTCGTTCGGCCACACCGTGAACACTGAGCATCTGCCGTGTACAATGGCCGAGGATGGGACCATGTACGCGGCGTTGTAGATCGGCCCGACACACCACACGCACACCATCACCACGTAGGCTCGCCTGCGAGTGAACCTTCGACTGTGGCTGAGCGGGTAGACAATGGCCATGTATCGTTCGAAGGTCACTGCCACGAGGTTGTATGTGGACGAGAGAAATATGCCCCACGTCGGTAGCGTCGTCAACCAGAGTCGGCAGAACATCTCCCGTCCGATGGCGCTCTCGATGACGCTGATGTCGTTGAAGAGTGTCGTCGCGACGAGGAAGAACCCGGCTGTGCAGTCGAGTAGCGATTGGTTAAGAATAAACATGTTCGGCATACGTCGGCGCAGTTCTCGAAAACATATAATTGTGACGATGACCAATATATTACTGATCATACCAAGCACTCCGACTAATAGATAAACCATCTTCATGTAGAAATTGGCTGCCAGCGAAACGGCGGCTTCATCTCCGTCAGTGTCGTTGCGAGAGTAACCTTGTTCAGCCGTGGTCGCCAGCGTTGTGGAATTAAATATAACTTCCGACGCCCAGAGAGGCGATAGGTTGACCGTCGAATTGTAGATATCCATGATGCTCGCTCCAGTAGTTTATTTCAAGTTCGCTATATACAAAGCAATTGCAAGAACCATTGCTGCGGAGTCCGAGAGTTCGTCTTCGTGCTCCTAGTA
Source organism: Lamellibrachia columna (assembly GCA_963662155.1). Lineage (NCBI taxonomy): Eukaryota > Metazoa > Annelida > Polychaeta > Sabellida > Siboglinidae > Lamellibrachia > Lamellibrachia columna. The sequence continues at coordinate 48,001,203 of OY759271.1, forward strand.
GTTGTGTGGGTTGTTTATGGCGTGTCTCGTTGTAATCTGTTTTCGCGAGCTCCGTTTAAATCTGCCGGAATAGTCATTCAGTAGGTAATCTATAGCTACAGCCATGATTAACTGACGTCTGCCCATGAAACTAACGTCTTGATGAACATGCTATAGCTGATTGTAGGCTACGTGTTTGACACTGTTAGCAAGCTGTTGAAACCAAAACAATATTGAAACAGCTAGAGAGGGAAAGAAATGTCGAATGTGTGATTCCCGGCACGTATAAATACACATCACAGTCTCTAGCCACAGAAGGTTGCCTATCTCTGTAAGTAGTACCGGTTCCGACGCCTGGCGACGTAGCTTAGTTTTTTGCATGGTGCGATGAATGACGACTGCGTCTGGAATGACCTACACGCGTGGCTGCTGGTGAGAGTTCCTCTGAGCGATCACAATTGTAGTTGTCGACATGTGGCGAAAGGACTCTAAAAGGTGTCGACATCATTGTCCATTTTGTCAGCTCGTCGTTTTAGATACAAAGCATATGAGATCTTAAGCCGGTTCCTAATGTATCTAAATGAAACTAAGCGAAAACGCAACGCGTAATATAAATCAAACAATCTGAATGCGTACTCACTTTTTTCGTCAAATAATATGAATCGCCATAATAAACTTTCAATCATTACCATTAAGAGATACTGTCCTGCTGGACACTGTCCGTAGCGCACTTTCTCCGGATGCTGCTGTCCAGCGTAATCATCAAACGATATCGATGTGGTCTTAAGATGGAGTGTAGATCGAGTATGCAGGTACGCCTTTACGAAGGTCGCGTGATATCTACACATGACACATGCCGACCAAGCATGCGACAATTCCCCTATGCAATGTATAACGGTATATCTTACGCCGAGTGATTACCACGATCATTCATGTCAAGCATTAATATATTCTATTTAATCACACTCGTCGTCAGGCACGCAATGAAGCACCAGCTTTAGCACTTCGACCTGTTCCGGAAGTATTGCGACATGGTATCAATTAAAAAATTTACTATCGAGTGTCCAACTGACTGAGCGGTGCGCGTCTTCGTCGAATGTCAATTCATCTAGTTGTCTATCACGCCAATCATACTCAGATGACAACATAATGAACTGACCAATCACGTGTCTGGAAGATCATATTGCACACCTGATCGATAGCTCGTTACGATAATAAAGGAACAGGAGACACGCATGTTTGAAGTAACCCACCGGATGGACATTATATTAACATACCAAAGACAAGACGCAAAACGAATGAGAGACTAAAAGTTATATACAACTAGATGGAAGAAATATCAACTACATGGGAACATTTTGAACGGGAACACATTATAGAGTTGACGATGGGTTGCCACGCCCAGCATATCTATGAACTACAGCAGAATCACATCACAGTTACCAGGAGATATTAAAATCAATGTCTAACGCATATTAAATCAGTGGCATATACTACACTAGTCCGTCCGATTCCTGGGATCCACATTACCTAAAGAACATTAAAACTCTAGAAAAACACAAAGACAAGTTGTTCACGTATACCTTAAAGAGAGGAAATCTCTACCTTCAAACATGTCATGTCATTCTTTAGATTAATTCCGGACAAATATCATTCTACATCTAAGAGACTAGTCGATCAGTCGATCAGCTAGCCACCATGCGCACTGGCGTGATGTATCCTTAATGCTATTACTTGCCAGTACAAACACAGATAACAGATACAGCAACGAAGTGGTTTCGGAACAATTCGTAACTAAGCGATTCGTAGCCCAGAAGATGCATAGGGTACCAAAGACAATTCATACCCAAACCGAACAATCTCGATTTAGACACGAATCGTCCTGTATCCCAACGTAACTACCGCCTGTGATACAATTTAAAGCAGCAAGGTCACGCAAGAGAAGACGAAGATTATTATGGCGAATAGGAAAACCAAGAAATTCACGAAGGGATAATGAATATTATTGAATATTAGCTTTGGTGTGTCGAATATTCTTGGGAATTAATTATCCCTCGAATAATAACTTATTAATAAGGCACAACCGAGCCAGCACCTGCGAATCTGACCGAGTTAGTGCTCGGCTTATCGCATTGCAGGACTGTTACGTCCACGCAGAATGCATAGGATGTGAAGTAATTAGGACATATTAGTGGAACTTTTATGGCACCCAGCAGGGTTTCCGGGTTGGGATCACCGAGTTCGATATGGATATAATTCTTAATTAAACTAGACATTCGATTTAACGAGAAGATTGCCATCCAAGACAAAGGCCCAGATGGCAAGTGGACAAGGAAGCCAGTGGCTTATCGAGAGTCCAAAAATTTTTCATCGATGTGTAACCCGCCCTCCTGATATATGTGTTAAGTTTGTTTTTAAACATATTCACGCTGCTAGCATTTACACAATCTGTAGATAATATGTTCCATTCATTTATTGTCCTCTGTGACAAAGAGTACTTCAATGCCAATGACAATGACAATGATTTTTATTTCCCTACGACCCCTTGCGGAGTATGAGAGAAGTTTCTCTCTACAGTACATTTTAGTAGAACATCTGGTTACAATACATAGGACATATATTGTATAAAACATATTTACAGTATGTAAATCATCTAGTTACAGTGCATAATACATCTAGTGTCATTAATGGATAAAGTATTTTCTATATAATCAGAACATGCAATTTAGGTAATGTAAAATAAAATAAACTATGTATATATTGCACAATTTGAACTAAAATATGTAATAATATGAACAGTAAATTAACTATGAGCTACAATTTTACTTCTACGCAATTCACTGTTTTAATAAGGCAGTTTGTTAATTAGACAAACTTTGTCATGATTATTTTAATAAATCTGGACAGATCGATCAGCTGTTTCACACTGTGTACATTGAACAGCTGGTTCATTTTCAGAGTATTAGGTCTGATTCTGAAGTGTCTTTTTATGTATTTCGATCTTTCTTCCATTAGAGATGGACATACAAGTACATAATGATATTCGTCACCTTGGTCCCCAGTGTTGCATAAGTGACATAGCCTCTGGGCATTTCCAGGGAGATAACGACCAACAGAAATAGGTAATTTGTGATTTCCACAGCGAAATTTACATAAATTAATTCTGTCAGTTGGGCTCAAATATGTTAAATACTTCACGAAACCTACTTCATTTTTGAATATTCTGTAATTTGAATGATATCTAATGTACACTGATCCTTTACTAATGTTACCTCATGTCCTCTAATTCTACTATCTTTCTTGAGTGAGATAAAAAAAATTCTATCAATATTTTCATACCCATTCAATATCTTAGAAACTTCAATTCGATCTTCTCTTAACCTCTGTATTCGTTCAAGCGTATCTATATCCTTCTTACGATATGTTCTCCATGCTTGTATACGGTATTCTAAACGAAGCCTAACTATTGCTTTATACAGAGGTGCAATCAGCATTTTCCCTTTTGTAATATTTCTCCTAATCAACCCAACAAATTATTGAAGCTGAATACCAGACCGCTGTGAAACTTTCAAATCAGCACTTATTGCTACTTACAAGTCCTTTTCTTTTATAGTAGTACCTAGAACAGTATCTCCCATTTTATTGCTTTCATCCAAGTTCTCGTGTCCTGTGTGTAATACGCCCGAGTCGAATTTCTAAGATTATATGCGCTTGTTGTCTGTCTCTGGTGGGTGAATGCAATGCTGCTACCTAGTGCCTATTCTGCCCAAAAGCACATGCAGATGAAATAGACAGTTCCATATATTGCTATGCTACAAAATGAAGGTACTAGTTAGTATTAGCGCAGGAATTAAAAGATGTCTACATCATGTCTATAGGGGGCAATACGCCTCCTTACAGTGTGGGGCATTTGTATTTGAATATGACCCCCGAACATTTCAACGTTCATATACAAATCACATGCAGACATGATTTTATAAATTATTATTGTTAGATTCTGCACCTAATATGCTATTTTACAGTGTAGCTTAATAAGCCTCATATAGTGCATCATAAACAGTTGTTTGATTATTCTCATCATGAATAAAATGTACATTTACCCATGTAATATTTGAAATTTGAATGCGATCCTGGAAAGTAGCATTTGCATAAATTGAAACACACTTGTATTTAAATGCACTGACATACATTTGTTCACAAGCCTGGTATTAACCTGATAGAATTAGACAATGCATGCAGAGGGAGTTATTTCTAATAGCTATCATTTGAAGTAAATCACAGCTAATTGCATTTAAAAATCCTTCTGAAGATTTTACACATTTTTGGGTCTACAGGTGGGTTCCCAAATTATGAAGCACTACCAAAGACTATATATGTAAGGTCTTTGGCACTACTACAAAATGATGAATTCATGCATTCACAAAAAGGTCAACATAGTTCATATGATTTTTATTACAATACAAAATGGACGGTTTAGACGATTTCACAAGCAATAAATACCCGCTTACGAATACAAACTATAAACATAAGAATTATGTTCAGCAATACGTTCTTTTGCAAAATATGTTCTTTCTAATTATTCTTCACTACATAAATACTAAGAAATTACAGTTCAAATGATCCTATTCTTTAAATTGATATGTATATTCACTAATATCGTGCACTAAAATCTTGTTCATATAAAAACATGATTATAATGTATAAAAGTACATGCATATGAACAAAAAGCCTATGCTTGCACACATTGTAAATCTAATTATACATTGTTAGTACTTCAAACATAACATTTGTCATTTAAGTCAGATGTTTGCTATAGCAGGTTTTCCAGTATATACAGAGTGTTTACCGTATCACTGTGTTCATACCGGCAAACATCAACTCTCCTGTTTGCTACATTCAACACAGCTTAAGATTACATGTGCATTGCTAGACGCCATTCGTAAACGCCAGATTAGCATAACCACGCTCTTCAGCCATGACGTTCTCCTCACAGTTCTCGAGGGTCGCTCGGAGTCGGTCGACCTGGGGGGAGATGGCAGCAAACGCCCATCCAAGGATTGCAAACAATCCACGTATCAAGCTGAGGATCCACCACGTCTTCAATGTGGCATCTCTCGACTGCAATTTGACATCAGATTAAGCATAATTAAAAGCATTAATGTTAATTGTATTTTTTATAGCTTATATTTGTGCATTTATTCATGTTAACAATTTATATGGAAAATACATTTTACTCACTCGATTTCTAAGCTAGCTTGTGCCATTGTGAGACTTTTGCTCTGCAAACATTCCGAATTTCTATTGTTACTTGTTAATCGTTACCTTGCTAAATTGTTGGTTTATACAAGATCAGTTTTGCTGGACAGTTCATTGTTGTGTCACTTTATCAGGAGTTTTCGTTCCCACCCTCCTCCCTCTAGCATAAGGTAGGCAGCTCAACCGATAGTTGGATTATTAAGATGCACTTAATGTTTTGACAATTTTTCCTGTTACAGAGTTGTACACAAGGTTTTGCCTGCATGCTTTTTTGACCATCACCGATACCATGTGAATTGTAAATAACAGTCAGTAGTGGTATAGATAGTACTGGTAGTGGGCTGCTGCTAGGCATAATTATGTGTAAACACCTTTTGGGGGCTGGCATGCTTGCTGTGATTATGTGATGTATCTCGTTTTGATGATTTATGCTTGCTTAATTTTTGGCTCATTAATTAATACATCAAATGTCATTCTTTGGTCTATTTCAATCTATAAAGGACTTGTGTTGTTATTTTACATAAACCATTTGACTGCATCTTACACTAATAATAATTGCAGATTTTTTTATATTAATTGGCAGGTTTAAATGTGTATGATTTTATTATGCTGCAATATATATATATATATATATATATATATATATATATATATATATATATATATATATACACACACACACACCACTATACTTGCTGTACTTTACCATTTGGATGGGACACTATATAAGAAATGTATTATATATATATATATAATATACACCACTATACTTGTTGTACTTTACCATTTGGATGGGGCACTATATAAGAAATGTATTATATATATATATATACACCACTATACTTGTTGTACTTTACCATTTGGATGGGGCACTATATATGAAATGTATTATATATATACACCACTATACTTGTTGTACTTTACCATTTGTATGGGGCACTATATATTAAATGTTTATATATACACCACGATACTTGTTGTACTTTACCATTTGGATGGGGCATTATATAAGAAATGTATTTTTTTTTTTATATAAATGTACACATAAAATCATATAAATAGATGATTATATCAGCCAGGACACCCCTATAAATCATTATCTGTCAACAAAATTAAATTATATAATTGCTGTCCTAATGTCATAATTATGTATATGTAATATGTGCTTGTCTGGTATTTTTGAGTTTTACAAATTATAAGAAAATGTGATGGCAATTTTAAGTAAAAAGTGTTTGAAAATTAATGGCAGCTGCCAAATTTTAATAAAAGTATACTTGGTCATGGATGACTTATATATGAATTACTCCAATACTTTGAGTCAACATTTTATATGCTATTTACATAATATAACAATTATTGGAACAATCATATGAATTAAAATCCACCTTAAGCAAACACCTGTACTTGTTACCAAATCAGTATGTTGACTGAAGTGAGACAGTCTGCACTAGTAGTCTCCTACCAATTTGCAGTGTGCCTAGAGTCCATGTATGGCGCCAGGACAGGTGTTAACCCACCCTCTCAGGAAACAATAGTTGTGGCCACACCATGCCTTCTAAAGTAGGTTAAGGAAGCAACTGTGAACATTGTCTCAATGAGCCCAACATCAGCTCCAAGTTAATCTACTCCGTATGAGCCTGTAGTCTGTTTTAAAGTGTGTTAGTAAAGTTGTTTAATGGTCATATTTCTGAGTTTACCATTAAACAGGATGAAATTACTAAGGTTTCAAAGGGACTGTATTAGCATGTAAGAGGTTAGCACTAGTAACAAACTGCTGACAGTTCTGAGACAATATTTTTAATGACATTTCTGTTGCTGTTTTAAGTAAAACTACAGGTGCATATTATAATTATCTTATATATTATTTTATACAAGTGTAATATCACATACACTCTGTTAAGACAAGTACCCAAATATATTTTAATAAAACATGTTTGAAATGGTTTATATATATAGCTTATATCTATCTATCCAGGTATACATGCGATTTTTTAAAAATCTTTAACAAAAAATTATTTAAATAAAAAATAAAAAATGTTTTTGATTTTTTTTTTCCAACCCTGACAACGAACACTGGGATCTAGTTAATGCATTAAAGCATCTGCGTTAAAGGTATATCTGCTCATTTTTATCATGAGCTCATATTATCCAGTACAAACTATATCTATTTTAACATCTTGGCCATCAAAAATGTTATGTAAATGACCAACAATTTATTTTTATATAATTTTACTGTTATCTGTTAATGAATATCGATCTTGCTGTTCAGCTTGCAGTGTAAACATAATATTTGGGGCAAAACATTCACATTAAACAGGAGGTCAAGATTTTGGAATATAATAATAATTTATACAATGTAATATGATTTTAAGATAACAAAACTTTCAGACTTTGTACCACTGCATTCACAGCCTTGTCAACTTTGATAAAACTCTGCAGTTTAAGTATGACAACTTACATTGACATCTGGCCAAAAATCCGTCTGATTTGAGGAGAGACTGATCTGGTCGTCCATCTTTGTTGCAGCTAGGTGGAAGATGAGTCCAACAAAGTAGCAGACAGTCGATAGGCCTCCAGATTGCACGGTCAAGCCAAGAAAGACACATTCTCTATTTGGCCTGTGGACATCGTAGCTAAAAACACAAAAGAGAAACTGCAAAAAGTTCACCATAAAAAACTTTAACAGGATATGATCAGGTTGGCTAACTTGTTCAGTTGTTAATGTGGAACTAAATAAATACAAAACCAAATTATATCAACATTACTAGACATAGAACATTTTATGACAAACATATTTTTATATAATTAAATGAGCAAAATACATAATTATTTAGGTATTAATAAACAGTATAATGCAGTGATTACCTTTACCATGTTAAAAAAATTTAAATATACTTTATTACCGAAAATACTTTTTTATTGCGAAACAAAAAAGACAGTAATTTTTTATCCCATATACATGAAATATTTTTTTCAAATAAATAAATAATAATACATATACAGGCACATATATCAGTATAGACATACATGCACGCATGCACACATGCTCACACACACATAGTCTAATACATATATTTTTGTATACATGCATATGTACATACACCTATATACACTGTATAAGTTACAGAAGACAAATACTCAAGAATATTTAAATAAACATTATAAACACACACACAAAAAAACTGACATACCGATCAAATGAAGCGACGGTGCAGAGTGCGAACAGGAGATAATACATGGACTCGAGTGGCTTGGCCAGCTGACTGTACTGCGCAAGCAGGTTGTCATAGCCCATGTTAACCATGTACTGTATGGTAATGATGTGCCATAGTGCAATACCAGCAAACAGGCCTTGACAGAACAATGTCAAGGTCATAAATAGGTGGTGCGAGCCGAGAGCAAAGGCGATTGTCGTCTTCTGCGGGGAATCTGGAAGCTGATTGGTCGGTTCGATGTCCACTGCTGCCAGCTGGGACCGTCGCTTCTGCACCTGAATCTTCTTGGAGGTGTTAAAGCCTCCTAGAAATGACGGAAACAAGAGTGACAGGTGAAGTTGGTAACAAAAGAGGAAACAAGGAAGCTTTTATATATATATATATATATATATATATAAATTTGAGCATTAGGATTTCTTGAGAAAAAATATGGTATCAGAATTCAACGAGTTAAGTCATTGTTATAAATTCAGCTATGCTGGTGAACTACTATATTCTGTGACTTTTTAATATGTAAACTAACCATAAACAAACACAATACTTTTATACCAACCTTATTTTAAACTTTGTTACTGTGTTATTACAAAGACTATGTTGTGATCCCTTTCAGCAAATTTAGATCCCCGACTTCACAAACACATGATATAAAGGCTACTGAACTAATTACAGATACCTGCATATTGCACATAAAGCAGGTACCTGGGTATTCCATAAATAGTTTGTCGCTTGGTGTGCTTTTCATGTGTGGTGCCGACAGCGAGATGCCTTCGACTGGGTCACCATTGGAACTGGCAAGCACCACATCTTCTTGTAAGCCATTTAATTCCGCTGCCAAACCAATGGGTCCTTCATACCTGTTTTTGGTAGCAACAGAAGATGTGGTTTAAAAACACAGAAAATGCTGCAAGAAAGTTAGACACACTTATTGTAAAATACAATAAAGAAAACTTCTATAATGCCAAATCGTTCAGAACCTGAGGTTCCTAGCATGTCAAAACCAAAAGGTTCTAAAGGCAGTCTCTAATCGGTTTACAATATCAAGTCATCAACAGTTGGTTGAGCACACTGAAGAGCTAAGGGGAAGTATGGTTATTATTATTATTATTATTATTATTACTGATGCAATGTTTATGCAAGTTGAGAAAAACTGATTTATCAGATTAAACAATCATGAATGAAAGACTTACACTTTGATCTTGCGCTTTTTTGCTTTTTGCTTTTTTGAAGCTGTCTTCAGTTTGCTTGTTCCATTTTGAGTTACTTTCTCTTCTGATTTACTTTGTAACTGCAAAGAAACAGTCATTATGAAATAAATTTGACATGCATTGTGGGTAATAGAACTGATATAAGAATGTAATGTAACAGTCTTCCATTCCAGAGGTTAAAAATTATGGAGATACGCAATATTTACAAAACAATCTAGGCAAATTAGGTGGTCTGAAAATGGCAGATGTTATTAAATTTAGGGAAATGTCAATGCCTGCACTCAGAACACAGGAACTTTAAAGAAAACCTTTTAAATGGGAGATACTGTTCTAGGTACCTCCATAAAAGAAAAGGAGTAACAATAAGTGCTGATATGAAAGTTTTTAGAGCAGTGTGGAAATACAGCTTCAATTTGAAGCTGAAATACCACACTGTTTTAAGTTCAAATTGTAATAAAATTCTTGGGTTGATTAGGAGAAATATAACATATACCAAAAAAGAGTAAATTATACCTCTGTATATAGCAATAGTTAGGCGTCATTTAGAATAAGAAGGATATAGGTATGCTTACTATGCTACAATGAATTTAGAGGAGAGCAACTATAATGATTCCAGAACTGAGAGACCTAAGTTATGAAGAATGCCTAAAAGAATGTAGTTTAAGACAAGGAGATTAAGGTGTTAAATTTTTAAGATATTGAATGGGTATGAAAATATTGACAGAAATATTTTTTAGCAACTTAAGAGAAACAATAGAACTAGAGGACACAAAGTAACGTTAGTGAAGGATCAATGTAGATTGGATATCAGAAAATACTCATTCTTACAGAGGAAAATAAATTAATGGAACTGATTATCTACAGGTTGTGTAAATGCTAGCGACATGAATATGTTTAAAAACAATCTGGGTTATTAAAAAACATGTGCATAAAAACACATTTAATTACCTTTTTCGATGCTCAGATTTGCATATTTGACGTGTATCAAGCACCATCTAGGCCCTTGTATTCACAAGATGGTGCTCGCAGCAAGATAAATTTGCGAATTCGAGCATCGAAAAAGATGATTAAGTGTGTTTTTGTTTAATAATTTACATGTTCCGTTGATAAATAAACGAACCATAAAAAATAGTTTGTATGCATAGCCATAGGCCATAGCGCATGGTAATTATACATACTGCTTGTTAATAATGGCAAAATTGAGGTGGGCTCGGTTTCTAGAAAAAGTGCTCTAATGTGAATGTGACTATTTCGAAAAATATAACGCACACTTCCGTTGGTGCCGCTGGTGAACGTTAGTTTTCGACGGGATCCCAACGAGTCTTCACCACCGGCGCTCGATTTCTGGGGCATGTTTCTAGGAGGCGACAGATAAGATGCCGGTTCTTTTTTCTTACGTTTCTTGCGCTGGGGTGTTGAATCGGGTTGCTGAGATTCGTTTACGTCTTCTCTGCTGCGACTGATATGGCGATTGCTGCGCCTATTTTTTGTTGACCTGTCAGATTCCGTCGCTGACAACGTCGACATACCAAGATTTGTTTCGTTACCTCGTTCTTCGGGTACAGTTAGTTTCTTCTTCCGGCTTTTTTTGACAGTAGCATATACATCCTCTTCCTCGCCTTCTCGCCGTGGAGACATAGGCGGCAATTTTCGCAGTGACCCCGACGTTCCATTCATTATGACGGTTTTTTTTCCGCAGGCCTTGTTTGTTTGGGCTAGTTTTGTTGTTCCATCGCCACGGAAAATTCCGGAAGTTGATTCTGGATCTCCAAACCCGGAGATTTTTGTGAGTGTTGCCACCTGGCGAACGTTTCAGAACTTGAAGTGAAGCCCTCTCCAACAGTGGCGCCACTCAGCATAACACCAGCACTGCCATGACTTTGATTAATATGATACAGGGGCTGCCTAGTGAAGGTGTGTAACCGTGTGTTGCCGGGGTCTCAACCTCCCAGCTCCCACCTGTTTCGGGGGCCAAGCTCTTGGGCATCTCCCACCTGTTTATGGGGCCAACTTTCCACCTCCCACCTATCTTTTTGGGCCAATTTCCCACTTCCATCTACTTTTGAGGCCAAAATCCCACCTCCCACCCATTTTTTTTTAATAACTTCCCACCTCCCAATTCCTTCCACAATATATTATTATCAGCGCGACCACATGTTCCCGCGGTCCCTTCTGATGTCTTTCCGTTCTTCGTGGGCAAAACGGTCGGTGATGACTGCGGACATCCTGAGCGCCCGGTGGGGGGGTACTGCCATACCAAAGCGGTGGGGGTGGAGCACATGGAGAGAGAGAAATAAAAAAATGTATTGAGCAATTTATCTAATATAACTAAGTGTAAGGTAAGCCCGGGCGGAACGTTTTCATTGGGACATTTCCTCTTCGATGAAAGAGAGAATTATCAGGTTTAATTGGGGCAATTTACATTTTTTCTTCGGACAGAGAGAGAAAATTGGCCAAAAACAGGGGCATTTGCGCGGCACATACATGTATACCTCAGCGGTCTCGTCGAAGTACCAGCCTTCACAACCATGGGTCACCGTCGACTGGACTGCAACATTATACAGTGTCTTTCTATATGCGTCACAGCGAGATGAATGAGAATCAACCGCGACATATGTAAGATGTTTCACGTCTCCAGCGCATACACCGTCGCCTTGTGGGAGGTGGGAGGTTGGTCGTAAACAATGGTGGGAGGTTGGCCTAAAAAATAAGTGGGAGATTGGCCCCAAAAATTATATAAATAACACTACAAATTATATAAATAGCATTATCACACAGCCCGCGGCATCAGTAGTATGTCCAATATTATTATTCGTCGTTTATCTTATAGATGGTGCCCAGTCAACTAAATATATGGCAGGAACTCTCATTGTAAAGGTACGTTCTTATATAGCGCGGTATCCGGTCCATAGGACTGCTCAAAGCGCTTTACACTTCACCCCCTGGCAGACCTGTTCATTCCAAGGCCATCTCAACTTCTTTGGGAAGTATTCAGCCACGCTGCAATTGCTGCGCGAAGGGACATATGAAATATTCGTTCACATATCCACCACTGTCTGTGTTGCCAGGTACTCATGTATACAGCTGAGTGAACTGTGGCAACGTGGGGTGATCAAACTTGCCAAAGTTTCGAAGCGACCGCAGTGGGATTTGAAACCGGGTTCTCTCGATTGAGAGTCCGGCCTTCTAACCGGTATGCTATCGCGCCCCGTGTAATTCATCAGTTATGAGTAACGTTGTATAAGCGCATACAATGCATAACAAACGATTCTAAAATCGACTTATATTGAAACAATTGACGAAATAAAATAAAACGAAGTTACTATTTAACAGTGTGTTCGTTCAGTGTAATACTACCACCGGCTTTTTCGTGTCGGCGTTACTAGCGAGTAACTTAGTGGAAGCTTTGTCTCGGCTTTGTCTCGCACCAACAGGTTTGCGCCCAATGAGTTTGCGCCCGACGGCGTCTACTGACTGTTCGTCAACTAATGTCCCGTCAACACGAGCCGATGTAATCCGGCCTACAAACTCAGGGCGTTGCCACCAATACTGCCATTTGTCCTCCAGTCGTTCTGATTTGCTCTCCCCCCCCCATTCTGCCCTATTCTCGAAGTGCCAATTGCTAAACGCAAATAGATTCTGGTTGTCAGTACATTTGTTTGTGAATTTTCACCGGTCAACGGCAGCTGTCAGGCTGACAAACCAATGTGAAAGACAATCGCATTGAGTTGCAGCCCATTGTAAAGACGGTTATTCAATCAGAGCAACAGAGGCTACAGTTTAATTGTGTCATGAAAATGATCAAAAAGCAGAAAATCCACGAGGAATGCTTGGAGAGTGTCTCTTGTGTTACCCCGGAGTTACATGGGCTCCGTTTGGTTTTTCGACATATGCACGACCAAAGTAGTACCTTATAGCTTTTCAATCCTCACTTTTATCACAACTTCATCATCCGGTTGCGCGCGCAGCCGGATGTACATAGCGTCATCTAGCGATTGACGCGCGCTGCACGCGTGCAGCTCCCCTAGCGGGTATTACCAACGCGCGCGTGCAGCACGCAGCCTCCTAGCGGGTATTACCAATGCGCGCGTGCAGCACGCGTATCGTTGTATCCCACACTACCCTATAATTATGTAACAATTAATGCGACACTACCCTATATTCGAGTCGATGTTATAATTGGCGTTGACGTAACTTGATATCCGACGGACTATGAACGGAGCCGTTTATCGGCAGGCAACCGCGTAGGCTGAAATATGGGTTGTAGCGACTGTTAAACGAACTGCGTTCTGTTGCACTGACCTATATGGGATTTAGTGGTTGAAATTGAATGGAGACTCATTTCAACACGGACTGAAGCGCGTTATTACGGTGCGCGTGTGTGTGTGTGTGTTGTAACTCGATACCTATTCGAAACAGCTGCATTCATATGGGATTTAGCGATTGTTAAACGTGTGGAAATTGACGACACGAAGGTAATGTTATTTTCTAATTCACATCGTGCATGTTGTAACTCGATACCTAACCAAAAACAGCTGCGTTCTGTTGTAGACTGAAGCGACTGATTTAACGTGGATTTGGAGTCGACGGCCGGTCGAAAGCGGTTGGGAAAATTTACAAGTGATTGGACTTTGTGTTGTATTAGGAAGGATTGTGTAATAAATATATATATATATATATATATATATAATGAACTGTTTTGTGAGTGTGATGTATTAGGAAGGATCGTGTAATATTATTGAGAACGTACGTAAAAAACAACAGACATGTATTAATGACACAAAGCAAAATTTAATAGTATAAAGATACACATGATTAATGACACAAAGCAAAATTTAATAGCAGAAAGATACACATGATTAAAAAGCGAATTGGCATTAAAGCAAAAGTTGAAAGTTCTACACATGATTAACGACACAAAGCAAAATTTAATAGCAGAAAGATACACATGATAAAAAAAAAAGCGAATCGTCATTAAAGCAAAAGTTGAAAGTTCATTGTTCATGCTCAGCGGGGCGCAAAGCGTATGCAAAGCAGCTTGCCGCGACGACCTCGACGACGCCGAATTTGCAAGGGCGGTCGCTGAATCGGAGCCGGGGCGGTGGCGTCGTCGTTGTCGTCGTCGTCGTCGGTCACCCAACCCTCTTGTTCCAACACTTTCGGCTCGCACTCGGCCATCCAATCCTCCTCCGCCAACACTTTCTTGTAACATTCCTCACTCTTATAAGCAAACTTTAATGTGAGCTCTCTCATAACGGATGGCCAGAGTGATCGCGCGTGCCTCAGTTGGATGATTTCCGCCAATGCGGATGGTCGCATCCGCCATGTCCGCTTCAGCTCATTCCTTTTTTCCATCATTTCTTTGATGGACTTCTTGATGGCGCGTTGGAGACTCACTTCCTTCAACTCTCTCATTACGACGCACCATCGGTGACAGTGAGCGCTGCGAGAAAACAAAAAAGAGATATAGTCGAATAAAACAACACATCATTATAGACTAAAAAAATAAACTTACCGAAGACAGAACTCTGCAACTCCTCTCTTAAAGTTTTGCAACGACAAAGTATTGAATACAAGAAAAAAAAAAAAAAACCATATCATTATAGACTAGAAATAAACTCACCGAAGATCGGTCTGCGTATCGAATCTCTCTCGAGTCGCAAGACGCACGATCTTTACAGTCGTAAAGTAACATTTTATGTATTGATACGTTGCAACGAATACCTCCTCTCTTAAAGTTTTGCAACGACAAAGTATTGAAACATATCATTATAGACTAGAAATAAACTCACCGAAGATCGGTCTCTGCGTCACATCTCTCTTGCAGTACACGACGCAAGATCTTCACATCGGCAAAGAAACATTTCATATATTGATATGCCAGCGCCATAACACCGACGATCACGGATAGGATTGCTGCGACAGCTCGAGGAATTAAAATGTATGACGGCATGTTGACGCTGATGACGAGAACACGACGGGAGTGGTATATATAGGGGAAATATTGTTGACGAGAATGCGACGGGAGTTCTATCTATAGACCTGACAGATAAGACCGTCTGGCGAACGGACAAAAAATCGAGGTGACAGCACTCGTTTATGTAACGCAGTGAATGCGTGTTTTAACACATGTATGGATCGTCCAGTTCGTTTTAAAGGTTCTAATAATTATGGCTCATTTACGAGAGAGCAGGAACACGCAACGCCGTTCCGTGATGTATGCTCTAGTAGCTGTGAAATTTCGTGATCAATACTTACGGAAACGTCTGTTAAGCACGGGAGAGAGACAATTGACGGAATGGGTGAGAAGTACAGATGGTTTTTGGGGTGCTTTAACCTACGACGATCGAAGGGGTCAGAATACGCTCGGGGAGTTACTTATGCAACTAAGAAAGTTCATTCGAATTCACCAGCAGGTAAAAAATGGGTCTGATGTAACGCGGATGTGAGATTGCAACCAGGCATCGGGAAAACATCACGCGACTTGCAACCCGATTCCCGCATCACGCGCTGTTTTGCAATAGCAAAAACACCAGAACCAGTCCGAACTCGTTTGTGCCGGTGAAAGCATCACGCGTTGCGTCGCAATAGCGTTGTCAACAGCTGGTAAGGGCCTATATAAACACAGCAGCAGCGCTAGTCCAGTTATCACAATTGTCTTCAAGCGATTCTACTCGACTTCAAAGATGACTGCCTCAAATCCGATCTGCGTCGACATGACTTTGACGAAGTTACAATGCGAGGTAAGCGGCGGTCGGTATGTGTTTGCGCAGCCTTTAACAGTAGCGGCCCTCGGCGTTCAAAATAAATACGTGTTTTACAGGGCTTGCACTAAATGTCCCAAACGTCTCACCAACCACGTCTGCGCAGTGCACGGCTACCAGCGTGAGCACGTGAACAGATTCGCTCTGCGCGTACTGCTGACAGACAGTATCGGGTGTGAATGCTGGTGTACTTGTTTTGACGCAAATGTCGTCAAAATTCTAGGTTTCACAGCAAACGATTACGTGCTGATGGACACGGACGAACAACGCTACGAGTCGATGTCGACACTGCGAGGCAGTCAGGTCACGGTTGTGATCAGGAAGCGCGTGACCGGAGAGTACGTAAACTACATTGTGGAGGAGATTAATATCATAAATATGTAACTTTGTTGACAGAACGAAGCTGCAACCACTGTCGTCGATGCGCCCGCCGCCGCCGCCGCTACCACCGCTGTCGACGGAAACAAAAAGGTGAGAAAGTGGTTAGAGAATAATAGTTGCAATGATTTATTCTCTTCTTCTTCTTCTTCTTCGATATCGGACTCAGTCGTTGTGATAACAGACGATGACGATAAGACGGAGGAGGGGGGCAGATCCGCTGTAGTAAGCAGCGGTGGCAGCGGCGGCAGCGACGACGACGACAGCGATGGCTGTATGGAAATGGTGCGTCGAATAGATGGAATAGCCAATCGCGCTGAAAGTATGTATAACGAACAACAATTTAACCAGGCTGTAGAGAAAGCCGCTGCGGAATACGCGTGCGCTGAGATGGCTCGTATAGCGAATTTAGATTCAGAGAGCGATATGCCTTCAGACAGCACGATCTTGCATGTCGTGAGTTGGATGGGTATAGAAGTAATGTCAACGTGTAATAGTATACAGTGGCGACACCGAGTGAAAGATAAGGCGAGAGCACTTTTAATTGAACAATACGGTTCATATATGTACTAATCTTTTTTCTGTTCAATAGAGGAGTGGTTTGCAGCGCATCAAAGACGCGTACAAGAGGACGGCATCGAGCGACGACGACGACGAAACCGTCTTTGCAACACCGAAGTGGATAGCACCGCTGACGAAGAGATCGCGCATGCGAATGACGACATGCAAGGCGTGCGAGGCGAGCGGTGACGTGGACAATATGGAGGCCTTCGCGAGACCGGCTGTGGAAGTGCCAGCAATCCAACCGAGAGATAAAGACTCAATCGAGAGATCGACGACTTCATCGCCTTCATCGCCACAACCGGAGGGATGTCCTCTAACTCCACCGGAAGACGATTCGACGGATGACGAGATGCCGGTATTGTTCATTCTACCAGACACCACCGTTATTGTGTCACCGCACGATACCCCGGCTGTGTTTAAGCCACGTACGGCAAACGAAGACATGACGCAGGATGTCTGCGATGTCATCCTCGAAGAGGTGATAGGTCGTAAGATCACGCTCGAACGTCAAAACAGTCGTTTGTCACTCGAGAGGACAACTCACAACGTGTGCCAGGACGTAGCCGTCACTATAACATCGCCGGATTGGCAGAAGGGAGTTCTCCGACACCTTCAGTTGGACTTGAAATGAACATTGAACACAACCGCTGTAGAAACGAACATTATAACCGTTGTAGAAACATAACCGCTGTAGAAACGAACTTTGTAGAAACGAACATTATAACCGTTGTAGAAACATAATCGTTGTAGAAACGAACTTTGTAGAAACGAACATTATAACCGTTGTAGAAACGAACATTATAACCGTTGTAGAAACGAACATTATAACCGTTGTAGAAACGTACTTTGTAGAAACGAACATTGAATATAACCGTTTCTGTAGAAATGAAAATTCGTGAATATATTGTTTTTTGTTATGTTGATATATATACATATATACATCTCTGCGAAAAAGACTTATAATCATCAACATTACCTAACCTCTGTCGTGGTTAACAGCCCACAAGTTATTCATATACTAGCCACTGCCGTATCGATAACAGATCGTAAGCTAGGGGTCACTGTCGAGATCATAAAGATCCATAAACCCAGCATTATCATCATCATCATCATCTATAAGTCGAATCGTATATGTATGACATTATTACAACATAATAAAAAATGAAACAAATATGATGCGTGTTGTCGTTGTAGAAATTCTTCGTAGATTCTTTATCATCCCTCGTAAAGAATTATATATATATATATATATATATATATATATATATATATATATATATATATATATATATATAGCGCGAGCTGACAGTCCTCTTTATCGTAAAGAAACCTCCGAAGGAATTATGTTTAACGAAAGGAACTCGCAGTTCGTTCGATATCGCCTTCTTGTGAGTCGCCTCCTCAATAAATGACTGTATTAAACCGTTTCCGTTTCACGAAAGTGCAATATTCGCCTTAACTCCATGCGAAATGTACCGCTTGTTTTCCCAAAGTAATTCTGAACAACATACCCGCTTTGTGTCGATGTAGCATTCACGTTTGAGGTCGCCACCGTACGGTGTTGGTGTCGTTTACATAACGAATATCCATCCATCAGACGTCGCCACCGTACGGTCTTGATATCGTTTGTTCATCCGTTTGAGGTCGCCACCGTACGGTCTTGGTGTCGTTTGAATAACGAACGCTCTCTCGAATATTTAATAAATAACGAACGGTTCTGAACCGTATATATATGTTATAACGAGAGTCAATGTCTGTCAGTTGTAGATACGTCGTTGGTATCATGAAACGTCATCTATGTCGTCACTGCGGACTCGCGCTCGAATCGTATGCGGCTCTACGAAGCCACTTAGAGAGTCACCCGTCTGAGAACGAACATTCTTATTCGATAGCGCCCTCTGGTGTTCATTTAGAAGACCCCTCTCAAGACGATCGCGTGAAGAAAACGAAATTCTCGTGTAAATGCGAAGCGACGTTTGAAAGATGGAATGATCTGCGGCATCACGTAAGAACAACATGTCGTCTTAAAAAAAAAAAAAAGACCAAGACATTCACGTGTGACGAATGCGGAAAGAATTTTGTCAGACGTGACTATTTGAACAAACACGTGTGCGCACCAACACAACCACCACCACCACCACCACCACTACCACCTCATCACCCGCTAGTCACCGACGAAGACCCCGTTGATCCACCCGAGCGTCTTCCCTTCCCAGACGCTCTGTCGACGAACTTGTTAGACGTCGTTCGGGAGCACTGGTCCTCCATAAGGACATGCGTGGCGAGAGGTCCTCTCCAGAGTAGGTACAATTACAGATTAACGACGCTAGACACGACCGTTCTAGAAGCACCGTTGAGGAACGTGTTCCAGGAACAGACCACCGCCTTCAAGATTAACCTCAGTTACGCATTCGTGTTGAGGAACAAGAACACGGATCGATACAGGTATTATCACGCGTCTTGTAACTGTTGCGGACGGTACTTGGACGAACCCAGTCTCATAACCAACAGCAAGGACTTTGACGAGTTTCTGGAACGAATCCGAGAAGCCGACGTCTTGCAATGGGCCATCAATCAAAGACCTGATTCCGCGTGGGTGTGCGAGCTCGTGACAAACGCCACTTTTTTTGTCAATCGCATCATCGATCATCCGATAGGATGCGTGGGAATGATACCCCTTCCGGTCTACATTAAGAAGAACAAAGCAGTCGTCGGATTGGAAGCGGATCCCATTCACGGCAGACGGTACGGAGATAACCTGTGTCTCTTTCGATGTCTGGCCCTACAACGAGGATGCAACGTACGTCGATTGAAACCAGCTGTGAAGACGCTGTACGAGACGTATGCTCAAGACGGTGTACCCATGGAGAAATTTGCCGGAGTTTCGGTGAAAGACCTCTATCGTGTCGAGACCACGTTCCAGACGAATGTGTGCGTGTACAGTCTCGTAAAACCGAACGAGAACGACGACGAACGACCAACCGCCGAACTCATCCGTCGGTCGATCTGTAAATACCCTACCACGCTCTACCTCAACCTTCACGAGACGCATTTCTCCTTCATCAGCGATGTACACATGTACTGTCACTCGTACAGATGTCGAACATGCAACTCGTTGTGGAAACGCACATGGAACCTACGCGTGCACGAGAGTACGTGTACGGGTTCTGTACGTCGAGTCTTTCCCGGAGGCGTGTACCATTCCACACCGTCGATATTCGAACGACTGGACGACGAGAACATCCGAGTGAACGAGTCGTTGCGGTACTACCCGTACAGAGCCACTTTTGATTTCGAATGTTGGTTCGACACCGAACACCTTCCCTCCAACAGCGAGGTTCGATGGATCGCGCGTCACGTTCCGCTGAGCGTCAGCGTGGCCTCAAACGTACCGGGACACGAACGAGTGACATGTCTCGTCACGAACGGAGACTCCAACAAGTTGATGATCGACATGATGACCATTCTGATGTCGATGAGCAACGCCGCGTACGACTGCATCAAAGACTCGTACGAGAACGTGATGGACCAACTCGCGAAAAAATTGACGCAATGGGACGAGCAAGAGGAGACTACGAGAGCGGCCAACGACAAGAAAAGTCGACGTACAAAAAATCCATACAAAAAGCTGATGTGGCAACTGTATGGATGGATGCGTCAGTTACCCGTCATCGGGTTCAATTCGGGTCAGTACGATCTCAATGTCGTCAAACAGTTCCTCGTGCCCTACTTCCTGGCCGTTGCAAAGACAGAGGAGGGGGAAGAGAGACGACAAGAGGGAGAAGAAGAAGAAGAAGAAGAAGAAGAGAGCGGACCTTTTTTCGTCATCAAGCGCAACAACGCTTTCATGTGTCTTTCGACGGATCAGTTGAAATTCCTAGACATGACCAACTACCTAGCTCCCGGGTTCAGTTACGCCAAGTATCTGAAAGCGTACGGATGTGAGGTGACGAAAGGTCATTTCCCGTACGAGTACATGGATCGGCTGGAGAAGCTCGACGATACCGTTCTACCTCCGAAAGAGGCCTTCTTCAGTCGACTGAAGAACGAAGGTATTTCCGACGAGGACTACGTCAGTTGTCAGGAGGCGTGGCGCGACAACGGTATGTCGACGTTGCGCGACTTTCTCGTCTGGTATAACAACAGGGACGTGGTTCCCTTTCTGCAGGCCGTCGACCGACAGTTTGACTTCTATCAGCAGCGTGGAATAGACATGTTCAAGCAAGGCATCAGTGTACCGGGTCTGACCTTGCTGTACCTGTTCAACGACCTTCCCGAGAAGATCTACTTTACCATCTTCAACGAGAAACACAAAGATCTGCACGATCTCGTCAAAGACAACATTTGCGGTGGTCCTTCGATCATATTTCACCGCTATCACGAGAAAGGGGTCACCACGCTACGTCAGAACGAACACGGAGAGGCGTCTCATCCGTGTCGATCGATCGTCGGATACGACGCGAACGCGCTGTACCTATGGTCGCTCATGCAAGACATGCCCATGGGATGGTACACGCGACGACGCTTTGAGAACGACTTCCGACCCGAATCGGCTCAGCTGTACGGACAGATGGCTTCGGAATGGCTGACGTGGGAATCCGAACGTACGGGACTTTCCATACGACATCAGACCAACGGACGAGAGAAACGGATAGGTAAACATCGAGTGGATGGCTGGTGCAGCGAGACGAAGACGGCTTATCAGTTCCAAGGGTGCTTTTTCCACGGTTGCTCGTGCAATCGAGAAGAGGTCAATTCCATCAACGGGAAAACCATGACCGAACTGCTCGTCGAGACCCGAAAGACCACCGCCTACCTACGTCACTTCGTCAAGGTCGTCGAACTGTGGGAATGCGAGTGGAAAAAGATGAGACGAGATCCGCACGTAAAACGGTGTCTGGACGCCGCGTTTCCACGACGACGACGTCGACGTGTTCAGTGGACGATGACTCAGCAACAGATCCTGAGCGACGTGCGTGACGGAACCGTGTTCGGCATGATCGAGTGCGACATTTGCGTGCCTGAAGAACTGCGCGATCACTTTGCCGAGATGCAGCCCGTGTTCAAGAACATCAGTCTGGTACGCGAGGATCTCGGTCCGTTCATGCGTCGATACGCCGAAGAGCACAACATCATGACGACTCCGAGACGAATGCTCGTGGGCAGTTATTACGGCGATAAGATACTGCTCGCCACGCCCCTGTTGCGCTGGTATCTGGACCACGGACTCGAGGTGTTACACGTCTATCAGGTCGTCGAATACGATCCGATTCCGTGCTTCCGTCGATTCGGCGATGCCGTGTCCGAGGCCAGACGCGCGGGAGACGTTCACAGCGACAAGGCCATCATCGCGGATACCATGAAGTTGCTGGGAAACTCGGGCTACGGAAAAACCATCACCAACGTGGACCGACATCGCGACGTCAACTACTGCACGGAGAAGGCGGCGTCGCGCCTGGTCAACAATCGGCGATTCCGACAACTCGACGTCGTCGTCGACGACGCGTACGAGATAGAGATGAGCAAGAGAACAGTGACGTATGCCTTGCCTATACACGTGGGATTCTTCGTTCTGCAGTACGCCAAGATGCGCATGCTGCAGTTCTATTACGACATCATCGACAGATACGTGGAGCGTCCTCTGTTCCAATACTGCGAGATGGATACGGATAGTGCCTATTTGGCCTTGGCCGCCGAGTCAGTCGATGCCCTCGTGACCCCTGCACTACGAGAACATTATTTTCGACATCGATCCGAATGGCTCCCGTCGGAATGTTGCGACGCGCATCGGGACGAGTACGTGCGCTGTCGACTCGCCGACAGACAGTGGATCGGAGGCGAAGAGTGCTGCAAGATGCGACGAGCGTTCGACAAGAGAACTCCGGGACTGTTCAAGGTGGAATGGTCGGGCGACGGGTTCGTGGGTTTGTGCAGCAAGACGTACTATTGTTTCGGATCCACCGACAAGTACAGCACCAAAGGTCTGAGCAAACGACACAACACCATCGACAAGGAGACGTTCCTGGAAGTGCTCACCAGTCGTCGGAGCGGAAGCGGAAAGAACCGCGGGTTTCGGGTGTATAAATCGACCGTGATGACGTACGTGCAGAAACGAGCGGCTCTCACCTACTTCTACGCCAAACGCGTGGTGCACGAGGACGGTCTGAGCACGGGTCCGACGGACGTGTAGATAAGACGACGCGGTTCGACGATCTGTCATAACGGACCATGGACGCGCGATGGAAACACCCCTTCACGTGCATCATCGCCGGACCGACGGGATGCGGCAAGAGTACTTTCGTGACGCGTATGTTGCGTCACGCCACTGCGATGATCGATCCGCCACCCGAAC
Organism: Lamellibrachia columna; assembly: GCA_963662155.1. NCBI lineage: Eukaryota > Metazoa > Annelida > Polychaeta > Sabellida > Siboglinidae > Lamellibrachia > Lamellibrachia columna. Next base: position 48,024,916 of record OY759271.1, read on the forward strand.
AAATAACGTGGTGTTACGGAGAATGGCAAGAGGCTTACGCAACGATGGACTTGAGTCACGTGCGATTCGAGGAAGGGTTACCGACGGCTGCCATGTTCGATCCGACAACTAGGAACCTCATCGTCATAGACGATCTCATGGCAGAAACGGACGAACGGGTCACGACCTTGTTCACTAAAAAAAGCCACCACAGGAACACGTCCGTGCTGTATCTCGTGCAGAACCTGTTCCCTAAAAACAAAGAGAGTCGCACCATCAGTCTGAATTCGCAGTACATGGTGGTGTTCAAGAATCCACGTGACGCATCGCAGATGACGACCTTGGCTCGACAGATGTATCCGGGACGCGGTAAGTTCGTGCAAGAGGCGTTTAAAGACGCCACGGCGATACCGTACGGGTATCTATTGGTCGATCTCAAACAGGACACGCCCGAGGATATGCGTCTGCGCACGGCCATCTTTCCAGACGACGACGTGCAGTACGTGTACTTACCGAAGGTATAAAAGACCGGACGCGTGGATAGTCTCTTCATTCGCACCATGTCTGCGCTCGTGAAGAAACACATTTTGTGTATCCAGACGCTGGCCAGAATCAAGAACAACAACATAAAAAAGGCCATCATCGCCAACGCAGACGCCAAGTTGCTGTGTGCACTAGCCGAGTGCGCTTACAACATACTAACGAAGAACATTCCATTGACCGCTTTACAGAGGCGTCGATTGGGTAAATACAGGACGAAGTTACGCGAGTTGGCTCGAAGAAACACGACCGCTGCCCGGAGAAAACGCCTCTTGTTACCCCAGATCGGTGAGGGACAGAGCGGAGGTTTCCTATCGGCCTTCCTAGCTCCGTTGACGGGTTCGGTCTTGCTGCCCTTGCTTCGTCAGGTGTTCGCCGGGAATTAGACGCATGGATCACGCGCGAAAGATGGCTTTGGTAGACCCTCGATTGTTGGACGCACTTCGCGCGCAACCTCCTCCAACGGATACCGTAGGTAAAATAGTGCAAACCCTCGACGAGGAGATGAAGACCATCCTCGATAGAAAGGACCTCGACGACGGGATAAAGGTAACGCTGTATAATCAGGTGTTGCAACGATACAACGGTCTGGTCGACAAACGCGTCAAGGAACCGATACGCACGATTTCGGTGAACGAATCGACGAAAGGTTCAAAAACGAAGGACGAGAAGAAGGAGAAGGAGGAGGAGGATACTCCTATTAGAAGACTGGAGGCTACCGTCTTGGACACCGTTCCCAAGAGTCTGCAGGCCAAAGCCAGACGATTGATGGAACATCTCAAAAGAAACGTCGCGTGGAGCGATCGCGGCGAACTCGTGCACAAGGGTGTTCCCATTGCGGGAAGTAACGCGGTGGATCTCGTTCACGATCTGTTGCGTAAGAGAAAGACCGACGCACCGACGGGTTGGCAATCGCTCGCGAAGCAACTCCGCACCGTCAACATACCCATGGAGTTGATCGGCAACGCCGCCAGGAGAACCTACATACAAACGGACTCTCTCTCTCGACGGTCTGCAACTATCCCGCGTGCTGTTGGTAGCGCACGAAAATCTCTACGTTGGACACCCCTCGCCCGTCCGAGACACCCCACACCCACACCACCTCGTTGGGTCGACTTATAAGGAGACTGCGTCGTAGTCGTAACCCACTCATGTCGTTGGGTTCGCAAGACACGCATCGTCGCTTCGATATCGTTTAGTGGACTTACCTTGTTCGGTGACATTGCAGCCGGAATTCTTATACAACAGGTGTTATTCGGACTATGGTTTCGTTACCAGACTGTTGTTCGGTCGTCATCGTTGTGGGAGCGATAACGTGCGTTCTACTATACGTCAGTGCACTCCTCGTCGTTCGTCAATACTCGGGAACCGTCAACGTCACCGGCATCGTCGTCAACGCGTCGGATCTTCTGTTTTAACGATGACGAAGACACTGAAGAAGGTCTATTTCGATCCGAGTCGGGTAGGTAGTTACGGAGGAGTCGATGCCTTGCGACGCGTCGCGCATGCGCCGCGGAAAGTAGTCGCGCGGTGGTTGTCTGAACAGGACGCCTACAGCTTACACAAACCAGCGAGACGGCGTTTCAAGAGACGACGCGTCTTCGTGGGTGGTATGAATCAACAGTGGCAGGCCGATCTCGTCGATCTGAAGACGTTGAAAGACGACAACGACGGTATGACCTTTCTCCTCACGACGATCGACGTCTTTTCGAAGCGAGCCAAATGCATTCCTATACCTAGCAAGTCCGCCGCGTCGTTGGTCGCCGCTCTGCGAATCGCGTTCGCGGACGACCAGCCGCAGACGTTACAGACGGATCGGGGAATGGAATTTCTGAATAAAGCCGTTCAGACGCTCTTACGAAAACGAGGCGTCCATCACTTCGCCACGCACAACGCGGAGACGAAGGCGAGCATCGTGGAACGTTTCAACAGGACGTTGAAGGAGCACATGTGGCGCTACTTCACGAAAGTTCAGTCGTGGCGTTACATCGACGTCCTTCCGGATCTGGTGCGAACGTACAACAACACCCGCCACTGCAGTCTCGGTATGGCCCCGTCGCAGGTGACCGCAAAGAATCAAGAAACGGTGTGGCAACGTCTGTACGGACACGACGGTAAGGGTGTGCCCAAGTTACGCGTGTCGGATCGCGTGCGCGTCAGCAGGTACAAAAGAACGTTCGAAAAGGGCTACGAGACGAACTGGAGCGAAGAGGTGTTCACCGTGCACGAAGTTCACCCCTCCGATCCACCCGTGTACCGTCTACGAGACGATCTCGGCGACGTGCTGGAAGGCACCTTCTACGAACTGGAGCTGCAAAAAGTGGTGATAGCGAGCGATAAAGAGTTCCGAGTGGAAGCGGTGCTGGAACGTCGTAAGGTCGGCTCTCGAACGAATGCTTTGGTGAAATGGTTCGGCTATTCGTCCAAATTCAACAGCTAGATCGACGCCAGGTCGCTCACTTCTCTATAAAGACTAAACGATGCGAGACGGATTGTCATTATGGATCAAGACACGGCACCGCACACTGTCGTCGTAGAGGAGGAGGAGGAGGAGGAGAAGGAGGAGGAGGATTGCACCGACGCGTCGAACGACAGCACTCCTTGGCATCTGTTCTGTATCAAGTGCCCCAAAGAGGAGATAGTGTTTCTGTGTCAGATCGTCATCTTGTACACGGTCATCGTGATAAGCATCTACAACCTGACTGTCGGTCACGACGATTCTAATCTGTGGACGGCTCTGTTGAGTAGCTCGTTGGGCTATCTACTACCCAATCCCACGTTGAAACGCAATGACGACTGATTTCTACATGACGCTGCCTAGCAACGCTTCTATGAAGACGCACCCCGACCACACCTTGACCCATTACATCACGGAGTTGCCTCATCGAGTCGAGCTGACCGGCGAGTGGGAGTGCGGATTGACAGAGATGCAGTATTCGCACACTTGGTATAACGTCACGGAGGACGATGTCTGGTTATTCCTCGAAGAGGTCGATGATCCCGACGTGAATCGACGCTCGAAATTGTCGTGTGGATATTACGACGATCCGTTAACATTGTTGTACCACGTCAACAACGGACTGTACAGTCTGAGAACGGAGAAGGCACGAGCTCAAATGAGCTATAGTTCCGTCACTCAAAAAATGACGTTACACATGACGGAGAACACCATATTCACCATACCGTACCACAGTTCGACTACTTCCATGTTAGGATTCCACAAGATCGTGGCCACCGGAACGAAAACGGATGCTACGTCCGCGTCGTCACTCGACTCCGTCTCTCGAACTTCCGACTCCTCGTACCCCTTCCACATCGAAGCCCCCGACGTGGTGGACATGACGCAGGGATTCAACACCCTATACGTATACACGGACGTCGTGGAGTCTCGTATAGTGGGTGACACTCTCGCGCCGCTGTTGCGATCCATTCCGATTAGCGGACGTCACGGTGACAGGGTGTCCGAACGTTTCACTAACGTTCACTACATACCTCTGTTGCGCTCGAACTTCCACTCGATCGAAGTGGATATAAGAGACGACATGGGTCGACGCGTGCCATTCGAATACGGTCGAGTGACGGTAACGCTTCATTTTCGTCGACGCAAGACCGGACTGTTCTAATGAACTACAACGATTATTACGCGCGTCAGGCTGGCGGTGCGCTACCCTACTTCGCCGGTGCGCAATACCAACGAGGTCACGGACTGGGCAGTCTGTTCAGCGGTCTGTTGCGCAGCGCCATGCCGCTCATCAAGAGAGGTGCCGTGGCTTTGGGTAGGGGAGCGTTGAAGACCGGCGTTCGTATAGCCGGCGATGTCTTATCGGGTCAGAACATAAAAACGGCTGCCAAGCGACGCGTCACCGATGCCGTGTTGTCGGGACTTCGACCTCCCCCTGGTAAACGTATAAAGCGACCGACTGCGAAGGCGAGAATCAGCGCAGTAACACATCGACGCAAGAAACGGACGTCCAAGAAACGAGAGATCGACATATTCGACAATGACGCTCGTGTATAACTATTAACTAAGGGTATAAAACAACCGTCCTCGAAGACGACAATCACTATAGTAAAGAGACGAAGCGAGAGACGGACGTTCAAGAAACGAGAGATCAACAATGGCATTCGTACATAGACAGTCGTGTGAGGGAGTCAAGAGCGAGCTGGATCTCTTTACCGTGCCTCCCACTCAGAACTGCATCATCGCCAGTCACGTGGTGGAACATCAACCCACGGCATCTCTGGACTCTGGAGGTCCGATAGAATTCTTCATCCCCGGTTCGGGCGATGATTACATAGATCTCGCCAACACGATGCTACACGTACAGGTGAAGGTGACGCAACCCAATGGAGCCGATCTCGACGCGGCTGCACCCGTATGACCGGTGAACAACTGGCTGCATTCGCTGTTTAGCCAGGTCGACGTCTTCCTGAACGGCACGCTCGTGACCCAGTCGACCAACACGTATCCGTATAGGGCCTTCGTGGAAACGCTGTTGACTTACGGAGTCGGCGCCAAGTCGACGCAGCTGACGAATCAGCTGTGGTACAAGGACAAGGCTAGTCGCATGAGTGCCGTCGATCTGGCGGGTGGAGTCGATCCTAACCCCGGGTTCGTGACTCGACGAGAGTACATATCAGGCAGTCGCGTGGTCGATATGATGGGTCGTCTCCACGTGGATATGTTTCTACAGGATAAATTCCTAATCAACGGAGTCGACGTCAAGATACGACTGGTGCGTAGTAAGCCGGCGTTTGCGTTGATGGCTGGAGGAGCAGCCCCCGATTACAAGATAACAATCACCAATGCAACCTTGTTCGTCAAGAAGGCCACCCTCAATCCAGCCGTGCAATTGGCTCACATCAAAGCGCTCGAGAAGAGTACGGTCAAGTATCCGTTACGAAATGTCAGTATGAAGGTGTACTCCATTCCCGCGGGGGCTCGATCGCACACGCACGAGAACCTGTTCCTCAACACGCTGCCAAAACGTCTCGTACTGTGCTGCATCGACAACGACGCCTACAACGGCGCGTACGATAAAAACCCATTTCATGCCAAGAACAACGCCATAGGCTTCCACTCGGTGTACGTGGACGGACGTCAGATACCTTCCAAACCCTTCCAGCCCAACTTCGAGGACAACCTCTTCGTCAGGTGCTACACGAGCCTGTTCACTTCAACCGGCAAGATCTGGCAGGACGAAGGGAACGGTCTGACTCGCGACGACTACCGAGACGGTTACACCTTCTTCTGTTTCGATCTGACCCCCGACCAGTGCGACGGTCCCTGCTTCAATCTGGTGCAAAAAGGCAACCTGCGCATCGAATTTCATTTCCGAGCAGCGCTTCCGATCACCGTGAACGTCGTCGCCTACGCCGAATTCGAATCCGTGCTGGAAATCGACAAGAATCGCAACGTCATCTACGACTACTGAGATGGACACCCTGCAGATCGCTCGTCTACTGGCGATGGATCCGAACACCGCGTCCGTCTTTGGCGGCGTTGTGCCCAAAGACGGACTGCCTAAAACAATAGACGCTTTGCCGATCGCCTTCGTGTGCAACACCGACGACGGCGACGAACCGGGCGAACATTGGATAGCGCTGTACCTATCCTCCGATGGACGCGGCGAATACTTCTGTTCGTACGGTCTACCGCCCCTTCACGCCGTGTTCAGCGCCTTCTTGAACAAACACTGTTCCGAGTGGACTCATAATAGCAAGAGACTTCAGAGTCCGGTGTCTAACGTTTGCGGACAATATTGTGTAACTTATATAATGTTTCGATGTAACGGCGCTCCTATGAGAACTTTCGTAAATGCATTCCGGACCGATCTGGTCGCTAACGATTGTCGTGTGTTCGATTGGATTAACCTACTAAAAAAGGGTACACCATACTATCGCACATCGTACTGAACCTCTGGCGAGGTGGAGACATCCGTAAGTTCGCGACCTCTGGCGCGATGGTCGACATCCGCAAGTCAACTCATCGTCATCATACCCGTTGTATTCATTCGAACACGCTTGTACTGTTGTCGTTACGATTGTATCGCTACCGCTTTGTTTTATTCAATAAAATACGTGTGCACCGTACGCTTTTGTTCGTCTCCTTACTAGGTCAAAAACATGAGTCCGTTAGGTGTCCCCGCCCGTCAGTCCACCAACCCGCCCGTCATTCAGTCGCAGTCGCTAGAGAGCGCACCTGTTACACGAAAAATCTCCCCACCCGTCATTCAGTCGCAGTCGCTAAAGAGCGCACGTGTTATCCAGAAGACCGCGCACACACACGCACGCGTGCACCCGTGCGCTTGCACACATCAGTTGCTATAATACCCGCTAGGGGAGCTGCACGCGTGCAGCGCGCGCATCAATCGCTAGATGACGCTATGTACATCCGGCTGCGCGCGCAACCGGATGATGAAGTTGTGATAAAAGTGAGGATTGAAAAGCTATAAGGTACTACTGACCAAGCCTGCGATGGTGCTGTGAACAGTCATGTACTGAATGGGACAATGGGTGCGCCGCGAACGCACGCGTAATGGTGGAGCTATGTCTCAACTGTGATTTCATTATTCGTGAAAATGTTCATCAAGTTAGTATATATGTGCGTGCGTGCGTGCGCGCGTGCGCGCGTGCGTGAATTACGATTTTATTCAACCGCAACTATTTTGATTACTTACTCAACGTTTCGATTGCCATCGGCAGCCTTCATCAGCCTTCACGAATACAGTCCAGAAAATACGTGAGATTGAGTCGCAGGAAAAGAAAATCGCGCGACATAGAAACCACTTTGTGTTTTCTTTGCGGTGCCGCGATGAGGGTATAACACCTCCCAGTTTGAAGATAAAGTGTGGCATGAAAACACAAAACGGAAGGGACATTATCAAGAAAGACGAAAAGGACCTGAAAAGGGAAAGAATCCGACTAATTAACAACAAGTTAGGAAAAAACTTCAAACAAATATTCAAAATGGCGACAGGTAAACAAACTTAAGAGACTAATAAAGACAAGAGTGAGCGACAGAAACAACATCGAACTGTCCGGCACTCAATTAAAGAAGTGAGTAGTGAATGTATCAAAATACAAACTAACCGACGACCTAACCAGGGTTCTCGGCAAAGAACTAAACTTCGCGGTTACACCAGACAAGCTGCCGGTTTTATCATCGCTACCGAACAAGCATGTCGATTGCTGCTGAACACCAAATCAGAGCAATTAAGATCTCAGGTGCCTGAGATTATGAAAACAGCGAAACTACCGAAATCGAACATTAACAGGAAAGAGAGACAAGCACTGGCAGAGTTGAAAAAAGAAAAAAGTATAATGATTCTGCCAGGAGACAAGGGAAAGCAACAGTGGTTATGGACACTGGCGAGTATGAACAGAAAGTCACCACCGTGTTATCAGACCATAAAACGTATGATAAGCTGAAGAAAGACCCTACGCAAAAATACAAGAGACAGTTAGTGTCCATCATAATAAAATTGAAGGAAGATGACAAAATCACAGAAGAACAGTATAAGTACTTATACCCGACAGCTAAGAATGTACCGAGGATGTACTGCACTAAGAAAATTCATAAGCCATACAACCGTTTCATACCTATTGTGGATTATACGGGGGGTACAACGTATCAAGATCACTGGCAGACCTACTAGATTTGATTGTGGGTAAGACATCCCACCACATAAAGAACTCGAAGCACTTAGCCAATGAAATGGCTTCTATTATGATCGAACGAGATGAGATGTTTCTATCACATGACGTTGTGTCTCTCTTCACCAACGCCCCGATCAACGAGACACTGGCTAACATCAAGAAACAACTAGAAGCTGACACTAAACTGAAACTACGGACAAATTTAAATGTGGATGACATAATCGAGCTGCTGAAGTTCATCGTCACAACTACATATTTTAGCTTCAGGGGCACCTTTCATCAGCAGAAGTTTGGCACAGCAATGGGAAGTCCTTTGTCACCTGTAATTGCAATTTTTTTCATGGAATGGCTGCAACACAAGTTATTCTCACAGCACCAGTAACTTGCAAACCGAAATTATGGAAGAGATATGTGGATGATGTGATGGAAGTAGTGAGGAAGGGATGTGAGCAAGAACTGACAGAGCATCTCAACAGCATAGACACCACAGGCAGCATTCAGTTCACATATGAAGAAGAGAGCGACAACTCCCTGCCCTTCTTGGATACATTTATAATAAGAAAGGAAGACGGAACAGTGAAACTCATAGTGTAGCGAAAGAAGACGCATACATAAACATATGTGAACTTCATGTCTCACCATCCGTTACACCATAAACTAGGGGACATCAAAACGTTACTGGATAGATGCAACAACATCGTATCAGAGCCAGAAGACAGAGAGAAAGAGGTGGAGCACATCACCAAAGCACTAGAAAGATGTGGGTATCCAAGTTGGACCATAAAGAAGGTGAAAGAACAGCAGTTTCAGAAGGAAAAAACAAAAGAAAAGAACACAGAGAAATCCAAAGATATGGTCACACTCCCGTATGTCAAAGGAGTAACATACCCTATACAGCGGATTTTAAAACACCATGATATTGCTACATCGGTTAGACCATCATCAGGAGAATACTAGTGCATCCAAAGGACAAAGTGGAAGATAGCAAAAAGACAGACTGTGTATGCTAGATCCCTTGTAAGAGCTGTAACCATACATATATCGGCGAAACAGGGAGAACATTTGGAACAAGACTAGAAGAACACAAGAAGGAGGTTGAAAACATCATAACCAGATTATTTACCAGGGAACTGAAGAGAGTGTCAACGGTGATAGAGCGTAAATCTGCAATAACAGACCATGCAGACAGAAACAATTGCATCATAGACTGGGAGAGGGCAAAAGTGATTGACATATACAGAAACGCAAGATGGATCAAAGAGGCAACATGGATCTGAAAGACAACTCCAGTCATGAATCGAGACGAGGGGAATATAGATTGAGTCACGTATGGGACGGTCTGATTACCAAGACAAATGGCGAGGAGAGGAAGAACTTGCCTTCCCAGAATTCCTGATGAATGCTGACATGGCAGTGGAAACGTTGAGTAAGTAATCGAAATAGTTGTGGCTGAAGAAAATCGTAATTCATATGTGATTTCATTAGTTACATCAGTGGCGAACATTTTTTTTTTTTTCCAGAAAGTTGCAAGGGAAGCTCAACAGTCATGATCACAGAGTTGGTGTCTGTGGCCAGTCGCATCAAGCTTACGGACCTTTGCAGGAAGCAAAGAATTAATCATTATGATACACAATATGTGTTCTCATAACCTTACCCTGGTTGTGTGGACCGAGATGTACGACAACACAAGTTCAAATTATATAACAGACTGAATTGCCAAGACAGTGGGCGATAGTATGAATAAAAACATGCATTTGTGAAACATTTTACATATTTAAGCAACTTGTATTCATGCTATTTGTTTTGTAGTATAAGGGATGAGAGTGGCATTTGATAAAACCGCTGAACATTTACGAGATCGAGCGGAGCAAGATACGAGCGCAGCGAGTACTTTCTAGCTGGGGGTTCGGGGGAGCGTTGTAAGCCTCGTTTTCTTTAATTGGGTGCTCTCATAGCCATTCTCAGCCACGCTAGTATGGCAAGGAGTAACATCTGAGGTATTATTTCCAGTTTTTCTCAAACATTCCACCCCCCAATATATAATCGGTACTGTCAAGCTATTGACAGTTTATATAGATAAACTTCATAATTATTAGTATTTCAAGAGCTTTGGAGCTATTTTGGAATTATTCAATGAGGTTGGACCAATTCTTGTAAATATTTCATTTGTTGATAATGAAATCAGCTGTGTAACCGGCTATCATAAGGTACCCTATGTTCAGAAACATAATTGTAGTTAACCTTTTGAGAACTGTTGGGTTATGTTCCTATGTTGATCATTGTACCTTATTACATGTTTTGTCAGGGGCCTGTTGAGTCTTATGACAACCGTCTCTTCGTTGTCAGCTTTACAAGTTTGGCCATTTGCTTTCTATTGAGACAATTCAACGCAGTTTATCATTGAGAAAAGTGATGTGAAACATTGTGGATCATTACACCTGATGATAGGCGTCATGTCAGTGACATGTTGTGTCGTACGACAACCGTCTCTTCTTTATCAGCTTTTCAAATGCGGCCATTTGCTTATGCTTGCGGGCTTGTCTTGCTTCCTTTTTAGTATTATCAATGACAGTCGTTGCCTTTGCCTTGCTCTGCCCATCTGGACACACTTTCATGGCTTCCATCTGATTACGTTTGTTCTTGGCTGCTCCAATTTGCTCTTCCTTGTAGTATTTGTATGCTCCCTGCATGTTTCTTGTCATGTTTCTGTTCACTTGATCATGCAACATATCTGGTGGCTTGTAATAATAAACAACTGTTTTTTAGCAGATCTTAGACCATATTTGAACTGATGACATTGTGATCACTTGCATGTGGCAAGATTTTGTATCCAGTGTGTCCTCCATGGTGTTGAATAACCCTTCCACCTGCGGCCTATTGAAGCAGGGCAGAAGAGCATGCGCCACCTTGCAAAGGGAGGGTACTTATTCGCTAGATAGTCACGTGCCCACCAACTGTCAATTCGCATCTCAGGATCAGCCAAGTTCTTGTCAACTTGGAAGAGCCGAACTTCCAGATGAAATCTACCAGCTTCTTCTTCAGATAAGACATTCGTCACCAATCGTGGCAGTCTTTGTTGTGGTACTGTGACCCCTTGCCTTTGGGCCAATGGCTGAAATGTTGTACACAAGAAGCTATATCTGCATGTAGGCTGCAGCAGAAATATAAGTTTCTTCTGCCAGGCCTAATATTCCTACGAAACAGTATCGTTCTTCTGGGAACCAGAGACGATCTCAGATGTTGCAGTGCCGACAAACATCTCAGTCCTCTTTACACGTTTCGTACTGCAACTCATGCCCCAACGCTGGAACTCTGTTGTTGATCGTTCGGCCATCTCTTCTGGCTTCATGAAGCAGACCAAGAAATCCGATTTGTTTGTTATTGAGGACGTGGATCAAAGGGCCCTTCATCTCAAACAGTACCACGTATTGCTTAAGGAGGTGCAGCACAGCACTGTAAAAGTGCAGAATAAGCTTCGTGTTCTTGCTTTTAACGAAGAACCGCTTAACGATTCAATTCTTACGTTTGGTGCCATCTACGGTCAGTTTCTTGAATGCCAGTCTTCCCTGTAGCGGTCTGATCTTCTTCTTCGCCCCTTCACTAACCTTTCTCTTCCTGTATACTTTCACTGCATCATATGTGTACAGTACCTTTTCTGTTACTGGCACGAATGCCAAGTAGAAGATAATGTATGCATCCAACATACACATACGCACGGTGCGCATAGTAACTACACGTATGCAAACTGTAGTGTAACGTGAAGTGCCCTAATAGCGGCAGGTTTTGTGTTACCCTGATTTCAGTTAGATGCATTTAACCAGCAGTTGACGCACATAAACATTGTTCGGTAGCATTGTAAAGAGTGACGTCTTGGGAACAATCGAAGCACTCAATGGGCATATGTATGTTAAAGGTAGATTATATATTGAGCGTTGCAAAAGCGAGAGGGTGCACATGACGGAATAAGGAACTCGGTAATTTATTTCCGTCTTCCTGGGTGTCTGTAATAATGTCTGTCCGTCCGCATTATGCACAGGGATGCCCTAAGTTCGTCACCAGTAATTATGACATTCCTAAAGTTAGTTATCAATAACTATTAAAGAATATAACGTTATTAAGCAATTCCGCCGTCTATTCCAAACCTTCCTGATAACACATATAGGCTGCAAGCCTGCAACATATCAGATTATTAAGTCGCCGTCACTGATTTTCAGTTCATATGACACATGCTATTGAAAAGGTACCATTTATTGCAAATCAGCGCTGAACTGTAACCAATTATATGTAAAGTTAGTTTATAAGGTGGTGAATTAAACGGTTCCTCCCAAGGCGTATGACATTTGGGGGGAAAACCTGCAAATACTTTTACGATTGGCTACATACTAAACGTTCTTGCAATTTTCTTCCAGTTCAACGTCCATCCGCCCTCTTTCTCTCCCTCCTTCTCCCTCTCCCCTGCCCTTCATCCAGTTCACCGTCCATCCGCTCTCCCTCTGCAGCACCCTGCTCTTCCTCCAGTTCACCTTCCATCCGCTCTCCCTCTGCTGCACCCTGCTCTTCCCCCAGTTCACCTTCCATCCGCTCTCCCTCTGCTGCACCCTGCCCTTCATCCAGTTCACCGTCCATCCGCTCTCCCTCTGCTGCACCCTGCCCTTCATCCAGTTCACCGTCCATCCGCTCTCCCTCTGCTGCACCCTGCCCTTCATCCAGTTCACCGTCCATCCGCTCTCCCTCTGCTGCACCCTGCCCTTCATCCAGTTCACCGTCCATCCGCTCTCCCTCTGCTGCACCCTGCCCTTCATCCAGTTCACCGTCCATCCGCTCTCCCTCTGCTGCACCCTGCCCTTTATCCAGTTCACCGTCCATCCGCTCTCCCTCTGCTGCACCCTGCCCTTCACCCAGTTCACCGTCCATCCGCTCTCCCTCTGCTGCACCCTGCCCTTCATCCAGTTTACCGTCCATCCGCTCTCCCTCTGCTGCACCCTGCTCTTCCCCCAGTTCACCTTCCATCCGCTCTCCCTCTGCTGCACCCTGCTCTTCCTCCAGTTCATCGTCCTTCCGCTCTCCCTCTATTGCATCCTTCTCTTCCTCTAGTTCACCGTCCATCCGCTCTCCCTCTATTGCACCCTTCTCTTCCTCCAGTTCACCGTCCATCCGCTCTCCCTCTATTGCACCCTGCTCTTCCTCTAGTTCACCGTCCTTCCGCTCTCCCTCTATTGCACCCTTCTCTTCCTCTAGTTCACCGTCCATCCGCTCTCCCTCTATTGCACCCTTCTCTTCCTCCAGTTCACCGTCCATCCGCTCTCCCTCTATTGCACCCTGCTCTTCCTCCAGTTCACCGTCCTTCCGCTCTCCCTCTATTGCACCCTTATCTTCCTCTAGTTCACCGTCCATCCGCTCTCCCTCTATTGCACCCTTCTCTTCCTCCAGTTCACCGTCCATCCGCTCTCCCTCTATTGCACCCTTCTCTTCCTCTAGTTCACCGTCCATCCGCTCTCCCTCTATTGCACCCTTCTCTTCCTCCAGTTCACCGTCCATCTGCTCTCCCTCTATTGCACCCTTCTCTTCCTCCAGTTCACCGTCCATCCGCTCTCCCTCTATTGCACCCTGCTCTTCCTCCAGTTCACCGTCCATCCGCTTTCCCTCTGCTGCACCCTGCTCTTCCTCCAGTTCACCGTCCATCTGCTCTCCATCTATTGCACCCTGCTCTTCCTCCAGTTCACCGTCCATCCGCTCTCCCTCTGCTGCACCCTTCTCTTCCTCCAGTTCACCGTCCTTCCGCTGTCCATCTATTGCACCCTGCACTTCTTCGGGTTCACAGTCCATCCGCTCTCCCTCTATTGCACCCTTCTCTTCCTCCAGTTCACCGTCCATCCGCTCTCCCTCTATTGCACCCTGCTCTTCCTCCAGTTCACCGTCCTTCCGCTCTCCCTCTATTGCACCCTTCTCTTCCTCTAGTTCACCGTCCATCCGCTCTCCCTCTATTGCACCCTTCCCTTCCTCCAGTTCACCGTCCATCAGCTCTCCCTCTATTGCACCCTGCTCTTCCTCCAGTTCACCGTCCTTCCGCTCTCCCTCTATTGCACCCTTATCTTCCTCTAGTTCACCGTCCATCCGCTCTCCCTCTATTGCACCCTTCTCTTCCTCCAGTTCACCGTCCATCCGCTCTCCCTCTATTGCACCCTTCTCTTCCTCTAGTTCACCGTCCATCCGCTCTCCCTCTATTGCACCCTTCTCTTCCTCCAGTTCACCGTCCATCTGCTCTCCCTCTATTGCACCCTTCTCTTCCTCCAGTTCACCGTCCATCCGCTCTCCCTCTATTGCACCCTGCTCTTCCTCCAGTTCACCGTCCATCCGCTCTCCCTCTGCTGCACCCTGCTCTTCCTCCAGTTCACCGTCAATCTGCTCTCCATCTATTGCACCCTGCTCTTCCTCCAGTTCACCGTCCATCCGCTCTCCCTCTGCTGCACCCTTCTCTTCCTCCAGTTCACCGTCCTTCCGCTGTCCCTCTATTGCACCCTGCACTTCTTCGGGTTCACAGTCCAACCACTCTATTGCACACTGCTCTTTCCACAGTTCACCGTCCACCCGCTCTCCCTCTGTTGCTCTATATTCTTCATCTAGTTCACCACCCATCCGCTCTCCCTCTGTTTCACCCTGCTCTTCCCACAGTTCACCATCTATCTGCTATCCCTCTGTTGCTCTCTATTCTTTATCTAGTTCACCATCCATCCGCTCTCCCTCTGTTGCTCTCTATTCTTCATCCAGTTCACCATCCATCCGCTCTCCCTCTGTTGCTCTCTATTCTTCATCCAGTTCACCACCCGTCCGCTCTCACTCTGTTGCACCCTGCTCTTCCTCCTGTTCTTTATCTAGTTGTTTTTGTTCTGTTATGCTCTGCTCTTCCATAATCACGACTGACGTGATTGTTTGTAGGTCAGTAGGGAGGAGATGAACAAAATGGTTTGGTTGCCACCAGCTAGACCGTGCGCTACTGGACACACTAGTCCACATGATGTGCAGAATGTTCTCAAACTGCATCTTTGTAGGCACGACAAGAAGGTGGAGGTCACGTGTTACATTACCCTTTCCTGGGTATACTGATTTCACTCTTGCTCCAAGTATGGACGATATGGCATGGATTTGCCAAATGCCCATGTATTCTCCTGGTTTGACAACGCCCATTGTTTCTTCTTGACACAACCTACGTATCTCTGTGGAAGATAGGTTTGTGCCATGCTGATACAAATCAGAGAACCTGGCATAAGTAGTACTCCTTGGAGTGCAGTCGCTGATGCCTTTTGTAAGGAATTTGTCATCTAAATATAGGTCCTCGTGAACAGCAAGTTCCGCAGCAATTCTCACTCTGGCTTCAACGTGGTGATCTGCATTCCCGTGCATATAATAGCTTGTCGTGGTAGGAAGATAGTCACCATGTGCCTGCTGTGAATGTCTTCTCAGCGACATTCTTAAAGATTGATGGAAATGTGTGTTTGTTTATCCAGCAGTCCCCTCTAAGCAATTTTACCTGATGCATGACTTTGCTTAACTCAGCTGTCATTGTGCGATAAATCGCAACGTCGCAGGTTTGTAGAATGTGAGTGAGTTTGGGCGGAAAGCAAAGGAGAATGACGTCATTTGCAATAGCCAGGTCAATAAGGGTTGGCGAGATGTGGGATGCTGCTCCATCCTGCAATAGCAAGAGTGGTCTCTCTTTTGATGCATGAGCTAGGAAATTCTTCTGAAACCACTCTGCATAGATTTCCAGATCAACAAATCCACTCTCAGATAGGTAGCGTTCGGTGGTCCATCTTTCTTGTAAGTCCTTCCGGCATCCCTTTGCTAAAGATCAAGAGTGGAGGTAAATGTCCTCCACCTGCGTTGATGCAGCACAAGACGGTTATGTGCTGGTGTATACCTTGTGCCAATGCATGGCAGTGCTTGCTTAAGGAATATCGCAGCTACATCAAAGTTATATATTTGATTGGGTTTCTCTATCCAACCGTTACCCCCCAGAGCGGCATGCAGAATATCAAAGTAGTTTCCGATGATGCCTGGTGTGGCATTTGCCACTCGCCCATGGTCGACTGACTCTGGCTTTCGAAGAGAAAGCTCAGGGTGTCTATCCCTAAAACCATGCCACAACTTTAGGGATGGTGGCTTGGTTTTAGGGATGGCCCAGTATTCCTGTTGAAGCATTCATTTCCCTGTCGCAGGGCAATGGCCCACGCAAGTCCAATTACTTGAGTCCTTGTGATGGGGTACCGATGGTCTCCCATGTAATGGATGTATCGTTATAGAGCGGCTTCGTGGTCATCTCCTAGCACTGGAGGTCGTCCCATTTTCGCATCCATGGGAACTTTCCCTTTAACTCTGTCACTCAAAGTCATCCGATGAACCCC
Source organism: Lamellibrachia columna (assembly GCA_963662155.1). Lineage (NCBI taxonomy): Eukaryota > Metazoa > Annelida > Polychaeta > Sabellida > Siboglinidae > Lamellibrachia > Lamellibrachia columna. The sequence continues at coordinate 48,041,496 of OY759271.1, forward strand.
ATACTCCTTAGCTGCTGCTGATATAGATACATTGTTAATGTTGACGGCTTCATGGGCACTTACTTCAGTTCAGTGTTTACCAAAGAAGATATTAGTTCATTACCAGTTGCTGATGCTAAATTTCAGGGGGCTAAATCTGACTATTTAGGTCCGTTAGTTGTAACTCCAGAATTGGTAGCTAAGAAAATAAAGGCAATGAAGGATAACAAATCACCGGGAGTGGATGGGATTCCTCCAAAATTGCTAAAGGAAACAGTAGAACAAATCAGTATACCACTTGCAAGAGTATTCAACTTGTCATTAAAAGAGGGAGTTGTTCCGTTTGAATGGAAAGAAGCAAACATCATACCATTATTTAAAAAGGGTTCGAGAAATAAGTAAGAGAATTACAGACCAGTGAGTTTAACGTCAGTGATTTGTAAATTATTAGGAAGGTTAATTAAAGACCATATGGTGGACTTCCTCGTTAAGCATAAATTATTAAATTCATCTCAACATGGATTCCTTAAAGCGAGGTCATGCTTAACAAATATGTTATGTTTTTTGGAAGAAATCACTAAGTGGATAGACGTAGGATCGCCAGTAGATATTATCTACTTAGATTTTCAGAAAGCTTTTGACAAAGTGCCACATCAAAGATTACTACTTAAATTAAAAGCCCATGGTATCGGGGATAGCATAACTGACTGGATAGAACAATGGCTGACTGACAGAAGACAACGAGTTGTAGTAGATGGAGAAGTTTCAAATTGGAAATCGGTTTTGAGTGGGGTACCTCAAGGATCAGTATTAGGACCTACATTATTCTTAATTTATATCAATGACTTGGACGACAGCAAGTAACGTACTGAAATTTGCGGATGACACAAAACTGTTTAGAAAGGTTAATACTGATGGTGATAAACAACATTTACAAAACGATCTAGACAGATTAGTGAAATGGTCTGAGAAATGGCAGATGTTGTTCAATTTTGGGAAATGTAAATGCCTACATACAGGACATGGGAACTTGAATGTAAACTATAAAATGGGAGATACTGTTCTGGGTACTATTGTAAAAGAAAAGGACTTAGGAGTTACAATAAGCGCTGATATGAAAGTTTCAGAGCAGTGTGGTATTGCAGCTTCAAAGGGTAATCAAATTCTTGGATTGATTAGAAGAAACATAACATACAAGGGAAAAAAGTTAATTATACCTCTTTATAAAGCAATAGACCTCATTTAGAATACTGTATACAAGCATGGAGACCATATCGTAAGAAGGATATAGATACGCTTGAACGCATACAAAGAAGAGCAACTAAAATGATTCCAGAACTGAGAGACCTTAGTTATGAAGAACGCCTGAAAGAATGTGGTTTAACAACTCTAGAGACAAGAAGGTTAAGAGGAGATCAGATTGAAGTTTTTAAGATATTGAATGGTTATGAAAATATTGATAGAAATATGTTTTTCTCACTCAAGAAGGATAGCAGAACTAGAGGACATGAGGTAAAATTAGTAAAGGATCAATGTAATTTGGACATCAGGAAGCACTCGTTCTCACATAGGACAATAAATGAATGGAACAAATTGTCTACAGATTGTGTAACTGCTAGCAGCGTGAATTTGTTTAAAAACAAGGTTGACACATATCTCAGGAGGGCGGGTTATAAGTATATGAACATTGTTGGACTCTCGATAAGCCAATGGCTTCCTTGTCCACTTGCCATCTGGGCCTTTGGCTTGGATGACAAATCTTGTTAAATCTTGATACAAATGATACAAATGATACAAGGAAGGTAATATTGACGAAAATAAGACTCCCCTAAGATTCGGTGACGAAGATAGGGCACTTTGACAGAAGGGGTGACATTAATCCGTCAGAAGCACGTTTTGGGGGGACCTATATCGTTATAGAAATAAAACCACTACCAGCATTAACATTTGTATTGATGAGTAGCAGAACGTTAAGACCAGAGAGCCATAGTGTATACGACAGTAACTTTAGCGTGCAGGCAGCAACATTTGCTTAGCAAGTACACTGGTGTCAAGGCTGCATTATGGAAAAACGCAACAGTGAATAGGGGTACCACCTTTTGCGACATATTTTACATACAAATACAGGTTTCTACCGCTGTTCTCTTTCTTAGTGTAACAGAGCAAACTCACGCGAACTATTCGGCGCCATACATTGATTCATCCGATCACGTGGGACGCGGCAGGGGATCATTTATACTTCGATGACGATTTTAGGACACTGACGAAATTACGGCACTTTACGTTAGTTTTTATATATGCAATGGTCCCCCTCTTGTAAGGCCCCTATCACTATATAGACTTGACCCTCAACCCAGGCCACCTTGCCATGCAGAAATAAGGCTACCCCATGACAATTCCCTCTCAGAGAACAGAACTGTTAAGTCCTGGAACATGGTGTATTTTTTTTTAACTGGGCACCCCCCCTTCTGAATCTGCCCATGACGTTGGTTATCGGGATTAACATTAATTCCTATTTTAGGCAAACATTTTAATGTTATTCGCATTCTCTTATATATTCTCTTATATATCATAACATTCCAATCATTACTTTCCAACTTTATGATGACACCAGTTATATAAAAGTTGCATAAAACGTCCCAAAGTAGGCATGCGACACGGTACACAAAATGAGATTCACACCATACTTATACCACCACATGATAAATTTTGCAACGAAAACAGTTAAACTGTACACATTTAGTCATTCATGATGCAAAGAAAGCGTTGATGTTCAGTCAGACAGTATCGGTGGACGGTGCGTACACGGAGCGAGTCTGTAGAGCAACATGTCGGAGTCGGTGGTCGGCAGGAGAGTGTCGTGAAGACGCTGCCAGAAGAGAGACTGGGCACACGCGCCGTCTCCCCGCTCGATCAGCGTGCAGCGTGTGCGTGGACTCAGCAGTGCACGCAGCGTGCGGCTCACCGAGCCGTGCGCTATGGGCTTAATGTAGAGCAGGATCAACGTCGTCTGGTCTCGTTGAAGCGCCATGTTTAGAGAAAAGTCGCACCAGTGGTCGTCACAGAAGTCTGGTGTCAGCACGAACAGCACGTATCTGCTGATCTCCAGCGATTGTACGATGTTTTCCGCGATTGGACATCCAGCTGGCGCGTCCCGCAACGACACGAAGAGTGACAAAGCCCAATCAGTCTCCACTTGGTCAACAAGTTCGTGCGCCACCCAGTCCAAGTCGTTATCGGCATACACGACACAAGCGTCGTATCGGTACTGGTCGGCGTCGTCTGTAGACGGGTCGTCCTGCCGCCAACGGCGCTTTATTGAGTAGTAGTACCAGCGCATCCGCCAACGATTCACATAGAGAAACAGCAGCAGCGTCAGCGAGCAGAAGCCAACGCCGCCGGCCACTGTAAACATAATGAGCAAACTGACACCAGGGGTCGCTGTAGCACACGACGCCTCCACATCCTCTAGTGACACGCCCACAACACGCAGCTCGTGATTCTCAGTGCACATCAATGTGTCTCTGGCCACGACACGTACGTTTGTCGTCCTCACCCAGCGCAAGAATCCGAGCGACGCGCAGGTTTGGCACAACAGAGGATTACCGCTGATGTCCAACGAGAAGTTGACTCGCTCCGACAGTTCGTCTAACGTATCTCGAAGGTCTTTCGACAACGACGACATTTGATTTCTGGATAAATTCACCGATTGAAGCGAGGTGAGGCGAGCGAGATCCAGATAAAGCTGCCGCTTAAACACATTATCGTCCAACTTCAGTGTGCGAAGTTTCGTCAAATTCGCAAATGCATTTCGGCTGATCGTTTTAAAATTATTTCGCGACAGGTCGAGCTCTTCGAGTGATGTTAAGTGGTTGAAAACAAGGCTACCTTCGACTACCATTCGAGTGCGTTTGCGGTTGATCGTCGAATCGCTCAGTTTATTATCTGACAGGTTGAGAAATCGAAGACTTTCGAAAGATCGAAAATAATCTGTGGAAATACTTTGTAGAATACCGTGGCTCATATCTAAGACTTGGAGGTGTTTTAAGCCTTGCCATGGTCCCGACAGGGATGTTACTGATTTCGAGTTAGACATATTTATGTAAAGAACGCTGCTTTCCGGGTAAAATGTAACCTGGTCGATGTCACTTCCTCCGCCTACTGACAGGTAATCGCCATATATATAGCGCACAGATGGTATCATATACATTGGGCGTTTACCTTGACTTAAACTTACATTGCTTATGGTTTCAGTTGGGTCGTTAAACGTGTGTGTTGGAGGGCGACGAAACTCCTCGTCAAACTGTCGATTAGTCGCCGTGCGTCTTTCGCTGTCTACTACGTTGCCGTAATGCGACAGGTCGATCATCACCAGCCTCGGGGGAAACGTCTTCAGCATGTCTAGATTACTTAGACCGTGCAATTTAAAAAAAATTACGTTGTTGTAACCTAAATTTAACCATTCGACATTTGGCAAACATTTTCCAAAGTACTTGCCGTCGATTCCTATTATACTGTTATAGCGAATTGATAGTCACCTCAGCTTCTTTGCAAATGACGTGTTACATACATCTTGAAAGGTTAACACATTCGCTTCATTGTATGCAATGCGATCCATCACTAACGAATCGATCCCCGAATTTTCTGTTCTCCACATAACCCTAATCAAAACTTTGAAACCAATGTGTTTGTTATGCGCGATGTTTAAGTTTCGTAGATTCGGTAAGTTCGAAAACGACCCATGCTGGATCTTCATGATTCGGTTATCTCGCAAAGATAGCGTACTGATGTTAGTGCCACTCAGCGCACGGAAGGTGGCGTTACTGATGTTTGATATATATCCATCGTAAAGATCTAAGATCTGCAGGTTCTTGAAGCGCGCGATGTCTGACGGGATATCGTGAGGAATGCCGGAAATATGCAGCTCCGTCAATGCTTGGAGCACGGACAGTGATCGCAATGGATACTCATAATTGCATCTTTGGTTTTTTCCCGTAACTTTGAACACTTTGAGCGAGCGCAGCGGTCGAAAGAGACGCTGTGGGAGATAGTCGTTGCTCAAGCACATGGCGTTGTAGCTGAGGTCAAGATACTGCAGAGATCCCTGGGCACTGAACGTGTCCGGTGCGAGTTGTTTCGAATGTAAGTTGTTTTCAGACAAGTCTAAATGTCTCAGATCTGTCAGATTACTGAAAGTCTTGTGTTCTAATTTGCTGATATCGTTGTTGTTCAGCAGAAGTGTTGTCGTGTGAACCGGGAGGTCAAGCGGCACCGTTGTCAGTCGTCTGTAACTGCAGTTCACGTGGTGAGCCTGGGCCCAAGATGCGTCCTTGGTGACGTGGCACGGGAGAGTCAATGTTGCAACCACACAGCCGAAGAAGACCACACCCAAGCACCACATGCACCACATGCACCACATGCACCACATGCACCACATGCACCACATGCACCACATGCACCACAAGCACCACATGCAGCAGCAGCCCCGACGGATGATCTCACCGGTGTTTGACATGTCTGCTCGTCGATTCTACAAAAAACATAACATAGGTTTCAGTATGTACGTTGTTCTGTACAACAGAACATATGCCATAGACTTCTTGTGCTACCCGAACAATGCAGTTATGTCAGATAATAATGATTTGTTTTAATCACATATCTAAACGTACTGCGCCCTACATTCGTGTGTAACACAACAACAAGTGTGACTGATGTATGACCTCAAATAGACATGAAAATTTTTGCGAAAAAAAAATTATTTTACATATTTTAGAGGCACACATATATAATCCAGTCAGCCAAAGAATGTATCCGTATCCGTCTACAAGTTTGGTTTCTAGACACATTTCAACAGTACCACCCCACTTGGCAGTGCATACACAGGATAGCCACTTCAGTATGCAACAATCTGAAATCCACCATAATTCTTCAAAGTACACAATTTGTCAGCTATCATGTATGAACTCCTAACACAATGTTTCAGAAAGCCCAGCATGTGGTTCCCAAGCCACAGGAGATTGTTGTCTTCACAGTAGGCACGTGTGTCTAATTAGCTGAAGTAAAAAATGGCCAATATTTCATTATACTCCAATGGTATTGGCTGGGATTTATATAAATGTCCAAATTGCGGCTTCACTAATGTAATTCACTCCACTTCACCATCATACAGATGTTCTGTCACTGTCATTTTGACTTTCAGACTGATTAGATGTCTATGATTTCAAATAACGGTTTGTCATGTTCAACTGTAATTTTGCCTAGATTACCGTGTATTGGTACAAAATGGAAGCGACAGTAATTGACAATGGTGAGAGTAAGAGTGAAAGTAAGAGTGAGAGTAACAGTAAGCTTAAGCCACCCGCTTGTGGGATTAATAATGTGCGTGGTTTCAAGCGTGGTCACCCATACTTGGAATCATGAAATGCTGAGAAACAAACAGCGCCGTGTGGTTGCGACGACTGAACATGGATGAATATTCAAGAGTGGTAGGCCTACACGTAACGCATGGTAGACTGCTAACAGTGTCCGATGTTGATGGCACGTAGAAATAGCAAGATACTACGTCCACGGCTAGATCAATGCCCTGATTTAACAGACAGCTACCTTTAGGCAAAAGAGACTCGTGGAGTTTCTGAGATGCGTCTGCTAAATACGCAGTAGAATGTGGCAATGTGGAATGAGTGTTTCACAGAGCATGCGAAAAACAAGACACGCACATCTCCGCACTTTGAAGTACACGACGAAAGTTTTTGCTGGAAAATGTCATTACATTGTCTCCACTATGAATATCAGTCAGGCAGGAACAAGTTATACAACGAGGCAGACACTGGCAGTTATGGTACAAAAACCAGCTATATCGAACGTGACGCTCCATGCTGGACTTCAGGATTCCATTATATGAATCACAAAGATACGTCACATTCTTTTTGCAACGAACACACACCCTCCAAGCCGATGTGGATTGCAACGAAATGCAGACATGGTTGCCATTGTCACTTCCCGGGCAACAATGGATGATTTGAAACAGAAAAGAGAGAAAACAAAAGAAATTAACATTCTGCGTGGTCTGCCAGAAAATGCCTCAATCAACATAAACATGGATGTGAGATACAACTCAAAAACTATTATGAGCAGTTACGGAGCCGGACAGGCTGCACCGCAAGTGATCGGAGCTGCCATATAGTGTCAGACAGATCACCACCAGATTGTAGGTTTCCATCTAGAAATAAGCTCTGTAAAATAGGATGCATGCTTCGCAGTCAATGTAAAAATGTCACATACCCTGGCCATGAATGATGTTCGGCCACTCTACGAGCAGTGGGTCCAATGTCGGAGTGTGCAATTGACAAACAGATAGGCCACCATTTTGCACAAAACAATGTCGCAATCAGATATGTCTACTGACAGAGATGCATCAGCTTCTTGTGCAATGCCGGCAGTCCCCATAGAAAGATAAGCTGACACAACACATCTCGGTCAGACACACTTTAAACATATCATGAAAGCGTCATTCTCCCCCCGAATGTTTCCGCGATAAACATCCATCGTCAGCGTAGACAACTAAATAATGTTTGCTAAACATGTGAAAACCAGAGGCCAGAAGATCTACACAAGTGTGCATACACTGTATTCCAGTGACATTGCTACCATAACTAGTAAGATTCAACAGATAATTCAGACTACCGTAGAATGCTGTGCTGGTTCGTCGAAATGCAATGGTATGCCGAGGCGGATCATTAAACAATCGGTGGTATAAATAACATCACTTGAAGGCAAGTGGTTTGACACGACTGAATATGACAGATGGGTCAACACTTCAATGGTTGATAGAAATGTGTCTTGGAAATGCAACACTTCAGATGACACGACAAAGATTAACCATGAACAAGAACGAATCGATCAACATATCTTTCTCTGCATCCCTTCCAAAGAACATGAACTTCAGCAGAAATACACACGGACGTGTGTGTTCCGTAATTAATCGTATAAATTAAGGAGCTGGAAATTCAATGTTACGAAAACTGGAAAATGTACAGTGTCCTATCACAAAGGGTGGCAGGGTTGCTCGGGCAGTCAAGTGTCATATATTGAAGTTTAAATGAAGAACTAAACACAACACAGCTGTGCCTCATATGCCACGACAGCAACTCATTTATTATAATGACGTGTCTGGTCAAGTGGGCGTAGGCACTGAGGTTACGATGGCACCATATATAGTCATCCGTCCACTACACTCCCCCCCCTTTAACTGTGTGTCCCTGTCTATTTTCGGGGGGAGAAAGGGGAGCAGTGGGCCACGACATCGAATGGCTGCTTGTACAGGGCTTCCTTGAATATATCTGGAAGCAGTGCGGGAAAATCTACTTGGGCCTGTTTAGGAACAAACCCATATCGCTGCATGGAGACACAAGAGACAACACTACAGGCTTGATACAACACTACAGGCTTGAGACAACACTACAGGCTTGAGACAACACTACAGGCTTGAGACAACACTACAGGCTTGAGACAACACTACAGGCTTGAGACAACACTACAGGCTTGAGACAACACTACAGGCTTTGGGTCACCTAGGCTGAGTCCATGAAAAAAAATGTCAAGCTCAGCAGGAATGTTCTTTGGCTGACGAATGCGAGATGATACTGCCAGTGGAAATTGCTTCGTCCAATTTTTTTCTTTCTCAGCGCCGACGTGAAATCAATGTCGCCAATCTCTCTGTAGTGAACCTATATATTGGTCGTTGGCAGAAGCCAATAGGCTGGCTCGTAAGTGACGGTTTTGCTGTCACTGATCTTCACGGTGGTGTCTATCGCAAAGAGAAGTGTGGCGATGTGTGTGCAGGCCTCACCCAACCCTGTTATACAGTCACAATGGACGGTGCAGACAATCCCGGCTTTTTCTGCGATGATCCAAGGCTGCAACGGCTTTTCACGAAGTCTCTCCGAATGAAGGACTTGTGAAACAGAATTAATTAATTAGCTCTGTCAATTATAAAAAATAAAAACACATACACAAACACCCAATATTATTGCATAAACATGTTGTAAAGTTTACACACATGTTGTGAAGTTTACTGGTTAAATATATATAAATAACACATAAGAATATGTTAAAAAGAAAACTAGCTATACAACATAAACAGAGACTTGACTAAATCTAAATGTTTACAGGGCATACAAGGGGGGATTAAACATTATCAAGCCCAAGTTTACCCCAGAACATCACAGAAGGGCACTAGTACTACAATACCTGCATTGTCAGAAACATACAGTGATAAGAAGTGATGCAAATAATGCTTGATTCATGCAGATTAAAGCAATTAATTAAATGATGAGTACATAATATAAACGTGCATGCACACTGTCTCCACCACCCAAACACAAAAACTACAGCTCTTCTGACACGTCACTTGAGTGTAACATTCAGGGCAACAACAGCAGTAGGTACAAATGACTTCTTATATACATTATTTCGTGCAAGAGGAACTGTTTAGTCGTTGTTTGGAGAGTGCGCGAGAGTCGATTCTCGAAAGGTACAGAATTAGCTCGCCAGATTCATTTACGTCTAGAATGAAATCAGTTGTAACACCAGTTGTCCAGGTATCATCTCGATTAGAGATTTATTCGACGGCAAGTCACTTCACGTAGGGTAACCTGGGGCTGCTGGAGGTAAGACGCCCCCAGCACGTTCGCAAAATATAAAACTATGAACGTCCCAAAATCTGGTGCAAAATGAAGTTAACATCTATCGGATACTCACCCCGAAAGCTCAGCAACACGAGACAGGCGTAATTCAGTAATTTTTTCAATTTCATCAAATTTAAACTTTTATATGCAATATTATACGCTCTGATCTAATATTTTGGCAATAGTAAAATGGTACAATTAACTATAAAACGATATGAATCATGAACTTAATTGGTGACTTAATAATAGTATTAATCAGTTGACAACATACTGTTGCCAACACAACATGGGCAATAGTATGTTGTGTTTTGTATACATCGTGTTAAGACACACGTAGTGCATGTGGGGCAAGACGGTCCCATGCATGTGGGGCAAGACGGTTCTTATGTCTTATACCGTATGCACATGGTCATAACGTTTAAAATGTATTACACCTGACCAATTAGGTTTGATACATTTAATATAATATGAACGTTGTATAATTTACGTTCTGCTAGCCTGTAGGAGGGAGCCATTGACCATCTTGCCCCATGCAGAGGGCCGTTTTGCCCCAGGGATGGGGCAAGACGGTTTTTGGGTACTCTTGCTATTTTTCAAATACAACTCATCCAGGTTGTCAATTTGTTGAAAATAATTTTCCAATGGGAAACATACATATCTATCTACAATATGAGCACAATAAAGACATGTTAACATAGTTTAATGATGTACAATTTCATTAGGGGGGCCGCCCTGCCCCAGGTTATCCTACATTTCACAATCACAAGCCATGTGAGCGTAGCCACTATGGTTAGGATGGCACCATATATAGCCATCAGCTCCACTACATCAAGCGCATTCAGTACAACGTGATATTCCAACGAGCATATTCAAGTTGGCCCTCAGTGCGGCTATTCAGGCGGTATACAAAGTTAAAGATAATGAAAGACTATTTTGAAGCAAAAAGAAACCGTCGTCAAGAAGACGGATACAGAAAGGGTCAGCTTGACCCCAAACCAATCATTATCTGCCGTCCCTCGTAACGAAGATGACGTCGGCCAAGGCTTGGTCACGGGTCATGCCGTGGCCCAGGAGCCCGATTCGTGATCTGCAGATCTTTGATCAGTCGGGGCAGGAGGATACGAAAAGTGAGGCTTCGTCTTGGTGCGCTCCTTCTCCATTCTTCTCTGCCGCTTCAGCGCCTCAGTCAGTATCGGTCTGTCTCGAAGTAGGTCGTCGCCTCGTCGAGTGTGTGGCGCCACAACGGACGGTCGGTGGCCTGGTCCTCCCAGGTTGTCATGTTGATGTGGCTTTTTATGTTTCAGTGTGTCTTTGAACTGTTTTATCTGACCGCCACGTCTTCTCTGGCCATAGCTCAGCTGCCATTGCCAAAAAGAGTGCCTAGGAACATGTCTATTGTGCATTATGGGTGAATTTCTGAGAACAGTTACGTAGGGTTGAGTGAGTAAAATTATGTTTTTGTTCAGTGTGGCATCAAAGCTTTTATATAATTGGTGACACTTGTCAGTCAGTCACTTTTTGTGTATAAATACAAGTGGCATTATATATAGGCCGTACGACGAAACATGTGAAATCACATGTCGGAGTTTCAGAGTTGATTGCTTTGTGGGAACAGAAGGTATGTCATTTTATACATAAACCACATTTTACTCACTGTATGTCATAAAGTGCCATTGTTGGATTAGGTGTGTATTGGTGGGGCCTGCTGCACATTGCTAAGTTTATGTAGAAAACAAAACAAATATGGTTGGTAAAATGGCAATGCCCTTTAATAACATATAGTAAAACAGTGATTTGCATGACAATGGGCATTGCCGACGATCTAACTAGATATAAAAAGCAATTCCCCTATCCTAGTAACAAGAGTTGTACATATCTGTCGATGGGGATTGCCAAAAATTAACTAGCTAAGCGTAATAAATGTAGGGTCCAGAAACCACCCGTACAAACCGCACACAAAGCGCAGCAGACTCCAACGATAACAGTGGTTACTGGGCATGGCAGCAGCTCACTGCCTCCTGTGAGGAGCGCGGGCCAACCTCGCATTAAAAACCTCAAACGTCATATATGGAACAAGAGAGGACAAAGGATGAGGAAGTTGCACGACTAATGGTGTGCGCCGTTGTGCGTTGATTCAATGATAGATCGACACAAAGCCGTAAGAAAGGTATAAAATTGGACAGCTGCGGCCCAAGCGAAACATACAAACCACAAATAAAATTCTAGCTGGTGCGAGCTAGTAGCCAGATAAAAGTTGGCGGAAGAATTAGACACAATTGAGAAACACAATTCGTGAACTCCCTTGAGAAACCGTGAAACCCGTTTGGAAGACCCCGAGCCAGATAATGCTGGCGGAAGAAAAAGACACAATTAGAGAAAAACAATTTGTGAACTCCCTTGAAAAAACCGTGAAACCCGTTTGGAAGACGCCGCACACCAGATCGGATGCCGTAACCCCCCCCCCCCCGTCACTGTCTCACAGGGAAAGCCAAGTAAAGAAGAAACATAAGCAAAAACCATCGTGTAAACATGCAGTAGCGACGACTGGCGAGTCGGCCTACAATGAAGGAAAGTATGACAGCGTGCCGCGAGAGAGATCCCCGCATCCCGCTCCCGGCCCAAAGCCGAAAAGCAGGACACGTGGACACGCTCTCTCTACCGCCTCAACCAAAATGATGAAAAGCTGGGCACGCCCCCGAGCCACCAGATGCTCACATCGCTAATAGCATAAACAGAAAGTATAGACGTACCCGCCAGCAACTAGAATCACTGCATATATACACGTATCACATAATACATACATACTTATCTACATATGCAACTTACAAAAAGTTACTAAAAGTGTTAGTTAATACAGCGATAGTGGGAATACTAGAGTATCTAGAAAAAATTCCTACGAACAGTGGGTGTGCAACATGGAGATTGTCTGGTATTGGACCCCAGCCCCCGGCAAAAAGCTGAAGGGCTGGGCAAACACCAGAGCCCGCAAATAACTTGAAACCCCCCACCGAAAAGGAAGAAAAGGAAAGCTGCACGCCTCCCAACGCCAGGCTGAAAAATATATGGCAATGAAAGCTCACAGTGTTTCAAAAGAGGTGATACGAATATATTTATTTTGAAAGCTGAAGATTTCCAACGGCCCATCCGCTGGATCTGTGCGTCAGAATATCCCTGAGCTGAGGCGTGAGTAGCTGCCCCGATACGGAAGCTGTGTGCCTTTATATTGAGTTGATGGAGAGAGGCCCAAGATAACGAGCCAGACAGCCAGGAATTTAGCTGTGAAGGGGTGATGGGGGATAAATCCGGTTCAAAGAACAAAGGGCCTTCGCTGCGGCCCCTCCTGGCAGTGAACAGAGAGAGCGCTGCCACTGGGCAGTAGGCGTTCTGTGATCTAGGAATGGAAATAGAGATGTGCGAACCAAAGTGGTGTTTGGCTTGTTGGAAAACTATGATGAGGGTGTCCGAAAGTACCGAGAGTTGTGACAATTTGATGTTATTGCGGGAAGAAGTGACTTCCCCGATGCGAAGGAAAGCATGAAACATGAGTAGGTAGATAGCTCGGACTAAACAGGCATGATAGGATGTCTGAGTCACATGACCCGTGGAGTCGCACAGCGCATGTAATATGGGTATAGTAATGGGGAGCCTATAGTCAACGTGGGAAAATTCCTTGTGAGCCCCAAGGAGGATGTGCCGGACTAGAAAGTCACCTGTCGGATCCGGGAGGTGGAATAATTTGTGAAAAAAGGCGATGGCCGACATACGTGAAGTAACAGAGGCCGGCGATGAGCCGTTACGGAGGAGATGCGCAATAAACGTACACAATAAGGGAACGGAGGAAGAAAAGCATGGCTTCCCGGGACAATAGATCACAGCAAAGTCATGTAACTGGGTTGCCCACCGCGAATACATCGCCCGGGTAGAAGGAGCTAAAGATGCTGCAATGAAGGCGCCTGCACTGTTCACCAAGGTAGGAATTCCGGCGGCAAATGGTCTGGGTCGCGATCGAGCCAAGGAGCCCTCTGGTGCGCGGCCTCGTTCTGGAAACGAGACAGGGCATCGGCGATAACATTAGTTTTACCGGGAACATGTTTGGATGCAAAAAGTATGTTGTGTCTCATAGAAACTACCACAAGTTCTCTAATCAGGTTCATGATCGTGACGTCCTTGGACGTGTGAGAATTAATCACAGATACGACACTCATGTTGTCACACATAAACAGTAAACGCGAGTTAGCCAGACGAGTCGCCCATAAACGGACAGCCAACACTATAGGTAAAAGTTCCTTGATCGCGATATTGCTGGCAGATCAAGCACTGGGGAAGGATCCTTGGAACCACCGACTGCCTAAAATTGCAGCAAACCCAGACCCACTGGCATCCGAAAACAATCGAATACAGTTCGACGATGTCCACGTATTGGGAAGGCAGAGAGATACTCCGTTGAAAGAGTCTAGAAACAGTTTCCAGGCGGCCAAATCCTTTCGAGCTTCCCGGTTTAAGCGTATAAAATGTGATTTACCCCACACCCCTCGTGTAAGATCGATAAGCCTCCGCAAAAAAGCCCTACCGGGCACCACCACTCGACACGCGAAATTTAGTGTGCCGATAAGTGACTGTAAGGCGAGCAATGTTGCCTTCTTCCGGCGAAAGAGTGCGTTGATCTTCAATTGTGCATCAACTAACTTATCTTGCGGCAGACGCAACTGCATGGCAGTCGTGTCTACCTCAATGCCATGTATTGTAGCTAATGATGTAGGGAGCACGGTTTTATTGGAGTTGACGGGAATGTGAAGAGATGTAGCTAAAGCCATGAAGGACTGGAGGCCAACCAAGCACTGATTAGACGCAGAGGGTCCGAAAAAGATAAAATCATCCAATATATGTGACATGTGATGAACAAGGAATTTAGTTATAAGAATCCACTGCAATGCCTGAGCAAAAGATTCAAAAGTTTGGCACGAAGTGCTACACCCCATGGGAAGACATTTATCAAAGTAATACTTATCCTGCCATGTCATGACGAGCAGTCTATGGTCGGTGGGGTGTATAGGAATAATGCGGAAAGCGTCTTTGATATCTGCCTTACCCATAAGACACCCTTGCCCGATTTCACGGATAATCGATACACAGTCGTCTAACAGTTCACAATGGACTTCGGAGTGTAACTTAGCTATGTGGGAATTGACACTCTTATCCTTAGGAAAGCTGAGATCGTGGATTAATCGAAATTGGCCGGGGACTTTCGTGGGAACAACACCAAGAGGAGAAAGCACTACGCCTACTGGCGAAGGATGTGTGAACGGGCCGGCAATACGACCCGCGGCTACTTCTTGGGCAAGTTTGGTGGTAACAAAGTGATGATGATCAATGGCGGAAAGATGGTTGACATGACCGGGAACGTGAGTGTTGCATGTTATTGTTGAAGGGATGCGGAAACCCACTGAAAAACCACGGATCAAATGGTTCCGCTCACGCCTTGCTTACCCTCGTAGATAAGTTGCCAGCCGATGGGGAAGCACTTGTGTTGGGAGGTTTGGGACTAGTGGTCTTGGCTTTGAGCATCCAGCAGGTGGCGCGGGGGTGTCCCCGTTGTGCGCAGGCGCTATATGCGTGCTGGAAGCGGCAATTTCTGAAATGGCATTGTCCGGTGCTATTCCACCGGCGGCACGGTGTGGGGCGACTGTCTGTGGATCCTGACTGTCCGCGGTAGTCCCGAAAAGGCTGTCGCGGCTGTCTGTGTGTCGCCGACCGGTTCGTGTCACAATGAACCGCGTCCATGGCAAGGTCCCAATTGGTGGCATGCCAGGGCAGCGACGGCATGAGGGCGTGGATGCGGCGGAAACGTTCGTCGTACACCCGCCAAGCCATTCCTCCGTGACGCTTATGCATGTCCATGATGTGGCACAGATAGGTGAACATGGACGGTGCCTCGGCGGGATAGCGTTCCACATACACGCTAGCGTACGTGCTGAATGGGTGTTGCCCGTGGTTGCGTCATGGACATCTGGGGGTGCTGGCTGGGCGGAAAGACGGACCCGGATCCTGTTGGTTCAGTAGGGGGGGGGACCAACGAACCCAGGTCGATGTACTGGTGGGCCCAGATGGTGGCCTTGATTTTGGGGTCCAGTGTAGCCCCCAAGATCAGGAAGGGAGTCATGGGCGACTCACCTTGCGCGGTCCCGAGCTGCGTCGTTCCCGCCATCTGCTGCAGGGTGCTGGCCAGCAATGCTTGGAGATCAGTGCCCTGGGAATCGAGTGCTGACGTCCCTGGCTGTGTCGTAGGGAGAGGCGTAACGGGTGATGGCCCAGCGAGTGGCAAGTGCAGGATGGGCATCGCAGTCGCTAGTCCGGCGGGTTGCAGCGGTGATGAAGCCGTGGCCGTCGGCACCGATGTAGATGACTGGGCGACGGGAGGACGCGGTTGAGTGCTGCTGGCTTGTGCTTCATACAACTGCCGTTGTACGTCTTGCAGTTGTTGCCGGAGTGCCTGGTTGACGGTGTCCAAGTCGTCTGTGTCAGAAGACGAGCTGTCTGAAGCCGCGTCGACCAGTCTGCGAGGCACCCGCGTAGCCCTCGAAGAACGTCTGCGGTCGGCAGGCGGGCCACACTTTCGGCCGTTCTTAACTTTCGGCATAGCTGCAAAGAGGAAATAGCAAGGCAGTGTTCTGTGCAAGAGGATTAACCTATGCACCGGCCACCGAGCAGCAAGTCATCACCCGCTCACTCATCGGCCCAGTGTGATTGTGTTCCGGCCGGGGTAGTCTCCAATTAACGATAGCCTAGACTACTCAAGGTGAACACCGGGCTGTTCTGGAGACCTGCAATTTCGAGTATAGGCATATGATAGTAAGCATACAAACAGATAGACTGTATTCGGAGTGTCGTCACATAGCGAACAGACAAACCCCAAGCCTACTCACACAGCCTGGCGCAGGCAGCAGTTCAGAAGTGGTGGGGAAAAAATATTGTGGCGTGCCGAAAAATATCAGCCAACAGTTAAGTGTCCCCAACACGTGAAAGTCTTCGCACAGCCATGTAAAGTGTACGATGCAACTTGTATGCACGTGACACCCAGGAGAAGGTACGTAACATAAGCATATCGCAACATACATAAATGATAATATATAGTTGATGACGACGCGCAAAGTCACACCTGTGTGTTTCATCGCGTCCAACGCGCCGTCGCACGCCTGTGCGGAAATCGCGTCCAATGCGCGGTCGCACACCTATGCGGAACATCGCGTCCAGTGCGCGGTTGCACACCTGTGCGGAACATCGCGTCCAATGCGCGGTCGCACACCTGTGCGGAACATCGTGTCCAATGCGCGGTCGCACACCTGTGCGGAACATCGCGTCCAATGCGCGGACGCACACCTGTACGCATCGTCGTGTCAAATGCGCGGTCTTACGCCTGTACAGATAGGCCTAATATATACATATGGTGCTGCAACGAGACATTGTTAACATGGCAATCTGCAAAATCGGTGATCAGCGAATGTTATGCAACGTGTACCTGATAGTGGCTCTCCGCAAAGACCTATAATATTTGGGAAAACTGAGTACATTCAAATATTGGTGCCAGTGTTCCACGACGTCCTGGTGATGGTGAAACTGAATCCGGCGTGAATGGCGAAGGTACATGCGGCCGACATCATGAGTCGTATGATCCGGGTGAGCCGTCGATGTAACGCCCTGGCGTAATGGTGATACAGTGTGGCCGTCAGCAGAAAGGCCACGGGTCCTAGCCTGTCCATAAACGATTGTAACCGGCGTACAAAAATTGTGCCCCCAAGACAACATGTACAGGCGTGGGGTCACAGTCGATTGAAATGCCGACACTGAACAGACAGTAACGAGCGTGTGTAAGTGGGTGAAAAATACGAAGTGCCCTTTAGCGGAAAAAAGAGGAAACGCGTGTTTAAAGGCCATACTCGAAACCCAAACAAATTAAATAACCCACAAAATATCGAACTGGGTCCCAAGAAGGTAACAGTAAGTCTCCTACGTTACTAATAGTCTATCTTGTAAAACTGGTTACCATGAACGGTGACAGAAACATGCCGACGTAAGTGGTAAACGTGGGCAGAGCCAGACGGCGCTACGAGTCATAGTACTCTCACTCAATCCTCCAGGTGGCGATAATGGTGGGAATAACAAATAGATCGTTATCGCATAGACGTTTGGTATAATTATACCAGCAAAGCGTGACCGGGCACAGTATTACAGAACCGGACTTACGCGCTAACACTGTACCAATGTACAGGCAAACCGCCAGCGAGGTTCTAACGACACTACGGCCCGCAACCCTATATAGAAAGTTACGGGGTGTGGCCTAGCCTAGCTCCTAATACTAGGTCTAGGCTAATCGGTAAACAAGATTCGCGGCCAGAACCGCCACTGACACTGACAGAAAAAGCGAACATCATCGTCGAGGTTAGACTTCAGTGGACTCACCAGATAGCTCACGGCTTTCAGAGTAGTCGCTCGTGATCGGCAGACGATGCGTGACGAATCAGATTGTAAAGAAAAAAAACTTAACAAAAGAGCGACAATGTAGACACTGCTTCTGTGAGCGGCCAGCGATTGAAGTCTGCTGGCTGGGTCGCCCTAGCAGTGATGTGATGTCGCATCGCCGCTTAGCGCTGTGACACCAAATAAGGAGATGTGTTCTGTGTACCGTTAGCGTCCCGTTACCTGACACCGCTCCGATGCATTCCAGACTAGTGACAAGGGTCGGCCGTCTAGCCCATGTACATAGGCAGGAACATTGCGTAAAAGGTATTATAATTCATGCTGTATTAAATACTGATTATTATATACCTGAAAACAACGATTTGTGCAATGTTTATCTAAACACTGCGTGTTAATTAAATGAACGGATAAAAATAAGTGAAAGGTAACATGTTAAGTAGAACAAAATGACATTACAGGCAAAACATAGGATATACATCACTAAACCATAATGTAAAATGAAAGTAAGATGAAAGGTAACATCATAGGTGGAACAAATTTACAACGTAAACATAACATATTGAGAAAAGTATTGTACCAAACATTCTAAACAAATAAACCAAATTATGTGCCCCAAAAATTAAACATTGCCTTAGCTTTAAATGAACATAAATGAAAAATATATATATATATTAAAGTTAAAGGTGACAATTTAGGTTAATCAATATTTCATCACATACATAACATACTGAAGAACATTACTAGACCATATGATGCATTCCCAAACAACTGGGTGTGCAATGTTTGTCTAAACACTGCAAGGGATTTAAATGAACGAAGATAAATATAATAAAAGTTAACAACTTAGGTTTGTTAAAAATTCATCACACAATGCATTAATCTGTTCAACTTGATAATAAAATGAGACGTGACATCTTATGTTGAAGAAAAAACTTACATTGCATAATTATTAAATGGAGGCAAATTCAAATAATAAGACATGAAGGTGAATTATATCGTCTCTGCTTTGTATAGTCTACGCATATTTGAGAATGTCTTTGAAGCTCGTGCCTTGGTGTGAGGTCTTCGTTGACGAAGATGCGGTTTTCGGTACGGTTAGTTTTATTGAAGTCTTTGAGTCCGCCCCTGGCACGAAACGCAGAGTCCCTACAGCGCTCGCTGCGTTATGTAGTCTAAGCATGTTTGAGAATGTCTTTGAAGCTCGTGATTTCGCAGATCGTGTTGCGGTTGTCTTTGATTATAATCTTGCCACTGGCCGTCCAGCAGTCATTTATTTTGTTAGCCTTTTTCAGTGTTCGGGTTTCGAACGCTAGTTTGGAGCGCCTTGGTGTGACGTCTTCGTTGACGAAGATGCGGTTTTCGGTAGGGCTAGTTTTATTAAAGTCTTTGAGACCGCCCCTGGCACGATACACAGTCTCTACAACGCTCGCTGTGGAAGCGAACAATGGTGGTTCTCGGCTTTATCTGGCCGTCGACTGGGCGTCCGAGTCAGTGGCATCGTTCCAGGTTATTCGACACCATCGACCATACCATACTGCTGCGACGATTGCGTGGCTACGGATTATGTGCCGACGTCCATGCCTGGTTGGCATCGAATTTGCATAATCGAACAAATGTGGTACGCGTGATGAGTACTGTAGCGTGTCGGAAGTTAATAACATTACGACAGGACTTCATCTGAATTTTTTATAAATTCTACAATATTTTGTAGAGAAAGAATATTGCCCATATTGGGAATTTCTTCTACTGCAATTGAACAATTCCTAAATATTGATTTTAAATGGTATTGACCTACATCAGCCATGCCTCTGTATATCTCCATGTGGAAGTTGGAGAGTTTGGAGATGCCACAGAGATAACAAAGCGCAGTCCACTGGCTAGCTTTTCCATGAAGTTAAACCTTTTAAAACGCGATTAATACTTTCCGGAACATTGTTAGTGATACCTCTAAATGGATTATACATATTAAGCTTTTCCAACAACCAGCATCCTGAGTGATTGTTTATACTCGGCTTAATTTCATGATTAAAATATTCTAAGTAGGCATTGGTCCACGTTACTGAAATGTCATCATATAATGTGTGAAACATTTCCTCAGTTTCACTATGAAGTAGATTGTTCAGGTGATCTGCATAAATTGATATTTCATCTGACTTCCCACAATGTTTCTTAATCCAATATCGGATATCTTGTTTTAGATGATTCCAGCAATGCAAAATAGAAATACCAGGGAGAACCTTTTTGGAGTGCGTTAGTAATCTCCTTTTCTCTATCTGTAACTAGGGCTGCATTGCACTTTCTAAGACTAGGAACCAGTTCCCAAGATGTTAAAAAATAGCTCATGGTGTATTTGATATTTTCTTTCATGGACCAGAAAAGCTACTGGAATACTAGGTTCATTTGTGAAAAGGATATGTTTCACTGTGAGAGGGGACACATAAAAATCACATATGTTGAATGTTGTGTCATAAAATAATGCAATTGGTTGGGCTGATTTCACTTGTAGAAGTTGTTCAAGCTCTTGGAGTGCGTCTTTAGAAGCAACCATACACAGTAAATCAGAAAAAATTGTGAGATTCCTTACATAATCACTTAAATGGTAGCCACGTTCAACTAGATTATACACATCATCATGACTTAATCTTCTTTGCTTATCAACACGAGTCTTGACATTTGATACTCGTTTCAGATCTCTTTGATTTAGCACAACTTGGTCGTGGCCATTAATACCTTTTTGTACCATTTGTTTGTATACTTTATACGGAATCTCATTGACAACCTCTTCTGTAATTGTATATATTACTGAAGGACATGTTCGTTTGTATGGTCTTTCAATATTTTTCATATTGCCATGACGTTTTGGCCCATAATGGGTCTCATCACCATTGTAATGCACCAGTACCAAATTGGGTTTACTAAGGGGGACATAAGTAATCTTGGTGAATTTTTTGGAGCAAGACTTCAGCTTATAATGAGTTCCCAAATTCATGTGATAATAGGTTTTTTTATAACTGTCATTATTAGGGATACCTCTCGAGCCATTTTGTCGCCACGAGTAATCATCACATCGCCAATCATTTCCGATCACATATGTATCAAATAAATATACATCACCAGCAGATGGCTTACTAGCTCTTGCTTCTGAAATATTGTCAGAAGAACAGTTGACAATTTTCATTATCTGCTCAACTGTAAGAGTTTTATTAGGTCTTGTCTTAAGGCACACTTTGGAGGTAGAGCCACCTCCAACCTGAAATTTTGGGACTAATTGCTCTGTTGGTTGCATGGATACAGCTACCTTCTCATCTGGTTGAACGGGTATGCTATACTGCTCAGCGAAATGGTCGATCCACTCATCCGCAGTCTTCAGGAAGCATCCACACAGAAAGCAGTTCCCGACATCCACAGGGATGCAGGCTTGATGGGCAATGTGTTGGATGAGGGCTGCGGGGACTGCATCTTTTTGGGTGTAGCAGAACACATACATGGTTGCAGAAGAGCAGGCGATACAACAGCCACACCTCTACCCACTGGCAAGATGTGATGACCAGCTGGTATCTTAGGTGCAGGAGCATAGTGGCCATGGTCAGCTATGTCTTTTTGCTTGTTGTCACTGGACCCCCATGATGAAGAAATCGAGGTTGTTGTGCCAGTGGTTCTGGTCTGTTTTTTTTATCAAGTACCTCATACACTTTTCGCGATAACATACGATACAATCTATGAGGAATTTAAAAAAATAAATGAATGGCTCCAAACCGTCTATATTTTGGAGTGAAATATTATTAGTGAAATACACAAATATTATTAGCGACAGAATCCAAAAAATCTTCCTAGCACAATTATAATATAGTTGTCCTCATCGTAAAGGTATGCATATAAATATAGCAGAGGTCACTAGTCACTCAATTTACTACTGCTTGCTCTGCCAGCGGGCTACTTCTCGATGTGCCACGAATGAACTTGGAACGTTTCGGCCGCCGAGCATTTGCCTGCACTGGCCTCACTCTGTAGACTAAACTACCTGCTAACATCCGTGGAAACGGCAACCAATCGGAATTCAAGAAGCTACTTAAGACATTTTTTTCCCACTTAATGGGTTTTACTGCTGTAATATTGCATTTTTAATGATCTTATTATATGTTATCAATCCTATTTATTTTCTGTAATATTGATGGTATTAGCGTTTTATTTCCTATTTAATGTTTTATATAATACAAATGCAATGTAATCAGTAAAAATTGTCTTAAAATAGTTTACACACGCGAACATTCTACATAGTTTTTAACATCTTATATAGGCCCCCTATTGTTATTGTCTCTAAAATCTAGTTTTATCGTGTGAATTAATAATTTATGTACACACCCGTGAACGGGGCAGTAGAACCGGATTTGACGGTGTTAAAATAAAGTTTTATTATTTATTATACTGCGTTCCCTTGCATGTTACCATGACGTCCGTGCACGGACGTCATAGTATAACGTCACGAACCGTCTACGCACGGACGTCATAGTAAAACGCCACGAAACTTCCGCGCACGGACGTCGTAGTAAAATGGCACAAAACATTCGTACACTGACGTCATAGTGAAACGCCACATGGGTGTCATAGTAAAACACCATGAAACGCATGGAAGTAATGATAAAATGCTACAAATCGTCCACGCACGGACGTCAGGGTAAAACACCACGAAACGTCCACGCACGGACATCATAGAAAAACGGCACGAAAGGTCATAATAAAAAGCAACAAAAAAGCACGGACGTCATAGCAATACGATTAGTGATTAACACGGCAAATAAACGAAAACCTTTGCAAGACGAGATCGATGCGAGCATTACTTGTCAGTGGCGCCGATATGCGAAAGCCGGCAGTATTATACAAAACGAACACAGTGTTCAATATTGATTTAGCTTTATTTTACTGTATGAATTGTTTCAATATAAGTCAAGTTTAGAATCGTTTGCAGGGTCTACGCTTGTAAAATGTTTACAGGGTCTACGCTTGTAAAATGTTACCCAAAGCTGGTGAATTAAAATGAGAGTTCCGGGATGTTTGCTCAGATTCTGGGGAAACATCCGGATTCTGTGCTGTTTGCCGTGGCGGTTGTAAGCCTCGACTATTAAAGTTCCGGGATGTGATGACATCGTTTGTCGCACACACCACAGCTTGGAATCAGAGCGTAGGTTCAATTGTGACGGAGCCCGGATGCATACATCGATTCTGGATGCATATAATTTGGCCCTTATCAGGGGATTTGGCTAACTCATCAGTAGTATATAGGATTTTTTGAAACATAAAAAATGTTGGGGCAATGTTAAAAGATAGGATTTTTGGGTTTTGGTTTTTTTATGTATGTTTAGATTTTGGGGCATGTTTTGCGGTGATACTGTCGTCAGGGGGCGCTACGGGTCAAGTGTGTCGACGGCTCTTATTGGTCGAGAGCAGTCACGTCACTCCTTTGCGGTGATACTGTAGCCAGGGGGCGCTACGGGTCAAGTGTCGACGGTTCTGATTGGTCGAGAGCCGTCACGTGACCTATGACGGCACAACTCATTTGCACAAATTTGCATAAATCGCACCCTTTTGTGGTGAAACTATCGCCAGGGGGCGCTACGGGTCAAGTGTCGACGGTTATGATTGGTCGAGAGCCGTCACGTGACCTATGACGTCACAGCTCATTTGCACAAATTTGCATAAATTAGCATACATTGCACCCTTTTGGCGCTACGGGTCAATTGTGTCGACGGTTCTCATTTGCATATCACGTGACCTCTCTATGGAGGCTGCCATCTTGTTTTGCTTGGCAAGCGTTCTGATTGGTCCACAGCCCTTTGACGTCACCTCATTTGTAGAAAATCCCCATTTGCAAATGAGGAGATTTTTGGGCACTGTTTTGCGCTGATACGATCGCCAGGGACCGCTACAGGTCAAGGTCAAAGGTCGGTGGTGAGCGTTCTGATTGGTCGAGAGCCCTATGACGTCACCTCATTTGCATAAAATCCCCTATTATCGGTAAAATGAGGAGATTTGGGGCACTGTTTTGCGATGATACGATCGCCAAGGGGTGGCTCGGTTTAATACTGACGATTATGGCGCGCTTTTCGTGACGGCGGTAGACTGCATCGAGACAGTGCTATTTGCCAACCCTATCATCACACAGTTGTTGGTTCGTAGATAGTCTACATTGAGACAGTGCTGCTTGCACAACCCTACCATCACATAGTGGTTGGCTCGTAGATAGTCTGTATTGTGTCTGTATACATATCACACAGTGGTAAATGTGTCTATGCATATCATATGGCAGTCAATGTCTCCATACATATCACATGGTGGTCAATGTCTCCATACATATCACATGGTGCTCAATGTCTCCATACATATCACACAGTATCAAATGTCTCCACACATATCACATAGTGGTAAATGTCTCCACACACACATCACGCAGCTGTCAATGTCTCCATACATATCACATGGTGCTGAATGTCTCCATACATATCACACAGTGTCAAATGTCTCCACACATATCACACAGTGGTAAATGTCTCTATGCATATCATATGGCGGTCAATGTCTCCATACATATCACATGGTGCTCAATGTCTCCATACATATCACACAGTGTCAAATGTCTCCATACATATCACACAGTGGTAAATGTCTCAATGCATATCATATGGCGGTCAATGTCTCCACACATATCACATAGTGTCAAATATCTACATACATATCACACACTGGTTCAAACCGGTTTGAACCAGTTCAAACCGACGTGTCTGGACATATTTCGCGAGAAAACTGGTTTGACCTTGACCTTTTGATCTCGCGGTGTTTGTGTAGACTCGTGACGATAGGCGATATATAGATGTCGACGCGAAACGACATACGTCGAAAAGTTCTCGATATAATGCAATGATGCGACATGCGTCGTATAACTTACATGCACGGCTACGTTTTTCCCGCTGCATACACGAACATTCGTCCACTAGGTTACGATCTGCTAGCAGGGTGAAAATGCGGGGTCGTGTTTCTCTTGCTGGTGTGAAAAATTCCATGACTTCGTTCGAACGTTCCAGAAAGTGGCGGTGTTTTTTTTGTTGACCTTAAAATTTTGACCTCGCGATGTTTATGTAGACTCCTGTTATTATAGGCGATATGTAGATGTCGACGCGAAACGACATACGTCGAAAAGTTCTCGATATAATGCAATGATGCGATATGCGTCGTATAGCTTACATTTACGGCTACGTTTTTCCCGCTGCATGCACGAACATTCGTCCGCTAGGTTACGATATGCTAGCAGGGTGAAAATGCGGGATCGTGTTTCTTTTCGTGGGTGTGAAAAATTCCATAACTTCCTTCGAACATTCCAGAAAAGAAGAAAAAACTACATGAAACCGGTTCAAACCGGTTCTGTGCCTAGACACGTCACGAAAAGCGCGCCATAATCCTCAGTATTAAACCGAGCCGCCCCTTGGCGATCGTATCATCGCAAAACAGTGCCCTAAAATCTCCTCATTTTAGCATAGGTGATTTTATGCAAATGAGTTGACGTCATAGGGCTCTCGACCAATCAGAACGCTCACCACCGACCTTTGACCTTGACCTGTAGCGCCACCTGGCGATCGTATCAGCGCAAAACAGTGCCCCAAAACTCCTAATTTTAGCGATAATAGGGGATTTTATGCAAATGAGGTGGCGTCATAGGGCTCTTGACCAATCAGAACACAAGATGGCAGCCTCCATAGAGAGGTCACGTGATATGCAAATGAGGAGGTGTGACGTCATAGGTCACGTGACTGCTCTCGGCCAATCAGAACCGTTGACACAATTGACCCCGTAGCGCCTCCTGGCGACAGTTTCACCGCAAAGGAGTGACGTGACTGCTCTTGACCAATCAGAATGTGCTCCAAAATTTCCTCATTTTGGGCGATAATAGGGGATTTATACAAATGAGGTGTGACGTCATAGGGCTCTCGACCAATCAGAACGCTCGACCTTGACCTGTAGCGCCTCTTGGAGATCGTATCAGCGCAAAACAACATGGCAACAAAAACAAGATGGCAGCCTCCATTGAGAGGTCACGTGATATGCAAATGAGGAGGTATGACGTCATAGGTCACGTGACTGCTCTCGACCAATCAGAACCGTCGACACAATTGACCCGTAGCGCCCTCTGGCTATAGTTTCACCACAAAAGGGTGCAATTTATGCTAGTTTATGCAAATTTATGGAAATGAGATATATAGGTCACGTGACGGCACTCGACCAATCAGAACCGTTGACACTTGACCCGTAGCGCCCCTTGGCGCTATTATATTGATACAACTGTCACACTGAAAAGTTAAATCATGCAACATATTTATAGTTTAGAATATCGATAATGACGCTGATTGGCTGCTGGCGCTTCACGGTTACGCCTATACAAAATGGAGCCGGTAACAGTCAAACCATATCTCTGAGGCCAGACTCTTCTCGGCGAGTTCACGAAGGCGTGCGAGAGTTGGATAAGCGAGACTAAGCGGTTTTGAGAAAGACAAATGGTGGTTCCGTCATTCCGATGCAACTGCTGTCACGGGCTGTGTTGTGACGCTATTTATATAATTATTTATGATGTTATTTATATAATTTGTATTAATAACTCCCACATCAAAACCCCACCTCCCACCTATTTTTGGGCAAACCTCCCATCTATTTTTTAGGCCAATCTTCCACCTCCCATCATTTTTTTTGACCAACATCCCATTTCCCACTTCCTGCTAGACCCCTTCATTTCATAATGAGGTCGCTCCCGTTTTTGACATTTCACATATATTTTCGCGCATTCATACCCCATTCTAGCCAACGAAGGTGATTTTTTGTCACGTCTACGAGCTGTATTGGACAGTTAAGCACTCTAGTGCTTTAGTGTTATTACTAACTGTTATACATTTCCCTTCGAAGCGAGTAACTCGAAACAATACCCAATTTTGAGAACAATAGAACATGTCTTGGGCGACCACCCCTTCTACACAACAAAAGCGATAGCAGGTTGCAGGTAAAACAGTACACTCGTATGTATTTATGACTGTACGTGTGAGATAAGATAATATACACGATGGCGCATTTATACGCATGTATTAGGTTCATTTATTGGCATTTGTGTTTAATTACATACACATGTATTGGAAACAAGATAAACTTAATTAAAATGGGAAACATATAACTTGTCCCGCATGTATGCTTGCCTATGCCTAGCTACATAAATTGCAGACTTAGCTTAAGTAAACATTTTTAATTAGCAAAGGGTACCCCACAATATAAATTTCTAATTAAATGCAACTCGTACGACAGTTGTACGAAAGTTGATCCGTCTGGCGGCTAATGGGACAATACAACTATAGTGCTTTTGTGTTTTGTGGAGCGATCTGTCTTTTTTCGCTCGATCGAATGTCGACTGTCGGCGTGTTCCGGTCGCAGATAACAGGTCAAAATAATGCGGTGGTGGTTGATCGCGTTTCGCAGGTGGTCGCCCAATACAGGCACATTATTGTTTTTAACAATTCGTGCTAAGGATTGTGGTCGCCCAAGACGAGTGATCGCACAAAACATTAAGAGGGGGTGTGGCAGGGGTTTCAACCTCTCATCTCCAACCTGTTTTGGGGGGCACCCTCCTACCTTCCACCTGATTTTGTGGACAACCTCCCACCTCCCTCTTATTTTGGGAGCCAACCTCCCATCAACTTTTAGGACAAATCTCCAAATTCCGTCCGCGCACGGTCATTATAGTAAAGTGCCACGAAGCATCCACGCAGTGACGTCATAATAAAATGCCAAGAAGCGTTCATGCATGGACGTCATAGTAAAATGCCATGGTACATACACACATGCACGTCATGGTAAAATATCACGAAACGTCCGTGCACGAACATGCGTTTGTGCATGAATGTCATAGCAAAACGCCGAGTGCATGTGTACCAGTTGTGATCTTTAATCAGAACTCAATTGGGACTTTTCAATTGAGACTGTTTAGGCACATTGTTCGGCATGGAGTAACTGCGCTCTGGGCACAACACAACTTGACCCCGTTTCTTAGTTACAACGCTTGATGTCAGAGATACGTTTCACTCGGTCACACTCGACTGATCAGAATCGTTGAAAAGCCACAATCGCAGTAGTCAAGGCTCAGACGACTAGCGGCCTACAGAGGACGAAGTGTATCGGACGACAGGTGAGTCACGGCGGTTTTGAACAAAATCGAAACATAAAATGCGCGCAAATTAAAATCTCCATCTTACTCAATATTGTTACTATTACACATTTATCCATGTCTCTAAAGTTGGTTTATAGAAACAGTTTGTGAGCGGTCTTTTAGTGTCGCTGGGAACTGCACTACAGTAGGAGTTATGATCATACAATTCACATTTTACCACAGCTTAAGGTTTTGACTATCTGCCTAGTATTAGTATATGTAGTATACTGTACATTATAGCAATGAATGAGAACACACGTGTAGTTGGTAATGGTAACGGTGTGTATGCCCATATGTCACATTATCAGTCAACAATTGCTGTTGAGGCTGGTTCAATAATGTGTGCCTCAGTGGGCATTCTTAGCCTATCCAACGATAAACAGCTATGACATTTTTTATTTCTGTGTGAATATTCGCAGGAAACTTACGTGTTGAAACAGGAAACAATAAATCAGAGACGGTGCCACTGTATGTGAGTCATGCACTCGCAGATATACTCACGCACATGTATGTAACACAAATTAGGGCAGAAGAATCCATATTGTGAGCGAAAATCCACTTATATGTAAGTGATCAAGCTACTTTATTTATGTTGTAGCAATTTAATGTTGTTATAAGTAACATATCCACTCTCATTTTGACAACGTTGTGTAAAAACCATAGACATAAATGGAACACGTTTGTATGACAAGGTATGACGAGTTTCTCCATAAGAGAGTTGTTCTTGTTTTGACAACAATACATAAAAACCGTTGTTAGGACGTAAATTACTTTCCCAGAAACTGCAAAAGTTCACGTGTATAGCGCTGTATTCAGTCCTTGGGACTGCTAAAACGCTTTACACTTCACCCCCTGGCAGACCTGTTCATTCCAACACCATCTCGACTGCACTGGGAAGCATTCAACCACGCTGCAATTACTGCGCGAGAAACTATTCGTTCACATGTCCACCTCTGTCTGTAGCCAGGTACTCATTCGTACAGATTAGTGAACTGTGGCAATGTGGGGTGAATGAATTTGCCCAAGTTTCGAAACGGGAGTAAGAGGATTCGAACCCGGGTTCTCTCGATTAAGAGTCTGGCGCATATATATATATATATATATATATATATATATATATATATATATATATATATATATATATATATATATATATATATATATATATGCCAAAGTTATTCCCAACTATAATAAAATAAAACTACAACGTTATAACTTTTTTACTGTCGTGTTAACAACGTTTAATAGCTAGTGACCAAATTATGCAAAAAGCGTATAATTTGGTTTTGATGACTAGAATGTTTATTAGTTGACGACTGTGAGTAATCAGACTGCAATTCAGATAAGGAAACTTATATTTATCAAACTGCATTAATCACCCGTGTGCGGTTATGTCCCGGATTAATGGGACACAACCGCAATAAGTGCGCGGATATAGGCCTCACATACAGTTTGGCGTTGGCGTTGGCAACGGTCCAGTGGGCAAAACCTGGTTGGGCCAATGAAATGCCAATGTGCCTTCTTCATTTGACCATTGTTTTCTCTTTATGATTGTCCCAATGAGAATGTGCACCTTAGGCCAAGTCAAGAGACAGTGACAATATCATTAGCCCTATACTGGTCCCAGCTTGTATAAAAAAGTTAAATCGGTAAGGAGGGGCCAGGTTGCAGAACTAGCTTTATTGTCATTTCCACAGGAGAGCTCTCATTGGCTCTATATCAAAACAGCAGGTGGCAGCACCAGACGGTAATAATGTCCATTACATCTCCCCAAACTTTATAACCATAGCGCTTTGCTTCTAAAAAAATTATATTCGACATGTTGAAACAAATTACAGTGCAACATCACTGTCTGTCGAAAGTAGGTAGTTTAACATGAAAACTTTTAAATCGTAGTCTTAGGTGAGGATGGAGATCCCACTGGATTACTTGCTAGGACTACCGGAGATGGTACAGTAGGAAGGGCAGGCCACTGGGCTGGGTCAGGTTCTTCTGGCCAGTATCTTAACAGCTCAAAGTCAGTGTTGATTTTTCGAAAATGACTTCACATTCTTCAACAACACTGTGTCTCCAATATCAATGTCAGACTTAGTTTTATTTCCCCCTGCCTCTGCATATTCGTTTATCTTGTTTTTGTCATCTGGTCCTTCTGACGAAGTCTTTCTTCCATTTCCACAGCATGCATTTCGGGTAGCTTCATATTCAATGGTACTCCATTCAAGACAGTTGCTGGTGGTTGTCTTGTCTATGTGTGCGGGGTAGCCCTGTAGTTTCTCAGAAACCTGTACAGCTCCTGTTTCCAGGGTTTACCTTCTACTTGTGCGCACTTGCAGACTTTCCCTATGGTTCTCATAAACCTTTCTGGTACACCATTGGCTTCTGGCCAACATGTTACCCGCTGATGGCGGCAACCTTGGTTGACAGCAGACTTTATTTAATTCTTCGCTTTGGAATGGAGTCCCGCTGTCTGTCTTCAGATTGTCTGGGACACCTCTTGATGAGAATATCTTGTCGAAGACTGGAATAACTCTCCGAGCTGACACAGATCTTATCACTTCGACTTCAGGAAATTTGGAGTACTCATCCATGATGACAAGTAGATAGTCACCTGATGGTAACGGTCCCTAAAAATCAGAGGTGAGACCACTTCCTTGATGGAAGATCATACATAACTAATGGTTCCCTTGGCTTTGGGTCATACGCTGCTTTGCATGCTATGCACTCTTCAAGCAGACTCACTCAGAGTTGGGTCTGCCAGCGTGGCTTCTAGAACTTATGTACTACTCATCGCCTTTGGGATAATTTCCTCTGTGATAAAATTCACATACTCTTCTGCCACGAGTTCGTCTCGAGAACTCTTATCCGACACTTGTGAGTGGCGAAATAGGTAGTGTGAAGGGTTATCTTTACCCTTGCGGTACTCGACAACTGGTTGGTAGTGCAGCAGCCTCAAAACCCATCTCTCCAATCGCAGGGGCAGTTTGGCTCCGGGGTTTCCATACAACTAACGGCTTGTGGTCGGTGACTACTTTAACTGGCGCCCCGTAAACATACACGTGACAATATTCACAGGCCCAGACGACTGCCAGCGCTTCCCTCTCTAACTGACTATTATATCGCTGCTCGAATGGTGTCAAGGCTCTGCTCCAGTAAGCAACCACTTGGGTCTTCTTGTCGTGGCACTGTACTAGCATCGCACCTAGCCATATGTTTATGTGATTTCTGTCTCCTTCTCCATGTCAAAATAGACAACAACTGGAGACGTATCTAGAACAGTCTTTAGCACCTCAAATGCGGAGTGCGATTCGAGTTTCCACTTGAACTCTTGCTCAATGCATGTAAGCTTCCGCAGAGGAGTTGAGTAGTTGGGGATAAACCTTGCGAGGTAGTTTGTCATTCACAACAAACTTTAAACTTCTCCCACATTTCTAGGAGCGGTTCTACTTTCTTCGGATCTGGTTCGATCCCGTTCTTTGAGAATACCACACCATAGAACTCCATCTTAGGCTTTCTAAACTCACACTTGGCGATATTTGCTGTGAGTCCGTTCTCATCGAGTCTCTTCAGCACTTGATCCAATTACTTGTCAAGTTCGGCATATGCTTCTTCATCGGTTTTGCCTTTCCCGAACACAAATGTGTCATCTGGCATATTGAAAGAACCATCAATTCCTGAAATGACATTTGCAACAACATTCTGGAACACTTCGCTTGCACTCGATATACCGAAGTTAAGACGTTTGTACCGCCACAAAATATCGTTAGTGGAGAATGTGGTGATATAGAGAGGTTCTTTGCTAAGCACCAACTGCTGGTAGCCTGACGTTAGATCTATTTTGCTGAATATACGTGCATTGTTCTGCTTTTGAACAATATCATCAACCGTCGGCGATGGATGTTGCTCACGCTTAATCGCCTTGTTTGCCTGTTGCATATCAACGCAGATGCGAACCTCACCAGGCCGTTTGGGTTGGGGGGCAACTACTATCGGGCACAGTCAGGGAATTTGACCCTCAACTCCGTTCAATAACATCGTTTTCTTTCAACTCAAGTAGTTCCTTTAACATTTTGACACTGATGGAATGGGATTCTTCTGTGGCGTTGGTACAGGGGGAAAGGCCTCATTGATATGATGGTTAAGTTTTTAAACTTTCCAATGCCATCAAATAACTTAAGATATTTCTTCAATTCAGGACACTCAGTACTCCCAACATTATGTACCACGTGATCAGCAACCTTGATGAATCCTAGTGTTTGACTCTCCTTTAGTAAGCAGCCGCAGTTTCCTTTCATAACATAGAAAACATCACTAGCTCTCCTTTGATCACACACAATGGTGCTGATAAATCTTCCAATGGTTACAATAGGGTACCACGATACGCATTCAGTTTGTCATTTTGAACGGTTTTGCTACAAAGTTAAATTTAGCACCTTCTATACTACTTACACAACCATCCCACACAGTGATTTTATCGTTTACAGACTTCCTTACTGTAAACACAATCGTCAACATCTAGTACATTTTCATACACTTTGTGAACAGACTTTTTCACTCGAACTTGTTTGTTTGTGTTACTTTTCTGTGAACAAAACTTAAAAAATGGTTTCTGCCCTGACATTCTTTCCAAATGCTGGACATAATTCACGACCACCCTCATCGGGGTAACCTTTCCCACAGTTCCGACATTTCTTTCCATCATGTGTTGGTGGTTTTGCTGCTGGGATTGTTCTGACTTGCGATGTATCTTCTTGACATCTTGTCTGACAAGTCTATTTCCATATTTCCATCTCAATGTTTTTCGCTTGAGCAAGTTCATTATTTAGACCTATTTCAATAATGTGTTTCAACGTAAGTGCATCATTCTTGAGCCCTTGCTTGCGAAGCTTGGAATCATGCAGTTGTTGAATGGATGACACCGGACTTCAAGTTCTCCATAGATATTGGTAAACTTGCTTGACGTACGTCAACCTTTTGTTTTTAGTCAAGTCAATTTAGTCAAAATCATAATCTTGCACCTCTCTTAAATGTGCGATGCCCATCAGCGTGTAACAAAATAGCCAGGCCTATGGCCGGGTACGGAAATACATCCTCATATTACCAGTGGTTTCTATCGACATCACCTTTAACAAACAATACACATTCAGATGTATATAAACACAAACAGCTCCACAGCACGTACGCACGCACACAATTTTTTTTCTGAAAAACGAGGTATGTTTTCATGAATTTCACACAGCATATTGTCTTATCACTGTGCAGGTGACATTTAAAACAAAATAGTTGGAAAATTTTTGCAGGAATATAAAAGAACAGTATAATGGTCTCGCCCAGTCAATTTTGTTTACATTTAGAATTACAAGTCAATTCTGTTCAGAAATCGTTGAGATTGTCACGGCTTGCTGTATTTTTATGGTTAAATTAACATGCCAAATACCCAATAGATTTACCTGTGAAATCATCATACATTTGTAAATATTCGACTGACGGAGAGTCGGTTAATCCATGTAAAAGAATGTGTTACATGTCGGCTCGAGTCGACGTGTCCGACGTAATCCGACAGGGTGCGCCACCGTGAAGAATTGTTCGTTAGTTGGCAGAACTGTAATGAAGTGAAGTGAAGTTTAGGAGTCAGACCACAGTTGAGAATTGCATTGGTGGCCATGTTAACGTTTTGTCTGATTATAAGAAAACGTGACCATCAAAAATTATGAAAATTGTACACAGCAACTGCCATCATCTCATTGATATACTGACAAAATGTTATCAAAATCACATACCTCCAGCTCTTTTAAATCGCCCCGACGTACGATGCCTATCAATTATGAAAAAAATAGCCATGTATTCATGCGCCCACGTGGCCCATAGCAGAACAATTCCCATAAATCTCTCCGCCAGTTAAACTTTTTTTTAAATGCACTGTTTCACAGCCAATAGCTTCTACAAACAAACCTGTGAATATGCCTGCTCAATTGCACTTATGTCACATCATATGAATTCTTTAAATTCACATATCGCAATTGAATACGCCTTACATTCGTGTGAAATAATAAACAGGAAGGTCAACTGTGGTCTTACCCCTTTATTTGTTAAGATCATACATACAGAGTCAAATAAAAGTTTGTTCGTATTTTACATAGTTTTGATGATCCAGGGAGGCCTGCCCTAAGACCTGAGAGATCGCTATCGTACAAGCCACTGTAGATTAAGAAGCAATTATAGTTTACTCTAGCTTAATTTATGACACTTGCTCGGCTTCGTGAATTCGCCGAGAAGAGAGTCTAGATGCAGAGGCGTGGACTCGTTGATACGCACTGTCACCACTCCATTTTGTGTAGGCGTTCCCGTGAAGTGCCAGCAGCCAATCGGTGTCATTCTCAAGATGCTACACAAAACATGTTTTGCCTGATTTAACTTTTGAGTTAGTTGTATCAGTATAATCGAAGTTTAAAGTTAATTCGAATTTCATCGTATCAACTGATAAAAGGTCACTCTTATTTTATGAATTAGCCAAATGCCCGGATGAGATCTTAATTAGCTGCTTATGTATGCGCCCAGCATCTTTCCGTCACAATGAGAACCCCACTCTGCATCCAGGCGAAGATGTGTGCAACAAACGGTGGCGCCACTGCGCGGAGCGTGGATAATCGAGGCTAAATTATATTTACGCAAAGCAACAACACTAAGACTGGATAGATTTGAAAATGGCCAGACATTCTGCCTGACATTTATTACTACCATGTTTGGTAGAAATTAAACATATTTATATATAAACAAATGTGGGCCACTCGGTGTCTTTCGACATTGTCCCATGTACTTAAAACATCACGCTCTAAAACTGGCCCACATTGCGGGTATGAACAAGAACATACCAAACTCAATGCAGTACATAACAATACTATCGTGGTGTAATAATAAAATTCAATTTAACACTACAAAAAAATTAACATATGACCCAGATAGGTGGGGCCACTACGCCTCAAAATTGAATGTACTAGCAATATAAAAATTAACCTATGACCCAGATAGGAGGAGCCACTGCGCCTGGAAAGTGGGGAGGGAGGCGGAATCAAATTTTTTTAACACGAATTGAAAGTTTGCAACTTCAAGGCACGGAAGTTGGAAAAAAACGTACTGCTGCATCGACGTTCAACTTGCGTGTCCCGTCAACTGCTCGCAGAGCGGGGCAGATGGCCGTCTTGCTTAACGGTGATTGGTTAAGATAGGTTATACAGCCGTATATTACTACGCAGAAGTGGCAGGGCTAGTTTACATAATTTACATATCTGGTGCAAAGTCCACCTCCCTCTAAGCCAATCATAATGTAATCAGTATAGCTAGGGTGTTGTTGCCTCGCGCAAAGATTAGTATGCAATCTAATTGCATACATCCATTTATGACGATAAGCCTGCGCTGTGTAAGATAGTTAACGGTGCTATAATTTGGAATTATGTTTAACACAAGACTAGAGTTTACTAGCTATTCAATAATGAACTACAAATGTATATTACATAATGATGCTAATATATAACATATTGCGTTATATTATCTCCAGAAGGGGCTGCATGTATGGAGTAAATGAACTGAAGACGTGCATCACATTCACGATTACTTTTCTACACGTGCACACTGTTTTTGTGTTTATTACTAAGATGTTCTTCCCCTATTGTTCCCTCATGTTATTGCACTGGATTTCGCTCTGCTTTGTATTTATTGTAGAATTCCCATTTATTTGAATTTTGTTGAATTTTGTGGATATATTGATATTCATAGAGGTGTGTGTGTGTGTGTGTGTGTGTGTGTGTGTGTGTGTGTGTGTGTGTGTGTGTGTGTGTGTGTGTGTGTGTGTGTGTGTGTGTGTGTGTGTGTGTGTGTGTGTGTGTGTGTGTGTGTGTGTGTGTGTGTGTGTGTGTGTGTGTGTGTGTGTGTGTGTGTGTGTGTGTGTGTGTGTGTGTGTGTGTGTGTGTGTGTGTGTGTGTGTGTGTGTGTGTGTGTGTGTGTGTGTGTGTGTGTGTGTGTGTGTGTGTGTGTGTGTGTGTGTGTGTGTGTGTGTGTGTGTGTGTGTGTGTGTGTGTGTGTGTGTGTGTGTGTGTGTGTGTGTGTGTGTGTGTGTGTGTGTGTGTGTGTGTGTGTGTGTGTGTGTGTGTGTGTGTGTGTGTGTGTGTGTGTGTGTGTGTGTGTGTGTGTGTGTGTGTGTGTGTGTGTGTGTGTGTGTGTGTGTGTGTGTGTGTGTGTGTGTGTGTGTGTGTGTGTGTGTGTGTGTGTGTGTGTTTGGGAGGACACAACTTTGCTAATATTATATACCCATAGAAATAGTTTCGAAGGATTTGTTCTAACGTTAAGAAGAAGAAGAATCGTAATTAACCAGATGGTACGCCCGTTCAGGAATAAAAATGGTATGGTAATGAAAATCCGCGCAGCTCGCATAGCCCTATCGTTATGGTTGGGAACATTTAACTAAGTCCGAACGAGCACAACACATCGCCGACTTCAACTACACGCATGCCTTCGTAAGTCAACATTCCTCCATTACTTCTGCCCGAACGAACTTAGTTTTACGTCAGATTAGCAACTGCTCCGAAACGCTTGCTTCGAAGTTCGAGCGACCTGCGTCCACCTAACAGATGCCACGGTCACTGAGGAAGCGCTTATTCGGCTGTTTGCCTTAGTTACTCGTGCGTGTCTGATTCCCTGTCTGCCAGAGTACACGCCCGACCGATGTCCGGTGCTCAGACCAAAGTTATGTCCTCCGGAATGCTAATAAGTCGTTTGCGCACCTCACCGCTTTGACAAATTCGCCAGGTAGCGTTTTTGAAACAGGTAAACCATAGACTAGTAAACCATGGTCAACTATGGTAACATACCATGGCATAGGTGTCAACATTATCGCTTTCGGGCGGGAAATCCCGCTTTTTACCCTGATCCCGCCTTTTGGCTTAAATATCCTGCTTTATTTAGTACTTCCCCTATTTTTTACCCCAAAATTAAATATAGTTCTTGCGGACTAGCCCTTTCTTGTTGTGCGTGAACCATTGAACGTTCTATGAACATGTTATTTCTTTAATTTTAAACGAAACTTATTTCACATTTCCTTGCGCATGCGTTCTCGGAAGGGCGCCACGAGAATGCCGCACGGTGGACTAGGGCACCAGTCTTCATAAATCCTTGCGAGTCTGCCAAAAAAGAAGAAAATTGAGTGGTGGAGGCTGTTTCTTTCAGCTCTCTTTGGTTAGTGATTTTTTAAGTATGTACGCGCAATTAGCGAAGCAAGAAACAAGACTTGTTGCATCGCATGCGATGTGCATTTTGGCATTGGGCACGGCGGAAAAAACGATGTCAAACGACACAGTCATAGAGCGCGACTGCCATATTAACGAAGGCGTCGGACTCGGTCTGCTCTGTCGTGTATGGGTGGCGGTATCGCGCTGTTGTCACCGCCGGCACCGAGGTTGACATGGTAACGGCAGCAGAAACAATGTTTGCCAACTTTATTGCCAAAAGCAACTTGCCTTTGGTGATAACGGACGATTTTAGCAAGATGGTTGGGAAAATGTTCCCCGACTCCGACATTGTCAAAAACGTTCTCGGCGGGGAGAACCAAGACCACCCAAATCATCAAAGACAAAGTAGCGCTTTAATCGGGTAAGTTTCTTATTAAAAAAATGGGCGATCTTTTACTTTCTGACCTAACCATGAAAACGACCACATAGAGCACCCAAACTTCTCATATATCTACTATACATATACACATGTCACATGCCCATCTACTTTCTCAAAACGATCAAAATTTACAAAAGAATTATACTGGTCGGTGTAGTTTTCGATCGACCTACTTAATAGAATATGCCGTTTAAATAAAATCTGAAGAAACATGTTGTGTAAGAGATCGATATACCAAATCAGCAAAAGCTACTTCATTTATTCAATGCAAACAAATTATTAAAACAGTTGTTTTGAGTGAAAAACTTACAAATATTGAACGTCTGAACCATGTCGCGCGAGTCAAGGAAACCGGCGGAATTCGACCTATAGTTATGGCAAGCCGTACAGACAATCGTTTTTAACTTTACCACTTTGTTCCAATTATGTCAACTTTTTATAACAACCAGGCGTCACATAGCGCTTTATAAAACATACACATTTGTATTGAATATAAAACGTTAATGTAGTAAAAATTTTCTCGTATATTTAACACATTTTAATTATTCCTACTTTTATGACAAGACTAGCTTGTCATACATCTACCACAAAAAGGGCTATTATTGTCACGTGGCCATGAACGAGACATGCGTCAGCAGACACTCAATAATAATGTCTGGTAAGCATGCAAAGTCGGTTTTCTATCAAGGTATGTATATCATAAATGTGTTCCATGTTATATATAAAAATATATTTTGCTCAGACAACACTCTGTATCGTTATTATCGTAAACAGACGCTGTGACGTCTCTAACGCGATATCAAGCGATATTTCAATGGATCGAAAACTGGCGTTGGTCGAAAACTGCACCGGTAACTATAAACCAAAATATCGCCCTCTCCTACGGCGCCTACGCGTAGCGCCAGGGCTACTGTAAATTCGATGCATATGACAAGGCGTCGTTCAGTTTCACCGAAACTGTGCGGCGCGCTGCTTAGATTAAAATCAACCATCATATGATTATGTGTGTCTGTGTTTTAATTGTGCGTGCGTGCGTGCGTGCGTGCATGCTTGCTTCATTGCTTGTAATTATGTGTATGTTTCAGTATATTTTTTCTGTGTGCTGTATATGACATGTCATATTCTTATTCTTAGTATTATTCGATTATCATCAGACTGTGATATTATATGTATTTAAAGTATCTCTGAATGGACTTTGTCCCCATTTATGGCACTATTTTAATACCAATTGCTTTTTTAAAAGCAGTAATTACACTGGCACTAGTATTAACGCATAATTTAAAGTGTACTGTCCATCCTATGCTATTATTCTGCCTTGTATTCTTATTGTAATTCTGAGAAATGTCCACCCTATGCTATTATTCCGACCTGTTCTATTGTTTGGAATGCAACAGTAGTGTGTTAAAATAGGTTCAAAGGATAACTTTGGTTCAACTGATGAATTTAACAGTAAATTTCCGCATGTTCAATGTATTTAATCAGAGAGGAATTTACTGAATATATACTGTCTGGTAAACTGGGATGCTTGCATGTGCTGTCTGGTAAACTTGGATGCTAGCTGGTGCTGTCTGGTAAACTGGGATGCTGGCAGGTGCTGTCCGGTAAACTGGGATGCTGGCAGGTGCTGTCCGGTAAACTGGAATGCTTGCAGGTGCTCTCTGGTAAATTTGGATACTTGCTGGTACTGTCTGGTGAACTGGGATGCTGGCTGGTGCTCTCTGGTATAACTTCAATTGATTGTATGCGACCTTTGTCTTCAGTACTACACCAGCTTTATTGACCAGTGTCACTTGATAGTTCAGTTCAATATGTATGATCCTTGAAAAAAATTAACTTGTCCCTTAACAAATAAATCTGTAAAATTCTATATAGAATATTCTATAGGATTTTTGCAGTGACAATTTTAGAATTCAGAAAATATTCCATAGAATTTTTATGGAATATTTTATGGGATTTCACGATTTTTAGCTCGTGTATGTGCGTGCGTGTGTGTGTATTAATATAGTGATTGTTTCATTGTTTGACAATAAAATACCTCAGTTTTCCTTTTTCGCAGGAAATTGTCTAGATCTATTCAAAAATACACACCAATATATTTAAGCAGCACTGACGTTTCTAGTAACAGACGTAATCCAGCAGATATATTTTATCATCGATGCAGGGCAAGTTGTAACACGTGTTTTTACCATTGCAGCAAGATGTGATATACTACTAGTATAAGCAATATAATGGCTTTGATTTGTTTTAATACATATATAGGATATGTAACTAGCTTATAATGCCAGGCGTACACTGGCGACTCGTTAAGACGCAACAGTCTGCGACAGTCTAGTTGTAATCATAATCCTGGTGTCGAGACAGCCATGTTTAAAAAAAAAAGTGTTTTTTGGGGGGAAGCATCTGGTCAAAGTCCACAGAAAAATAGCACCTTTGTCGAGAAAGTAAGTGACAGCATTTTCGTTAGCTATAGACACCATTTCCCTGATAAGACGACATCGAGAGAAAAGGAAATGTAAGAAAGCAAGGTGGTGGGTCGCATCCCATATCGAGGAGCAAGAATAGCAAGGGGCGTTCCTCAACCTTGTCACAGGTCTCCGGGAACAAGAGGAAGATGCATTTCGAAATTTCATACACATACAGTCGAGCCTCGTTATAACGCGGTGGTCGGGGTCCACGACTTCGGACCGCGCTGTAAGCGAGGCACATTAGGTGTTCTCATATCTGCCACCAGGGAGCTACTAAACAACAGCTATTGCTGCACCAAGCCCAAGAATGCTGTCGAAGCCCCGTGTGCTTGCAGTATTGTTTTATACGGCAATATGCAGTTTATGGAACTTATTAAACGAGTACATTAGCATCAACGTGTATTATTTTTAAATGTCACACCCTGTTGATTCTTGAACTGAATAAACCACATGTACGTATACCGTTATGGAATAGATCCACTACGATGATGATGTTCTGGACCAACAGGCCTACGAATCGAAAATAATAACCTGGACCTGAGCAGCCGAAAACGTATATGATTTGACAAACGTAGTATGTAAGCTGATAAAGCACAGAAAAAGACAATAGGTAGAATTAATAATTGTTTCACTTCGTCTTTCAACCGATCTCGACCGAAGCATGTATTTATTACGCACCACTTAACATCGATTCATCATTTCATATGCGGATGACGAATTCGTATTTTCGCGCACCGGTAGAGCCTTGGGTTAGGAATTTGGCATGTTGGTTTCGCGTCGGGAAAAACGATTACATTTACTATGTAATGGAAGCATGTAATTTCACCCAAGTGTTATGTTGGTACTGCATATTAAATGCATTTCAAACGGTTGATCTGATTCTTACGCGAGGCATATTTGTGAATCTCGATTGCAATTTACAAACCGTCGAAGCGAAGCCAGCGACAGCGATTGATGTCGGCAGTAGCACAAAACAAACAACGCGTTGATACTCGTTCATTGACATTGTTCACCTAATGTTTCTTGAGAATTGTCAAAGCAATTCTAAGTAGGTTTAAGCAGGCCCATTTGACATTTTCCCCTGGCGGCAGAAATTCGGAGTCCATGACCGACCGCGTTATATCCGAATCCGCGTAATAACGGGGCACGTTATAATGAGGCGCGACTGTACCACCGTATATTTTCGACTGGTTGCTGGCATTGGTCACGCTGATTATCATCAACGAGGACACTGCTACGGACAGCAATCTCGCCTGCAGAACGGCTGACCATCACACTGAGGTTTCTGGCCATCTGACTTCCTGTGGCGATGCGAATACCCTTTTGAGGTTGTGGTATACAACAGTGGCTCTGCATATGTACTCCATATACCACATCGCCATTTTGATGCTTGGAACTCACTGCGAGCGTATGGTGTCACATGACAAAATGCTGCGCTTTTATTAGCCAAAGGGCTCCTTTCAGTCGAGTTGCGTCGTAAGTAGCGTGCACACTGGCAACTGGCAGTTGAGTTGGCAACCCAGGTGCACACGCACTGGCGACTATTCGAGTTCCCGATTCATTTTTCGAATCAGATAAGAATCCCTCGATTTGAGTCTTAATGAGTCGGCAACCTTAAGTCGGTCACGGGTTCTGCGTACACTGACAACTCAACAGTCTAAGACTCTCTGCGACAGTTGAGTTGACCAAAAACGGCAAACCAGTCTCCAGTGTACACCTGCTTTAGACTTAATTGGCCCTACCTAAAATACTGTTATAAAAGGTAATGGGCCTGTGCCTTATTGGAACACTGTGCAAACACTGTAATGTATAGTTCCAACAAGTTGTATTGATATACTATCGGTTGATTAGTTCATGAGATATTATCCTGTGAATTATGAATAATTTTAATTATTTTTAAAACGCATCAATGTTGTAAGTCTTACATTTCAAACTTCCATAACTCAAAAACTACTGGAGTAGGGACCTTAAAATTTTGGTTACATGCTTATCTTACCAAGGGCTTTCACCAAGCTGTTCATTCGAAAAATGAAGAGATAAATAAATCACTCTTGCCCTTAGTTGAATTCACATGGAATGACCTTTTTTTGTGATTTAGATGCAAACAAATAATATGACATTTTTTTTTACATGAATGCATTCCTTGTATCATTCTACATAAGTTCCGGTAAAAAAGTTCATATATTCTGAAAAAAATATTGTGTTTTAGGCCACTTTTAATCAGTTTTACAGAAAAAAATTGGGCCTTATGTGTGATCCCACACGAAGAGGATTAAGTAACAGAAAAAAATAGCAGAACGAATTGCAATATAAACATGGCATATGTGCAATTTGCACATTAGCAGTACCCTGCTGTACCTCAGTGCCATCAGAACTGTGAAGGCAATGTTTGTGTGTATTGAACATATAATTATGCAACGTAACAAATGAAGAGGAATAAAATTGCAAAAATAGGCTAGAAAAAATCTTCTCCATAGTTTTCATATTAAACGCACAATTTGTAGAGCATATACAGTCACTTTTAATGTAATATTTCATATCTTAGTTAATGAAATATTTGATTTTGCAAATATTATATGTAATAAAAATTATATTGTTGATATTGGATGTTACTGGATGTGCTACTATGCACCCAGAATCGGGATGCATACATAATTTCCATCACAAAGAAAAGTACACAGATTCCAGGCGATGATGTGTGTGACAAACAGTGGCGCCACAGCTCACAGCCTGGATAATCGAGGGCAACACCGGCACACATGTACCTTTTCACATGTCAAGGAGCAAGCTACATACTACATGGTGGCATGCTGTGGTTAGTCTTGAATCACTAGATGTCAGTCAACGATTGAAGTACGTCAAAATGTGGTCATTCAATGTTGGTAGAACCAAGGACAGTGCACCAAACATCTGATAACTGCATCCCACCTGTAAAACCTTTGAAGAAAATGTGGCCATGGTCCAGCTTCAAGTATAGCAATTTGGCTACCATAAGTTTCCGTATATAATACGCCCCCATGTATAATACGCACCCTGACTTTTGCTAAATTCTGATAGAATTTCTACATTACCATGTATAATATGCACCCCAACTTTTGGCATTGACCCCTGATTTCCCCGCTTCTGATAGTTTGCTTGAAGCGTGACTTAAACTTGGGCCACTGTCATTTCATAAAAGTTCGTTTGTGTGATGATCCTTGAATCCATCTCAGAATCGTAAACATGTCACGCAAGTTATGACAATGCCGCCGGCTCGTCGCACGTGACAATATATCGCCTCGTTAGTCGTGAAAGTCCTACGTAACTTGCATTTTAGCTTGACCTTTGCGGAACTGATTAAATCTGTGCTTCTTAGAACTTACTTTGTGTCATTCTGATCTCAATTTTAAATTAATACCACGCTCTATTCTGATATGTTACACGCACACTTTCTACAGTGAAGCATACATACGGTACAATCATCTTTATTTGCATTCACAACTTTAAACATCGAGTCACATTGGCTGAGCCATGGGCATGGCACTGACTATTCAGGTCGTTCACGTGATTCACGAATGCCAATCATGATGCCTTGGCGCTTAG
This sequence comes from Lamellibrachia columna, assembly GCA_963662155.1. Lineage (NCBI taxonomy): Eukaryota > Metazoa > Annelida > Polychaeta > Sabellida > Siboglinidae > Lamellibrachia > Lamellibrachia columna. Next base: position 48,085,571 of record OY759271.1, read on the forward strand.
GGAGCAACACATATTTGAGTGTATTAACCCGACACTGTCCACACATTTCTGCGTTATTCCCGGTCAGCGACGCTCCCGGTCTCGTATGCTTCCCGCTCATTGATGTCATAGTACTAGTGTTCCAGTAGCGCTTTCCATATCCGGTCAGAGAATGTTTTGTTTCGCCATATCACCATGTATAATACGCACCCGGACATTTAAGTAAAAATTTAAGGGAAAAAATGCGTATTATACACGGAAACTTACGGTACATTCCTTTGAGTCTACAACCAACTTCTTTATGGTTGGTCGCAGGAAGATGGGCCCAGTGCAGAACAACTGCTGTCAATGCCGACACCTTGCTAGCCTCCCCATAGTTGCTCAAGCTGATACAATTTTCATGTCAAAAACCATATGCCTTGTAACATGCAAAGATGCAATTGCAACAACTCCAACATAGTATGCACACTATTTTGTTCCTGCCAGGGTGGATATTCATGCCTAAATGAGAAGAGTAAATCAATTCTGCGTGATGAAAATAAGGAGGAATGATGCTTGTAAATTTAACAAACCATTTGAAAAGCATGTCAGTATATTATAAGATGTCAATAAAATGAGTGAAACATGCTTATCTAATAAATAGTAGTGCCTGTATAGTCACTGGGAATATAATAATATGGCCGCATAGTGTTCCATTTGTTTTTTCCGATACACTGTGATCTTATGTAATGCTTCACATCTAAAAACACAGTGGAAGCTAAATTAGTAATGATGTTATGTTGTCATTGCCGAACTTAAGGCATAACATTAGTCGTATTTCGCATTGTCGGCCACCATTTTAGAAACATATGGCCGCCATGTTGCTTTCTTTACATTTTCTCAAAGATACAATGGTGGCATCATATTCCTAATGTCTGAAACATGTTAAGACATTTTTTAATCATGTCTGTAACTTATCTGGTTGTGAAGATATGGTAATAAGTTGATTTTGGCAGCCATTTCGTATTTTCTCACTTTTTATTTTCCCAAAGGTGATAACTCCACACCAACCTGAATATAATTATATGTGTGTTAAAGATGAATAGTCAACGATAAAAAAATTTATCAGGCAAAAAGGGGTTAGGTCAAAAATTGCACTTTGGATGCCCGACTTGGTCCATGCTAAGTAGGATGTGTTATGTAGGATCTGATTTGCTTATTAGACCGATTAGACCTGATTAGATCGATTAGAATATGGTAACTCGTGTCTTCTGTCCAGAGTTCCAAACCATCAACTTGTTTGACCAGATCAATATCTGTCATTTTCAGGATATTTTAGTCTGCTTGAAGTGTCTGCACACTCGCCGGGTCGTTATACAATATCAAAATTGTATCCTTGGATCTTCAATGTATTGTAGTCTTGGTAGAGCTGTGTGTAATGGTTTTGTTGCACATATCGTCACCAGTTGTATGTACACGATTTGTCATATATAGCTAGTATTAGCTACATGTGCTAGCGTTAGATTCTGTGTACCACCTCCAGCATAGCTTGTTCGAGATCACTGTGTTTCGATTAAAGTCAACTGGCATTGTGTCAGCTTTTTCGAGCCGAACACAATTGGCCTGCCATCTTGGATCAATGCTGCTCTATTCTGTGTGCTTCTTCAGCGTGTATGCTGTGACCCGTCGCTGTGTTTGTAATATAGGTGTTTATACCAATGCAAGTTTTGCAGTAGTTTGCCACATGCCTGCATGCATGACACTCATCAGTGTACGCCGGTCACTGGCATGGTTCCAATCCCAAACCGCACATTTTGCATCGTTGGGTTGCCTATATGCGTTTTGCCAGAAACATATGCACGCCCTTTAACCATCTGATGTAGCTTGTGGTTGCCTGTTGACTGAGTGTCATACTTTTGCTCTTTTTCTCAGTATGTCGGCAATGATATAGCCGTTTTGCCAAGAAAATCTTCAGAAGGACCCATGCATACAGGCCTACATTAATACTTAGGCATGATGTTTGAAACTAGATAGGTTAATATGCAACTTTTTGTTCCAGGCAGACCAAACTCACAGATTACACCAAACCTGCTTGATGAAATGGTAAGTGAACTATAACTATAAGAGTCAATACAAATTACAAATAATATTATGATCGATCAGCTTTTTTCACCATTTTACAAAAGAAGGGCACAGCTTGACATATCTAGTGCACATTAAACATTTTAACAGGTGTGATTTCACGAGAAGCATGCTAATGTGCTAATTATTACCACAAGTTGCCATTTGTATGTTCACAATGTATTACTTTATATTAATACACATTGCATGCAAAGTCTCAGTTGCATTTCATTTGACTAAGATATTTTGTCTGAAATAAATGTTGGACGTGTCTCTCTACGGACGGAAATGTTTCTTCTGTCAATTTAGACATGTTCAGTAAACAAGCCATTTCAGTATCATTGTGTTTGGAATAGGAGTTGCTCGAACATCTGGCATCGAACAATTATGATGCTTCTACAAGAGAAATGACGAGAGAAAAATTTGACGCTAGCAAGTTTTTTCAACGAGGTCAGCTTGATGGTCTCTACTTCAAGGTATATGAATGAAATGTTAGTTTAGTGCTGTAATGTGTCTGTCATTCTGGAACTTGATGCCTATCTATGCATACCATAGAAATATGTACTATAGTGTTACAATAGTGTTATGATAGTTGCTTAACAAAAGAAGGAACCCAGGTTACAATGTTGAACCTCATTTTGTGTATTGATAAACAATTTTAAAAACAGTTAATGTTACATGGGCAGTTATTAGGCACAGTTGACGCAGCAGAGTGGTGGTGCTGGTGTAGGTCAAGTGATCAAGTGAGGTTAATGAGGAGAATGAGTTTCCAAAGGGTCAAAGTAGTTAAAGGGGCATTTGATGATTGGTATGTGGCAGTGGTGGTGGTGGTTAGATAAATGAATAGGTTAGGGGGCGTGGGTTCACTCGATGCAATGGACACACGATTGAAACGCCCGTTTATTTGTATCATCGCCGGTCCGCCTGAAAAACTGAAGTGGTGCTACGGTGAATGGCAACTGATGTATGCAATGCTGATGGAGACGCCCCCACACATGGAGTTTGTAGAAGAATTAACCGACCCGGTGTCATTCAATGAAAAACAAGGAACTTGGTGGTCATCGACGACCTGATGGCGGAGACAGATGACAGAGTGACGAAGTTGTTCATCAAAAAGAGTCACCACTGTAACACGTCCATCATCTACCTCGAGCGGAACCTGTTCCCTAAAGAGAAAGAAAACCGGACTATGAATTTGAACGTGCAATACATGGTGTTGTTCAAGAATCCACGTGACGCGACTCAGGTGTCTCATTTAACCAAGCAGATGTATATACAGGTCGCGTGAGATATGTGCAGGAGGCCTTCATAGATGCAACGTCGCTTCTGTACCTGTTGGTTGATCTAAAACAGGAAACACCCGAACACCTGTGACTATGCACAAGTGTTTTTCCAGGTGACTCCGTTCAGTACACCTACTTGCCGAGATGATGAAAGGTCAGGTATGTTGCATGCCTCATCATTGATGAGATGTCGGAGCGCATGAAAACGAACGTCTTGTGTTTGTAGCTGCTGACTAAGAGCAAGAAGGATCGGAAGTTGACGAAGGGCAGCATTGCCAACGCTAACATTGATCTCATTTGCGCTTTGTGTGAGTGCGTGTATAACGTGTTAAAAGGGAATGCGCCTTTGAAGTCACATTAGAAGTCCAAGTTATGACAGTAAAGATACACCTGAGAGAGTTGTTGGACAAGTGCTTCAGCGTGAAGCAAAAGAGAAAAGTCCTGCAAACGGGAGGTGGTCCTTTCCTAGCGGCCTTGCTAGCTCCATTAGCGACCTCGGTTATTTTTGCATTGATCAAGAGGTTACTACACCCCTGATGGAACACGCGAAGAAGATGGCCTTGGTAGAACCGCAGTTTTTGGAGAGCGTTCTACTACCACAACCACTGACAAACACAGTCGGGTATATCATGCACCGACTGGAAGAGGATATGAAAGTCACCATCGAGCTTAAGGACTTGCAAGAACGGGACAATGATATGGACAAAAAACACATGCAACAGCTGTTACAAGTGGCCAAGGTGAGCGACGACGACAAGGCACAGGTGCGGGTCGGGGGTGAGATGGTAGGACCGGCAGTGGTGTAGACAGCAGGGCTGGTCGCTGCGGTAGGAGGTGTAGAGGCCGAAAGCGGTCCGGAAAGTGTGAAAAAGAAAGCCCAGCAGAAAAGTTGAAAAGCGGCCCTACGATCTTGTGGATCGATCGAGGCGAGTTCTTACACGACAGTGTGGCAGTGACCGGGAGTAACATGGTGGATCTGGTAAACGACATTCTGAGAAAAAGGAAAAAGAACACGCCTGTAGGATGGTAGCCATTCGCAACTCAACGTACCAATGGAGTTGGGCGGTAACGGCTGTAAATACAGCTAGCAGGTGCGAAGACACCACGACGTTCTGCCAACCGATCGAGTAGGGATCGCGCCACTTGGTCTCAGTCGCTAGCATCACCGCACCGTTGGGTCACCTATTAAAGAGACATCCATGCTTCAAAGAAGCAACAGTTGACTATGACTTCGATACGATGCCGACTGGTTGCAGGAGTAGTGGTAATGGTGGTTTTTTAACAAGATTTAACAAGATTGCCATCCCAAACAACAAGTTCCAGATGGCAAGTGGACAAGGAAGCCATTGGCTTATCGAGAGTCCAACAATTTTCTCATCTATGTGTAGCCCACCCTTATCAAATATCTGTCGATTCTATTTTTTAAACATATTCACACTACTAGCATTAAAACAATCATTTGGCAGTTTATTCCATTCATTTATCACCCTCTGTAAGAAAGAGTACTTTCTCATGTCCAACCTACACTGCTCCTTAACTAATGCTGCTTTGTGTCCTCTGGTTCTACTGCCTTCTTTAAGTTTGAAGAACATATTCCTATCAACATCCTCATAACCGGTCACTATTTTAAATACTTCTATCTGGTCTCCTCTTAATCTCCTGGTCTCTAGTGTTGTCAAACCACATTGTAATAAGTGACTTTCGTAACTAAGGTCTCTCAATTCTGGAATCATTTTGGTTGCTCTTCGTTGTATTCTTTTTAGCTTATCTATGTCCTTTTTACGATTCGGCCTCCATGCTTGAATACAATATTCCAAATGTGGTCTAACTATTGCTTTGTACAGGGGTACAATTAGATGTTTCTCCTTATAAATGATAGTTCTCCTAATTAGCCGTAGAATTTGATTTCCTTTTGAAGCAGCAATCTCACATTGCTCTGAAACTTTCATGTCAGCACTAAATGTTACTCCTAAGTCCTTTTCTTGTGTGGTTCTACCTAGTACAGCATCCCCCATTTTATATTCTTCTTCCATGTCCTATGTGTATACATTTACACTTCCCTAAATTGAATAACATTTGCCATTTTTCTGACCATTTAACTAATTTATCTAGATCATCCTGTAAATTTTGTTTATCTGTATCATTTGTAACCTTTCTGAATACTTTTGTGTCATCTGCAAATTTGAGTACTTTGCTAGATATGTCATCTTCTAGATCGTTTATATATATTAAAAAACAGTATAGGGTCTAATACTGATCCCTGTGGTACCCCACTCAAAACCGATTTCCAGTTTGAAATCTCACCATCTACTATTACTCTCTGTCTTCGGTGTGTAAGCCACTTTTCTATCCAGTTGATTACATCATTACCTATACCATGGGCTTTTAGTTTAAGTATCAATCTTTGGTGTGACACTTTATCGAAAGCTTTCTGAAAATCTAAGTAGACAACATCCACTGGTGACCCGTCATCTAACCACTTTGTAATTTCTTCAAAAAAACAAGAGATTGGTTAGACATGACCTTGCTTTTAGGAACCCATGTTGAGATGTATTTATTAAATTATGTTTTACAAGGAATTCCACCATGTGGTCTCTAATCAATGTTTCGAGTAATTTACATACAACTGATGTTAAACTCACTGGTCTGTAATTTTCTGGCTTGTTCTTCGATCCCTTCTTAAATAGTGGCGTAATGTTTGCTTCTTTCCATTCTGAAGGAACTATTCCTTCTTCTAATGACAAGTTAAACAATTTTGCAAGTGGTGTACTAATTTGCTCCACAATTTCCTTAAGCAGTTTGGTGGTATCCCATCAACTCCAGGTGATTTATTATCTTTCATCTTCTTAATTTTGTTTGCTATCATTGCAGGAGTTACAAATAACTGCCCTAAATGTTCTGATTTATTTCCCTCAAATTTAGTAAATGGAACTGGAAGTGAGCTGATATCTTCTGTGGTAAATACTGAGCTGAAATACTCATTCAGGACCTCAGCCATTTGAAACCCCTCTGAAATTATGTTTCCCCTGTTGTTTTCCAGTGGTCCGACCTTATCTCGAACTTTCTGTTTACTCCTTACATAAGCATAGAAACTCTTGCTGTCATTTTTTATATTACCTGCCAATTTTTTTTCAAAGGTTCTTTTAGATTTTCTAATTTCAGTTGTAGCAAGGTTAAGTGCCTCTTTGTAATTTGCATAGTCTTCCTCCTTTCTATAAACCCTCCACATAGTTTGCTTAAACACTATTTTTCTAATAGCTTCTTTCGACAAGTGTTTCTTTCTAGACCGTTTTCCTTGTTTTTTCAAGGGAACAAATTTATCGATGATACTCTCGATTTCATATTTTAGAATATTCCAACATTCAATTGCGGTCTTACTCCAATCTAGCTTTGCTAAGTATTTTGTAGGCGTTTCTCCTATACGTTTTTTTTATTTTTACTTTCTGATTTTACATTGATGTCAAAATGTATTTGATTGTGGTCACTGTTAAACAATGGTTCATGTATTTTTACATTGTCCACTAATTCTTTTTGTGATGATAAAACTTATATCTAATACATTTTCTCCCCTGGTTGGTTCCAGCACGTGCTGAGTAAGGATGCTCTCCTGAATTATAAATAAAAATTGTTGGTCCTCACCCCCTGTACTCTCTAGAGATTTCCATTGTATGTGTCCATGGTTAAAATCTCCCATTATGATACATTCCCCTTTACTAACTTCCTTTATAGCATTTTGTATTTTTGTGTTATCCTCTTCATTTATGTTTGGACTTCGGTAAACTAATCCAATAGCTAATTTTGAATATCCTGAAACTATTTTGCACCAAACAGCTTCATCATAATCTGCTTCTCTTTCTAATTTTATTTCATAAGCCTGAATAGATTCTTTAACATATAAAATAACTCCCCCTCCCCTTCTTCCTATTTGATCTCTCCTAAACATTACGTATCCTGTCAATCCTAATTCAGCATCTGTTATGTCTATGTTGGCCCATGATTTGGTTATACCAATTATGTGAGGGTCAATATTTTCTACCATAATGTTTAATTCATTTTTCTTATTTACTATACTCCTAGCATCTAAACACACATCTATGACCTGCTTCAGACATGTTTTTCGGACATTTTGTTATTGGTTTATCTGTACTAGTGGCCTCTTGTCCTGCTTGAGGCATCTCGTGGTGGTGTGTATCGCACTGCATAGGACCATACTCGTCACTAGACAGTACATTAGAAGCGCTGGTTGTTGGAGCAGGATGAGTACATGCTTTATCAACTAGTGAGTACCACTTCAAGAGCCAGCTATGGCAGGCCAAACTCATTGACGTGTGAAATCTGAAAAAGTACATTGACGGAATGACGTTCCTGCTAACCGTCATCTATGTGTTTTCGAAGTAGGCCTGGTGAGTTCCACTGAAGAACAAATTGATGTTAGCCACTTTACAAAGCACCATACATTGAGATATCTCGATGTGCTACCGGCTTTCATACGGTCCTACAACAACGCCTGTGACCGAAGCATAAGCATGGCACTGTCGAAAGTCAACAAACCAGGAGGTGGTATGGCAGCGCTTGTACAGCAGTGATTGGGGTAAACCGAAACTGTGAGTCGGGGATCGCATGCGAATGAGCAAAGTGAAGAGATTGTTCAAAAAAGGATACATAGTGAACTGGAGTGGGGAGTTTTTCACAATTCGAGACGCGCATCCGTCCACCCCACCCATGTACCGGTTGACCGACGATCGGGGAGAGCTGCTAGATGGAACGTTCTACAAGTGGGAAGTGCAAAATGTTTCGGTGCCGAAGGATAAGCTGTACCGCGTCGAGATGGTCCACCAGCGCTGCAAGGTGGGGAAGACAGCACAGGTGCTGTTGAAATGGTACAACTGCCCAGCGTCGTTCAACAGTTGGATTGATGCCAAAGTGCTAGTTGAAGTATAAAAGTTATTGGACTCATCAGTCGTGTCACGATGGATGAATCGTCAGAGGTATAGCTGGTCAGTCATGTCGCTGGCGTCTTTGCGGAAATGAGTGTCCCAAGGCAGAGATATTTTTTTCTGTATCATGTCGTCGTCTTGTACACGGTCATCAGCATTTACAATCTGATAGCATTTACAATCTGATGAGCGGACGAGGCGATTTGAATCTGTGGGCGGCCATGTTGAGCAGTTTTCTCGGTTACTTGTTACTTATCCCGTTGATAAAACGTGATGGCATCGTCTGACTTTTATGTGAACTTGCCTAGCAATACATCACAGCACTACCACAACGCATCAGTGTGTCTGGTCAGTGGGAGTGCGACCTCGCAAGAACCTGCACTGAAGGTGTTACCATAAAAGCCAGGATCGAAACCGGTTATTATGACGGGGGCGCTAAAATAGTCTGGGCGATCAACAAAACACTGGCATATATATATATATATATATATATATATATATATATATATATATATATATATATATATATGTATATCATATTGGAAAAAAGTGAAACTAAGCAACATCACTCAAAAAATTACCATACACGTGACACTGGATACTGTATTCACGACCCTGTTTTCGAGTACTGTATTCAAGAAACTGACGGAGAGATCCATCTAGCAGTAGTCGTCTGAAGAAGATCGCTGATAGCAACTGAAACGTCACGAGAAGAAATAGGTAAACTGACTGTGAAATAAGTAAAAATATTACTCATAGTTAACCCGAAATGCGATGCCCAGCTCGGCCATTCCTCTGTTCAAGAAGCGCTTTCTTTCATTCAAGAAGCAGACTCCATGGTGGATATGATGTGTGGGTTTGTCTCGCTCTACGTCTACTCGACCATCATTGAACCGTGGATCGTCGGCGACAGCCTCGTGCCGTTGTTGTGAATCATCCCGCTTGAAAGGTAAGCGTGGAGATGTGTTGTTGAAGAATTTCAACAACGATGTGTTGTTGAAGAATTTCAACAACGCCCAGTATGTGCCCACTTTGTGCAAAGAATTTGAAACGGTCGAGATCGATATAAGAGACGATACCTGATGACCCGTACCATTCGAATGAGGCAAGGTGACAGTGACACTTAATTTTTCGCCAACGGCGGGTTTGTTGTGAAGGATGAGTCACAACAGCCTGTACGACGATTACTATTCCCGACAACTGGGAGCCAACCTACCCATGTTCGTCGGTGCTAGAGTACAACGAGGACAAGGCTTGGATAACTTATTCAGGAGCTGTTCATCAAGGAAAAGTGGCTTTGGGATATAGGGCTTTGAAGACTGGCATGCATGTCGTCAATGGTGGCTCGTTCGGTCAGAGCCTAAGACATGCAAAAGATGCGGGAACAGACTTGATCAACCATCTGCTGACTGGCGGCAGCAACGTCAGAGGCGGCGTTCCTGTGGGCAGGCATCATCAACTACCACAGTGGCAGAGGCGGCATATAAAAAAAGTATCCAAGATGCTGATCGTCAGTGCCTTACCTGACTTACCTCGAGTGTCTAGCGAGATGATGGAGCAACTCTGACACGGAATCAAACCGATCTCCGCAATGGCAACAAGCGAACAGCTTTGGCATAGCTTCATAGAGCCTCTGGTCGTGAAGGAGATGCGTAGTCAACCGTTATAATGAATCCGACCTCGTGCTCATGCCAACATACTCGCACGGATGGCACTCATCAGGAGGGGGTCGCCGCACCTCTTTTTTTCACTCGAAGGTGTTGCCTCCCCGATGGGGTTCGCGACTGTTTCATAGAGAGGCAGGTTGCGTTTGTAGTTTAGCGGAGAGAGACGGAACGGGAGAGAGGGAGAAGAGATGGAAAGGGAGAGAGAGAGACAGAGAGAGACGGGGAGAGAGGGCGAGACGAAGAGGAAGAGGCGGAGAGAGTGAGAGACGGAGAGAAAGGGAGAGAGACGGACAGACGGGGAGAGATGGAGAGAGGGAGAGACAGAGAGAGTGAGATGGAGAGAAATGGAGATAGAGACGGCGAGAGAGAGAGATGGAGAGAGAAAGAGAGACAAACAGACAGAGAGAGGGAGACGGAGATAGAGAGAGACGGAGAGAGGTGTAGGGAAAGAGAGAGACGGAGGGAGAGAGAGAGAGACGTAGGGAGAGACAAAGAGAGAGAGAGGGAGGGAGAGACAAAGAGAGAGAGACAGAGATATGTACACTATAGTGGTGTGTTTGTTTAGTAATGAAGTCGTGTCGGAGTGGGGGTCTTATCGGAATCTAAGAAGGCGATGAGTGAGGCTGTATGCCATAGTAAATGTGTCACGAAAGTCGTCTCACCATGCCCCAGCAGGCCTGCGATGATACAAGTAAACAGATCTTTCAGTCGCGTGTCCATCGCGTCGACTGAACCCACACCCCCAACGTATTCGTTTATCTAACCACCACAATGACATACTAATCATCAAATGCCCCCTATAAATAATTTTTTTTTCTTTGACACTCATTAACCTCACTAACCTGGCTTGACCGCTTGACCTGCAACCAATACCACCACTTTGCTGCATCAACTGCACCTAATAACTACTAATGTATAAATTATACATCATAACACAGTCTCTGCTGTTTTCAATCAGAGGTCACATGTAGTCATTCTGTACAGTAGAATGTTTCCAACTTTAACATGTAGTGTCTTTAGATGGCATCGCAACTGTTGTGATGTGGTACATCCTGAAATGGTTTAGAGGAGCATCATTTAACTCGCCATTCCAAGTGGAAAAATTGCTATTGTCTTTCTTATTTGATCGTGGTCAATCTCCCTCAGACATGTTACTATAAAGATATATTCATAATTTGTTACTACTGTTTATAACTTGTCTTATTACATGCTTCTTATGCACTTGGTTTTTAACATATCATCAAGTCGAAAAAGGAGGTGAAACCTGCGTCAAGTGCCAGCTTTCTGTTTGAACTTCTCGATGAAGAGGTAATACATGAAGGGAATTTATTTAACAGGGTCAGGAGAGTTGCTACCTAAGAGAAAACTGAACCTCGCCTCACAATATGTTCTATATTTTGATTCAACACAATGTTGTTGTTTATTGAAATCTTCCTATTTTCACAAATCAATCAACGATACTAGTCAGGCACCCAAAGGCTAATTTTGGGCCTAATATTTGTTTGCCTGATAAAGTTTTTTTATTGTTGACTATTCATCTCTAACATGTGTATAATGAGATCCAGTTGGGTGTGGAGTTCTCACCCTTCGGGAAATTGAAAAAGTGAGAAAATCCAAAATGGTCGCCATGGAATCGTAAAAATCAACTTACTCTTATATCATCGCAACCATGTAAGATACAAACGTGATTAAAATGTCTATTCATATGTTCTCAGACATGGGGAATTCGATACCACAATTATTGTTTTGAAAAATATGTTAAGAAAGCAAAATGGTAGCCATATATGTATGTGCTAAATGTTGGCGAAGATGCAAATACGACTATATATCAAGTTCGGCAACCAGATAACACAATGACTAAATGTACTTTCCCTGTGTTTGCAGATGTTTAGAATTATGTAAGTCCATAGCTTCTTGTAACAAATTCAGATGGAACAACATGCAGCCATAATTATTAGTATGTCTACTACACGAAAATGGACATATCGCATAAACAGACAAAAGTACTATTCAGAAACCAGTATTTTTAGATAACCATATTTTACCAATTTTATTAATATCTTTATCACATCCTTACCAAATTATATATTAACTTTTCAAGCATCAGTCCTCCTCATCTTCATTATGCTGAACTTTTTTTAATCATGTCATTTATGCATGCATGTCCACCCTGGCATGAACAACATATTTGTACATGCCATGTTGGAGCTGTTGCAGCTTCATCGTTGCATGGCATATTTGGCCTTATTAGCTTGATCAACTCCGTTGGGGTTAGCAAGGTGTCAGCATAGACACCAGTTGGACTGTATTTGTCCATTCATTCTGCGACTAACCATAAGCAGTTGGATCAAACACTGGCAGGTTTGGCTCCAAGGAATGTAGCTAAAATTATTATTTGAAGATGGGCAGTGATCGCACATTCTTAGAAAACTTCACGGGTGGGAGGCAGTGAACAGAGATGTTATGTGCTGGCTTTGTTTTTTTATAAACTGGAGAAACCACTGGTACATTGCCATGATAACATACGTATAACAAGAGGATGAAGATATCAGTGTGATCTATGACCAGGAAAGCTGCTGACAAGTGAAACCTGCTGTGTCAAACACATTGGTATCTCCTACTTTACTGTGCATGCGTGGTAAAGTCATAGCAATCACAGTTTTGGGTATTGTGTTATGAGTTATTATCAGCCTAACTCAACAAGATTTAACAAGATTGCCATTCAAGGCAAAGGCCTAGATGGCAAGTGGACTAGGAAGCATTTGGCTTATCAAGAGTCCAACAACGTACCCATTCAATATCTTAACATTTTAAATTTGATCTCTTAACCTCCTTGTCTCTAGGGTTGTTAAACCACATTCTTTCAATTATTCTTCATAACTAAGGTCTCTCAGTTCTGGAATCATTTTAGTTGCTCTCGTCTGTACTAGTTCAAGCATATCTGTGTCCTTTGTATGGTCTGCAAGGTTGTATACAGTATTATAAATGAGGCCTAACTATTGCTTTAGTATAATTAGCTTCTTTTTTTATATGTTATATTTCTCCTAATCAACCCAAGAATTTGATTACCCTTTGAAGCTGCAATGCCACACTGCTCTGAAACTTTCATATCAGCGCTCCTAAGTATTTTTCTTTTATGCTAGTACCTAGAACAGTATCTCCCATTTTATAGTGTACATCCAAGTTCCCGTGACCTGTGTGTAGGCATTTGCATTTCACAAAATTTAATAACATCTGCCATTTTTCAGACCATTTAACTATTTTGTCCAGTTTTGTAAGTGTTGTTTATCACCATCATTGTTAACCTTTCTAAACACTTTTGTGTCATCCGTAAATTCCAGTACATTGCTTGTTATATTATCATCCACGTCATTGATATATATTAAGAATAATAGAGGTCCTAATCAGGTTTGGGTTCAAATTCGAGTCAGCGCATGCAAATGTTTGAAATGATGCAAATGCACCTATATATAATTGCATTTAAATCCATTTTTTTTAAATAATTCAACCGCAAATGGTTTGATTTAAGTGCAAATGCGGAGCAGGAGACTACATTGCATTTCAATGCAAATGCAACATTTTCAAATACAAACGTATTTGCATTTGAACCCAAGCCTGGACTCCTAATACTGATCCTTGTGGAACCCCACTCAAAACTGAGTTCCACTTTGAAACCTCCCCATCTACTACAACACGCTGTCTTATGTCAGTCAGCCATTTTTCTATACAGTCGGTTATGCCATCCTCGATTCCATGGGCTTTTAATTTAAGTAGTAATCTTTGATGTGGTACTTTGTCAAAAACTTTCTGAAAATCTAAATAGACAATATCTACTGGTGATCCCGCATCTATCCACTTAGTGATTTCTACCAAAAAACAACATATTTGTTAAGCATAACCTTGCTTTTAGGAATCCATGTTGAGATGGATTTAATAATGTATGCCTAACAAGTCCACTATATGGTCTTTAATTAACCTTTCTGATAATTCTCGATGGTCTGTAATTCTCTGACTTATTTCTCAAACCCTTTTTAAATGATGGCATGATGTTTGCTTATTTCCATTCAAAAGGAACCACTCCCTCTTCTAATGACATGTTGAACACTCTTTCAAGTGGTATACTAATTTGTTCTACAGTTTCCATTAGTAGTTTTGGAGGAATTCCATCCACTCCAGGTGATTTATTATTCTTCATTGCCTTTATTTTTTAGCTATCATTTCTGGAGTTACAATTAACTGACCTAAATAGTCAGATTTAGCCTCCTGAAAATAAGTATCTTGAACTGGTAATGAATTAATATCCTCTCTGGTAAACACTGAACTGAAGTATCAATTTAGGTCTTCTGCCATTAAAAAACCTTGTGATATTATATTTCCAGCACTGTCAGGCCTTGACATTAAGCTTTTGTATCCAGTGGCCCATCGGGCAAGTAGATGTTAAAAATGACTGGCTCCCCAAAAAAAGTTACTGGCCCGAAATATGTTTTTCACTGATTTAAAAAAACCACTATTTCATGCAATACATCGCTTTACAAGTCGAATGATGCGAGTTTGGCTGTTATTTATTTAGCTGTTGGTGATTTATTTTCAAGTTTTTAGTCAGTATTCTGTGGCAGACAATGTTGCTGCAGGATTCGTTTCAGAATAATATGCCCTCTGTCGAAGCCGCAGATGCAGCAAGTCGACGGGTGATGCTGCCGCGTGCGTATCGAGTTACAGCTAGTTATACTCGAAAATACAGCATGGTGAACCAGAGCTGCCATTGTATATAACTATAAGTGTTACAATTGGGTTTATTTCTTTCGAATATAAACTTTTAGACTGAAGTACAAAGTTATGGTAAACTTAGCTATCTGCGCCCTAGAGGGTTCTGGAATGTATGTTACACCTACCGGACAGTCCGTGAACCAGTCGGTTTATATGAAATCGGTAAATTGAAGGCGTATCGCAATAGTCGATACGTATCGCGCAGAAGAAAATGCTGCGATGTACCGATATTATACTGGTAACATGGTGCTCGTACATATGAAAACAAGATGGCAACTATGCAAAGCGACAACACAAAATCAGATGAGATGAAGATTATGTTTAATTGTAGTGCCGGGGTGGGTGGCAAGGACAAGCAATTGAAATGATGACCTGTGGCTGTGACTAATGAGATAACGATCTGAAACTATGTTGGCCCACCAGGTCAATACAATATGGAAACTTGTGGCTCGAACTGGCCCGACACCCCTTAAAAAGGCGCTGGGCCAACGGGCCAGTGTTAATGTCAATGCCTGACTGTCTTCTAGTGGTCTAACCTTGTCTCGCACGTTTTGTTTAATAATGACATATGCATAAAAACTCTTGCTGTCATTTTTTTTATGTTACATGCTAAATTTTTTTCATAGCTTTTCGATTGTCTAATTTCAGTCGTTGCTGCATAAAGTGCCTGTTTGTAATTTGTGTAGTCTTCATCCTTTCTGATATGCCTATAAACCATCCACATTGTTTGTACGCTATTTTTTGAGTAGCTTCTTTTGACAAGTGTTTCTAGACCGCTTTCCTTGTTTTTTTTTCAAGGGAACAGATTGATCGATGATACTCTCAATTTCATATTTTAGAATGTTCCAACATTCAATTGCTGTCATATTCCTCAGCATGTTATTCCAATCTAGCTTTGCTAAGTATTTCTCATATCTTTATATTTACGTTTGTGGGAGTTTCTCCAATATTTTTTATTTTTACTTTCTGATTTTACTTTGATGTCAAAATGTATTTGATTATGATCACTGTTACCCAATGGTTCATGTATTTTGACAATGTCCACTAATTCATTTTGTGAAGACAAAACTATATCTAATACATTCTGTCCCTGGTTGGTTCTAGCACGTGCTGAGTAAGGAAGCTATCCTGAATTAAAAATAGAAATTGTTGGTCCTCACTCCCTGTACTCTCGAGAGATTTCCATTGTATGTGTCCATGGTTAAAATCTCCCATTATAATACATTTCCCTTTACTAACTTCCTTTATAACATTTTGTGTTATCCTCTTCGTTTATGTTTGGACTTCGTCTGCTTCCCTTTCTAATTTTATTTCATAAGTCTGAATAGATTGCTTAACATATAATTAACTCCCCCTCCCCTTCTTCCTATTCGATCTAGACATTACGTATCCTCCTGTCAGTCCTAATTCAGCATCTGTTATGTCTATGTTGGCCCATGATTCAGTTATGCCAATTATGTGAGGGTCGATGTCTTCTTCCATAATGTTTAATTCGTTTTTTCTTATTTGCTATGCTCCTTGCATTTAAACACACACATTTACAACCAGCTTCAGAAATGTTTTCCAGAAAATATTTTTACTGGTTTGTGTATACTGGTGGCCTCTTGTCCTGTTTGAAGCAACAACAATAACAAAAGACTACATGAGTTGTCGACTTCGACCGAAGAATGATCCACAACTTGCCAAATAACTATGTTCACCAGCCCATCTGAATGGTGCTTGGGGTCGAAGTCCCAATTTATCATGTATAGATTTCCCATCTTGTTTATGTCCATTAATTCTCACTGCCATTTGTACTTTGTGGTGGTTGATTTGGGCAGATGTCATGTTATCTTTTATGCAAAGAGGACAGATTGTTGCAAAGATATACGAATAAGTTAATTTTTAAGATTCCGTGGCAGCCATTTTGGATTTTATAATTTTCACAGGGGTGAGAACTCTACACCCACCTGGATATTGCTGTCCATATGCTAAAGATGAATAGTCAACAATAAAAACTCAGTCGAAAAGGGGTTACCCCACTCGGCCGCCGCACTATATCACTCTGCGGCGTAATAATTTGGGCTACCCCTGAAAATGCATGCACTCAACTTGCAGTAATGGCAGGTTTCTAATCACTGATAGTTCTGGTAATTACTCTACCCTTTGGTAAAATACCTATTTTCAAACAGACACTCTTCAAAAGCATATGATGGCTCTTATTCCAATCGTGCATATGTGCGTGCATGCATTAGGCTGTGCCTGTGTGATATCAACGTGTGTGCATGCATATCTGGCATGTTTATGTACATCAAAACAGAGTAATGTGCTTTCAGTCTGGAAGTTTTGGAAAAGATGTTGGCAAGTTGATCAATACGTTTCTTGGCTATGACATACAATATGGTAAGTTAGTGAATCATCATTGTGGAAAATAGTGTTTATGCTAAACAAAATACACAATCCATAAGTGCAATAATTTCTATAAAACCATGGTGTCATAAATTTTCCATTGTTGCTTTTCTGTGATAAATGCGTAATTCTCTTATTACAGTGTTTATTTGGTGAAAATTATTATTAGGTACAATTAATCCAATTTGTGTGAGTGTGTATGTACAAGCGGAAGGGTGTGCACATATGTGAAACTTATGTGATATTCTTCTTGGTTTATGTGCATTTTGCAATAGCATGCTATAAAGGCAATGGACACAGCAAGAATCCTTGGAAAGATCTGTTTTTCTGGGCTTTACTTCTTGACAAACGAGAGCTGGCCAAGTTCTTCTGGAGAAAGGGAAAGTACCCCTTAGGTAATGGGAAAACGTTTCTATGAATTAAATGATACGTTTTGTTGTAAATTTAGATAGGTGCTTTGCATATACATATGTACATAATAATGCACCAGGTATTTTACGTTGTTGGTACAATATAATGAGTGGCTGATCGTGGTTAAACGGTTTTTCAACAAGAGAACTATGAGTCACCAAGTAATTTTAATCACAATTGACATACATTTAAATACCATGTTATATACATCTTCCAATTTTCTAACAATTTCTATTACAAAATCAGATGTGTTTATTGTTGCTTTATTATTGTTTCAGGTGTGGCACTGGTTGCCAGCCATCTCCTGGAAAAACTGGCCAGGGAAGCAGAAAAGAGACTAGAAAAAGATATTGTTAAGCAATATGAGGACCAGTCACGGTCAGTGCAATACTTGAGTGGGCTTAGACAATTATCCAATTCTGATGATTGCTTTTCACTATTATAAAAAATAGATAAGCTTGCTAATCTGTTTTTGCACATATTTGTATCAACATGCAGGAAAACATAAGTCACAATTTTCAAAATTGCTACCAACTGTGCTTTGTTAAGTGTGACTGGAAAGTTTTGTTTCAATTAAAAATTATATAAAAACCTGAATTATTGCACTTTCACAAAAATGTGCCTCGCAGTATGATCGTACTAAAAAATACAATTGAAATAAGCAATGAAAATGTCAAACTGATGTCAGATGTTGCCACGTTCATCACCAGGATGGGACACAAATTACTATGCCAAAAATTAATGGTTGCGTGGTTGTCTCATTATTGTATTTCATTCTGATTAGGTTATAAATAGATGAATGACAATATTACAAACCAGCGGTTGGTAGGCTGGCTGCTACGCACAAATATGGGGTTGGATGTTTTTTTTACCACTGTATCCAGAAAACTATTAAAATTAATTATGGTTATTATTAGTAGATAAAGTTGTTATTTTCTTAATTTACTTATAATGTATATTAAAATTGAAGATTGATATATATATATACATATATATATATATATGTCTATATATATATATATATATATATATATGCATATATATATGTATATATATATATATATATATATAGACATATATATATATTAAATATATATATATATAGACAGATATATATATATATATATCAATCTTAAATTTTATTATACATTATAGACAGATATATATATATATATATCAACCTTCAAATTTAATATACCTTTTAAGTAAACTAAGAAAATAACAACTTTACCTACTAATAATAACCATAATTAATTTTAATAGTTTTCTGGATACAGTGGTAAAAAAACATCCAACCCCATATTTGTGCGTAGCAGCCAGCCTACCAACCGCTGGTTTGCAATATTGTCACTCATCTATTTATAACCCGATCTGGTTGAAATATATTGAAATATATATATATATATATATATACATACATACATACATACATACATACATACATACATACATACATACATATATATATATATACATCTTCAATATTATTTTTTGGTGAGTAGCACAAGTAAAGTTAAGTTGCCATCCAAAGCAACACTCTCCAGATAGCAAGTGGACAAGGGTGCCATTGACTTAACAAGAGTCCAATAAATTCCTCATATATGTGTAATTTGGCATGTGTATTAATTTTTTAAAGGAATTATGGTCAGGATGGATGCTGTTGATTGGTTAAACTGCATGGCATTATGTGGCATCAGGCCTACCTGTTGACACGGAACCTATAATAATTATGTCGAATTGTATTTTTGTGTTATTAATTCCTTATTTGGTTGTAGTGAGTATGAAAATCTAGCAATAGAGGTACTGGACAGTTGCTACAAGAAAAACAAACTGGCAACGGAAGAACTGCTTCAGAGGGAACTCAGTGATTGGCTAACGAAGTCGCCACTAATGTGTACTAGCAAAGCAACGTTGAACTTCTTGGGTCACTCATGTTGTGAGAAAGTCACAATGAAGAAATGGACAGGAAAGGTGAGCACACAACTATAAGTGAATATCTGTTGTAGGTTGTAGATTCAGAAAATACAACTAACTTGTTTTATCAGGATACAAGACAGTGAAGGAAATGTTACCTTACTGCTGTACCGTCGGTGTTAGCATGGGTATGTTGTCACAAAGCCTTCATTATATGTGTTTGTGTGTCCCGTAGTTGCTATCGACAACATCATACACCTAGATATGTGTTTTTACCTGTCACCTGTTGTCTCTTAAAGCAAGGGACCGTTTAATTCACAACCAAAGGATAGACCGGGGAACGTCAACATCATATTGTAAATTTGGATTATGGTTTACTATGTTACGAGTTAATAATGTTGACATCTGATGTTCAACGTTAACAATCATCAGCAATCCAATGTCGTAATTTTAAATACATCTCACATATAATATTTAACGCTGAATGTAATCCAAATGTTCTCAATTACTGTTTTCTTGCAATCAACCTCAGATGTAGATGTCTACACAACGTCAACATTTTGAAAAGAACATAATTAATACATTATTGAGTGCAACATAGTTTGAACTTCATCATGGTTTGTTTGTAAAATTATAACCTGCACTGCACGTCCAGGATATCGTGATGTGGTCAAGTGTTTAACAATATCTAAGATTACCGTCCAAGTGAACACAGACCAGTGACATGTTGAGAGATAAACCTGTTCTTATCTTTGTCATCTTCCACATTCAGCCATTTTTTTATACGATTTTAAACGTTGGGGAATGAGTACTTTCTTACATCCAATTCACACTGTCCTATAATCAGCTACTGCACTCCCGTCTAGATTTTGTAGATTTGTGATGCCAAACAACAAGTTCCAGATGGCAAGTGGACAAGGAAGCCATTGGCTTATCGAGAGTCCAACAATTTTCTCATCTATGTGTATCCCGCCCTTATCAGATATCTGTCAATTCTATTTTTAAGCATATTCACACTACTAGCATTAACACAATCATTTGGCAGTTTGTTCCACTCATTTATCACCCTCTGTGAGAAAGAGTACTTTCTCATGTCCAACCTACACTGCTTAGATTTTCAGAAAGCTTTCGACGAAGTGCCACATCAAAGATTACTACTTAAATTAAAGCTGCTTCCTCAAATGGTTCAGCCCATTGCGAATCCAGTTCACTTATGTCCAGACGTTAATATGTGACTAGTTTTAAGTAATGTGCGCAGTGTATTTAATAAAAAAAATCATCGAAAGAATTGACCTTAGTCGTCAAAATAGTGGATATCCAAAATAGTGATCCTCTTGCCGATCACATGACAAAGTTACGAAATATCACCAAGGAAGAAAATCATGATTTTTCAGCATTTCGATTTTCACTTGAACAAGCATTAACTAATTTAATAGTTTGTCTGATGATTTCACAAAAACGACATACAAAAGTTGCACAGACTAGCTAGTATCCAGTGGAAACTAGGTAGGTTCGGTTTTTTTGCAAAATTTATTTGAAATGAGATTCAACACCTTATTAAGCACCTATAAGCCCATGGTATCGGGGATGGCATAATCGACTGGATAGAAAAATGGCTGACTGGCAGAAGACAGCGTGTTGTAGTAGATGGGGAGGTTTCAAACTGGAAATCAGTTTTGAGGGGTGTACCACAAGGATCGGTATTAGGACCTTTATTATTCTTAATATATACATATATGTATCAGTGCCTTGGACGATAACATAACAAGCACATAGCTGCCAACCCTACCATTTTTCCCATATTCTTTTCTACGTCTGAGTACAGAAATCTGTACGTACCGATAATTTTTTGTTTTCTGAAAAAAATTCCGCTCGATAATTTTTATTCAGTAATTTTTTCTCCAATCTACAATATTCCACAATGTAGATATACCCTCCATGCATGCGTGAGTGGCTGCACCGCTTCCTGTTTTTTTGTTGAGCGCTCACAGTGTGAGACCAGTACTGCGTTGCCGATCGTACAAGCGGCTGAAATGTCGTTAACAAATCAGCCAAAAAAGCAAAACAGCAGTTCCTTGTGCAATACAAAACATATTTTGCGTTCGTGCAAACATCACGGCTGCGCGACATGTTCCTTTGATATTATTATTTTTTTAACCAGTAATTTTTTATAATACAGTTTTTCACTATTTCTTATTATAGTTGGTAGCTTATTTTTGTACGTTTTATATTTCTCTTCTGCATTTCTTGTTCTACAGTGCAGAAAGTTTTTGTACAGATTATTTGTTTTGTTACATGCATTTCTCAGACCATTTGTAAACCGGGTTTGTTTTCTATATTTCCTTTGGACACATTTATTTTCTTTAACGGGCAGTTCTTGTCATACAAGTTGGTAAAAATATCTATAAATTTATCATGTGATTTATCAACATCTGTTTCATCCATTACACTGTCCCAATTCACTAGTAGTAAATCACCTTTGAAGGATTCAGTGCTATCTTTGTCTATTTTCCTAACCAGTTTACTCCTTATAATCACATGCCGATTTATGCCCGAGTATCTACATGTTGCAAATACAGGTAAATGGTCACCTATATCATTTATAAGCAAACCACTGGTAATGTTATTTGTTAACTCATTACTAGTAGTGAATATGTTGTTAATTAAAGTTGCAGTGACATCAGTTATGCTACTTGGCTTGTTGATTAGGGGAAACATACCTAAACTAAACATCATGTCCACGAAATGTTTTGTAGACAAATTATTGCTGTATTTTAATAAATCTAAGTTGAAGTCTCCACATAGAAATATTGATTTATGTGGGTTGGTTTACTTTATCATTATTTCTGACTGGTCATTGAATGCCTCTACATTAGAACACAGAGTTCTGTATATACAACTAACTATTACATTCCTTTTAATACTTTCCATGATATCATCAATCACTACAGACATGTTTTTAAGTATTCTGTATTTTAGTGACTTGTGTACATAAATGGCTACTCCACCACCTTTCTTATTTAATCGATTTCTGTGACAAAATTCATAATCATTTAGTAAGTAATCAGAATAATTATCAGAATCAAGCCATGTTTCTATTATTGCCGACATCAAATGGTGCTTTCACTTCACTTTCACTTTTCTAAAAATTTGAATTTAAGCTTCTAGCATTAAAATGTATAAATGATAAGCCATTTATTGATATAGAGTTACTTCTAAAACGTTCTTCAGTATAATATTTACAGTGAGTATTTATATCGTTACAAAAATTATTCTTTGGATCAATATCTGCCTCAAAGTCGCTGCTATTATAATCCGTGGCAAGGAATGGTTCAAATGTAAACTTTTCACATTTTTTATATAACTCAAATAACCTTTCACCAGTATTCAGGTTTGATCCCATATACCTCAGCTCATCACCATGCATGTTATGAAATGGCAATGCTTCAACACATTTCTCACACTGCCAATACACCTTATCTCTACATTTAAGTTTAAATTGTTTTTTTGGTTAAATCACTACAATTTCTGTGTATCCATGTTTTACACAAATCACACTCTATTGATTCTGATTGTATGACAAGATTACAAATACCACACAATTTATGGCTGTCATTAGACATTTACAGTCCATGAAAGGTTACCAATAAAAAAAAAAAATGTATTAAAATTTTTTTTTGACCAGTCGTTTCCGAGTCTTACACAGATGTGTATAGACCCAGTCCTCCAATCTTGGCCTCTGCCCAACCCAGTTTGAATAAATCATCTGGTGATTCGATCGTCTTTCTCATCTCGCGGCCCTCCTGCTCGTAAATGCAATTTATTCTGCCTTTGATGGTCCACATGCTCTTGATGGATTCCTCATTCTTCAGTACTCTGACCATTTTACTCCTCAGAGCTGTTGGATCTTCATTAACGAATACCTGTCGGTACTTCTCAAGTGACTTCAACTTCTTCTTGTTGTGCATGATGTTTGTCTTGCAGTCCCTCCTTACAAATGTTGCTATAATCGTCCTGGGCTTCGATGTTGCTCCCGGTCTTCCCAGTTGATGGCTGACACTGATGTCGGCTGCTGTGATTGTGATGCCCATTGCACGCACCAGATCTGTGACGGTTTTTTTGGTGTCTTCACTCGTTTCCTCACCGATGCTGTAAATGTGTATGTTCTCTTTCCTGCTGTATTGTTCTAAATGTTCTATTTCAAATATGTGTTTCTAGTTTTCAACTTATATAGATACGCTTGAACTAATACAAAGGAGAGCATCTAAGATGATCCCAGAACTGAGAGACCTTAGTTATGAAGAACGTCTAAAAGAATGTGGTTTAACAACCCTAAAGACAAGGAGGTTAAGAGGAGATCAAATTGAAGTTTTCAAGATATATTAAATGGGTATGAAAATATTTATAGAAATTTGTTTTCACTCAAGAACGATAATAGAACTAGAGGACATGAGGTAACATTAGTATAGGATCAGTGTAGATTGGATATCAGGAAGTACTGTTCTCACAGAGGACAATAAATGAATGGAACAAATTGTCAACATATTGTGTAACTGCTAGCAGCATGAATATGTTTAAAAACAAGGTTAACACATATCTCAGGAGGGCGGGTTACAAACAGATGAAAAAAATTGGGACTCTCGATAAGCCAATGGCTTCTTTGTCCACTTGCCACCTAGGCCTTTGTATTGGATGGCAATCTTGCTAAATCTT
This sequence comes from Lamellibrachia columna, assembly GCA_963662155.1. Taxonomy (NCBI): domain Eukaryota; kingdom Metazoa; phylum Annelida; class Polychaeta; order Sabellida; family Siboglinidae; genus Lamellibrachia; species Lamellibrachia columna. Next base: position 48,109,730 of record OY759271.1, read on the forward strand.
GTTAAATAAAGCAACAGTAGGGCACGGTCTATAAAATGGAATAGATAGGTGACCATATCACAAGGAAAACACTTACAATCTAGAAGTACTAAGAAAAACAAATAAACACTGGAGATCAGGAATAGGCCAACTTATAGTTTTGTTTTAATTAGTGAACGGTTGTGAAGAAATTGATGTAGTTTCTTCAAACTTTAGGAAGTTTGAACTAGATGGTATGAAGTGGATTCAGTAAAATGGCACTAGGTTTGATGTAAAAAGTTATCTTCCTCACAGAGGACGATAAATGAATGGAACACACTATCTACTACTACTAAATGATGTTATTATTATTTCTGATAAGGGCGGACTACACATAATGTACGACAAATGATTGGACTCTCAATAAGCAAATTGCTCCTAAACATCACATCTGGTGGTTGTTATTCTGGGTGGCAATTCTCATTATGTCTCGCTAAAAATAAATTGTTTTTCAATGTGCATATGCCACAGTTCCGTAACATTCGTGAGGTCATTTCATATCATATGTACTTTCATACATGCTTTTTCTTGACCACCCTCCTGATATAGTATTAGCGGATGCAATCTTAATTGGTTGATTTCTATGTTAATAGGGGAAACGTACCAGTGTTTAATCTTGCTTTCAGGATGAATGGAGGCATATTAAGTGTTTTTTGCATATAATTATGTTGTAGATCGACGGCTCAACGCAGTGGTGTTTTGAGAATCCAAGAGCAAAGTTTTTCACTCACACAGTAGGCAATCCCTGTTTTCAGTCAGCCTAGATGGACATTTTTGACTATATATATACTTGCATCCCCGTAATTATATTACTCAGCATATTCGTTTTGGGTCATCATGTTAAATAAAAATATATACCACAGTACTTTATGAAGTTCCAATGTATTTCATACTTCGTCGAACTAGAACTATGATGAAATAATATGTTCACATTGCAGGTGTCCTATGTCGTGATGCTGATGATCTTTAGTTGGTTTGTGCTTTGTGACATTCCCCAAGGGTCAACACCCAAATCACGTGACTTCTGGACATGGTTCCTGTTTGTCTGGGTCATTGATAATGCAGTAAAGGTGAGTTGTACTTCTTAGGAAGATCACAACCTTTATTATTACTGTTGAATTAGTCCCGAAGTTAAGTGACATGACAACATTACCATAGTTGGGTTACGTGTGTTCTTTGGTGTGGTTTATTTTCGATACCGTGCATAGCATTCCCACATACTATTCCGAACAAGGTGGTAATGAATTCACCCGACACACACACCTGACTAATTCAGCTGCTGTTTGTGTTAAGTACAGAATTTTCCTGATAGCATTAACATTTTGACCTGGTTTGAAGTTTTACAAAATTATGTGATTTGTGATTTTATTGATAAACTTGTGATGTATACCTGCCGTACACTGGTGGCCTGATTCTTTTGTACTGAAGTATTTTACTTTTATTTAAATGCATTTTTTTACTTAATTACTTGTTTGGTGAATTACCTTTACTTAGTTACTATACTGCAGTACATGTTCCAGCACTGACTATCGTCGCACTGACCATCTCATTCCCGTCAATCTGTCATTCACTCGCCTACACCTCAATCCTACAACTGTTAATTACCCTATACCCGCCTCCACGCATTCTTATCCATCCTCATCTCTGTATGTGTCTCTGTTGCTGTCTCTGTCTCTCCCCCCCTCTCTCTCTCTCTCTCTCTCTCTCTCCCTTTCTCTCCTTGTGTTGTTTAATGGACGTTTGAAAACACACAGCCAATTATTACTTTTGATGGAGAAGTATATAAATTGTTTCTTGTTTCTGCTTTTGCCATAGCCATCGAGTGACATATCGTCTAGTATATGAGAATTAATTACAGCTATTTTGTGTAGATATATGATTATGTGATTACAGTATATCAGAAGTATGAAAGTTACTTTATATAATATTATTTATATTTGTTAGCATTCTGGTGAGTAAATTATATGTGTCGGAACGAATCGTGCATTATTGCTAAATTATGTTCGCATATTTAGAAGAAAATTATGTGAAACTGATAGGGAGTGCGGTTTTATGCCTGCAGGGATGTAGTGTGATTACAAGACGTCGAAAGGAGTTGCCCCAAGGGAAAAAAGGATGGATCATCTCGGGATTGAGTGAAATATTTAATTTCATCGGAGCCTTCAGTGTAATCCATTTGGTCGCCTCAGTCTCGTTTGTAATCGCATTTCTGCCAAAGGTCACATTGAACATAGCACGCCCAATGTACTGTTTGTCATTTGTTCTGCATTGCGTACACTTCATGAAGGTGCTTGTTGTGTTTGAGAATATCGGCCCGATGATTTACATGATTCGCAAGATGGTAAGTTTGCAGTAAGACTCTATACAGTATTGTGTGAAGACATTTTCAGTTTCAATATCTTCTTCCTCTCACCTTCCTTACAGAATAGAACGAACTGTGATATGTGCTGAAACCTTGTGTTGGATTATTCGACTGGCTCCCCAAAGAGTATCGTTTTGTAATTTGTACATTATTAAACCTTAATCTATTTATTTTATGTAATACTTATAATACAACACTACAACTAATTCTGACACAGAACAGCTAATGTTATTTTTCACTTCCTTTTAAATATTTGATGTGCAGTTAATCGGATATAGCAACATGTCTTCGAATTACTTGACTCTTTCCTGAATCCCACCAATATGCATATGCAGCGTTTTCAGTCATTCTTTAATGTAATCACTGCTAATTTGCAATGCAGAAATAATTCCATCTTGTACAAAACATAGCACCTCCAGTATTTGTCACGATAAAGGGAAATGGCAATAAGCTTACCATATTAACTCTGATTATATTGTTTGTCACTTCACAAAATAGCTACACTAATTCAGGTATGCTAAAATGGCATGGCGAACCTTGTAAGCACCACTGAAGTTTTTAGTGGCAGTGGAAACTATAAGTGGATGTGAACGGGCACATTTTGTAAATGCACGATGTTGTACTAACATATGTCACAAAATGCCAAACTTGCATGTCATTCTGCTTCAAAACGTGTGATCATAGTGACTGGGTTCACGTAAAAATATCTTATTCGCTACACTTTTACTAATATCAGCTTTAATCGACTCAGTCATATAGATGATAAGTACATATTCCACTACAATTAAAGGTACATATTATGTTTATAACAGCTGTTCCATTTTGTAACACAACATTCTTTGGTGTACTATAAATATGTCCTAATGTCATCACCTCCCACATGTTTTAATAAGCCATAATTGACTTGATAATTTATTTGCATTGTTCTGTTCGATCACTGTCTACATTGTATAATCGGTGTCTGGTCAGGATCTTCCAAGGATAAATTAACCGTGTGATGTGATTACATATAGTCTTGTCCTTTGTAAGTTGCTGGAGATGGAGCAATGGCGGATCAGAACATGCCATTTCACTACAAGTGACCACTAATGGAGACATGTCTTATTAATAACGTTCATTGCAAAACTGCCACCTTAAAGAAAGGTCGTTTGACATTAATATTAATGTGACAAACGGGATGGCTATGATAACGTCGTAAAGTGAACCCCTCATTTCTGTGGAAACGGTTTTTTAATCCTGCATACAATTATGATAAGTTTGCACTCTGTCCCTTCGGCTCGCGACCATCATCAGTTATTGCTGAGTGTATTCAGAAATTGCGCTGAACACCAGGATCGATCATCATAAACAAAAATGAATGCATTAAGTAGATGTTTTATTCAATCTATCTTTGAATCATAAAGACCATGGTTTTATCACACACAAAAAAACACCTTTATAACTCTATTGCAGTAAGAAATTAAGGTCTGACATTTCTGTATAGGAGCAGTCTTGGTAACTGCAATATCAAATGGGACCATGTGCAATTTTAATCAGTAAATAATGATCTGCAGTTATACGAAATATTACTATGATTTTTTTTAAGAACATGGGTGTGCCTAGCAATATAATAGGAGCAAGATAACGATATGTTTTGCTCTGCACTCGTTTTGACCTTTGTTATGGAATCTATGCATATATATATATGTATTACTTGCTAACATTAATGTACCTTGTGTTTTCTGAAACTGCTGCCACAGATATTCTTTTTTCTTGCTAACTTTGATGCAGATCACAATTTCCGTGTTCGGTAATAGTCCATGGGTGAAATAGGGGAGACCTCCCCTCCTAGGGAATTTACACCACAATGTTGTAGGAAGCCTATAACATACACATGTGAAATTCGGTTGTTTGCCACTTGGGAATTGCTGCATTCGTGTATTTGTTGGAGGTTCAATACAATCAGTGTTACTAGCAAAGCTTAAAAGTAAGGGCAGAGGTAGGGATAGATAGTAGTCCATTTTATCAACACAAATCTGCCCACCACTACAAATGAGGTATCAATGGAAAGGTGTTTGAATACTCTTCCCAATGGAAATGGTGTTAACGCATTATAGAATTATGCATGAATGACATCATTATGACATGATGCCATGTTGCTGTCTTATAGAAATTACCCCACATTTTAGTTCACATGCCAGATAGGGGAACCCCTACGACAGAATCCCGCCTAGGAAATTTATGCCACAATGTTTTTAAGAAGCTCATGGCATACTAATATGAAATTAAGTTGTTTGCCACCACCACTTTCCAGCCATAATGAGTCTCTTGTCACCAAGCCAACTGTCTCTGAAGATGCATGTTCTGATGATCAATGCATATCCAGACATCCCCACCCCAGCTGCATAATGGGTGGAAGGTTAACAAGAATGAAAAGCTGGAATATGACTGGACTGAAGGTGACATCCTGCTACAAGAGTTAATAGATACTCTGTCTGAAAATGTGCTCAAAACTGACAACGATGAGGAAAATGAACAAGTGGCCAGCCTAGCGGACACCATCTACAATGAACAAGTGGCCAGCCTAGTGGACACCATCTACAATGAACAAGTGGCCAGTCTAGTGGACACCATCTACAATGAACAAGTGACCAGTCTAGTGGACACCATCTACAATGAACAAGTGACCAACCTAGTGGACACCATCTACAATGAACAAGTGACCAGTCTAGTGGACACCATCTACAATGAACAAGTGGCCAGCCTAGCGGACACCATCTACAATAAACAAGTGACCAACCTAACGGACACAATCTACACTGAACAAGTGACCAACCTGGCGGACACCATCTACAATAAACAAGTGACCAACCTAGCGGACACCATCTACAATGAACAAGTGGCCAGCCTAGCAGACACCATCTACAATAAACAAGTGACCAACCTAACGGACACAATCTACACTGAACAAGTGACCAACCTGGCGGACACCATCTACAATGAACAAGTGGCCAGCCTAGCGGACACCATCTACAATAAACAAGTGACCAACCTAACGGACACAATCTACACTGAACAAGTGGCCAGCCTGGCGGACACAATCTACAATGAACAAGTGGCCAGCCTGGCGGACACCATCTACAATGAACAAGTGGCCAACCTAGTGGACACAATTTACACTGAACAAGTGGCCAGCCTGGCAGACACAATCTACAATGAACAAGTGGCCAGCCTGGCGGACACCATCTACAATGAACAAGTGGCCAACCTAGTGGACACAATCTACACTGAACAAGTGACCAACCTGGCGGACACAATCTACACTGAACAAGTGGCCAGCCTGGCGGACACAATCTACAATGAACAAGTGGCCAGCCTGGTGGACACCATCTACAATGAACAAGTGACCAACCTGGCGGACACAATCTACAATGAACAAGTGGCCAGCCTGGCGGACACAATCTACAATGAACAAGTGGCCAGCCTGGCAGACACCATCTACAATGAACAAGTGACCAACCTAGTGGACACAATCTACACTGAACAAGTGACCAACCTGACGGACACAATCTACACTGAACAAGTTGCCAGCCTGGCGGACACAATCTACACTGAACAAGTGGCCAGCCTGGCAGACACCATCTACAATGAACAAGTGACCAGCCTGGCAGACACCATCTACACTGAACAAGTGGCCAGCCTGGCAGACACAATCTACACTGAACAAGTGACCAACCTGGCGGACACAATCTACACTGAACAAGTGGCCAGCCTGGCGGACACAATCTACAACGAACAAGTGGCCAGCCTGGCAGACACAATCTACAATGAACAAGTAGCCAGCCTGGCAGACACAATCTACAATGAACAAGTGGCCAGCCTGGCAGACACAGTCTACACTGAACAAGTGACCAACCTGGCGGACACAATCTACACTGAACAAGTGACCAACCTAGTGGACACAATCTACACTGAACAAGTGGCCAGCCTGGCGGACACAATCTACAACGAACAAGTGGCCAGCCTGGTGGACACAATCTACAATGAACAAGTGGCCAGCCTGGTGGACACAATCTACAATGAACAAGTGGCCAGCCTGGCGGACACCATCTACACTGAACAAGTGGCCAGCCTGGCAGACACAATCTACACTGAACAAGTGACCAACCTGGCGGACACAATCTACACTGAACAAGTGGCCAGCCTGGCAGACACAATCTACAATGAACAAGTGGCCAGCCTGGCGGACACAATCTACACTGAACAAGTGGCCAGCCTGGTGGACACAATCTACAATGAACAAGTGGCCAGCCTGGTGGACACAATCTACAATGAACAAGTGGCCAGCCTGGTGGACACAATCTACAATGAACAAGTGGCCAGCCTGGTGGACACAATCTACAATGAACAAGTGGCCAGCCTGGCGGACACAATCTACACTGAACAAGTGGCCAGCCTGGTGGACACAATCTACAATGAACAAGTGGCCAGCCTGGTGGACACAATCTACAATGAACAAGTGGCCAGCCTGGCGGACACAATCTACAATGAACAAGTGGCCAGCCTGGCGGACACAATCTACACTGAACAAGTGGCCAGCCTGGCGGACACGATCTACAATGAACATCTACAATCTACAATGAACAAGTGGCCAGCCTGGCGGACACAATCTACAATAAACAAGTGGCCAGCCTGGTGGACACAATCTACAATGAACAAGTGGCCAGCCTGGTGGACACAATCTACAATGAACAAGTGGCCAGCCTGGCGGACACCATCTACAATGAACAAGTGGCCAACCTAGTGGACACAATCTACACTGAACAAGTGACCAACCTGGCGGACACAATCTACACTGAACAAGTGGCCAGCCTGGCAGACACAATCTACAATGAACAAGTGGCCAGCCTGGCGGACACCGTCTACAATGAACAAGTGACCAACCTGGCGGACACAATCTACAATGAACAAGTGGCCAGCCTGGCGGACACAATCTACAATGAACAAGTGGCCAGCCTGGCGGACACCATCTACAATGAACAAGTGACCAACCTAGTGGACACAATCTACACTGAACAAGTGACCAACCTGGCGGACACAATCTACACTGAATAAGTGGCCAGCCTGGCGGACACAATCTACACTGAACAAGTGGCCAGCCTGGCGGACACCATCTACAATGAACAAGTGACCAGCCTGGCAGACACCATCTACACTGAACAAGTGGCCAGCCTGGCAGACACAATCTACACTGAACAAGTGACCAACCTGGCGGACACAATCTACACTGAACAAGTGGCCAGCCTGGCGGGCACAATCTACAACGAACAAGTGGCCAGCCTGGTGGACACAATCTACAATGAACAAGTGGCCAGCCTGGCAGACACAATCTACAATGAACAAGTGGCCAGCCTGGCAGACACAGTCTACACTGAACAAGTGACCAACCTGGCGGACACAATCTACACTGAACAAGTGACCAACCTAGTGGACACAATCTACACTGAACAAGTGGCCAGCCTGGCGGACACAATCTACAACGAACAAGTGGCCAGCCTGGTGGACACAATCTACAATGAACAAGTGGCCAGCCTGGTGGACACAATCTACAATGAACAAGTGGCCAGCCTGGCGGACACCATCTACACTGAACAAGTGGCCAGCCTGGCAGACACAATCTACACTGAACAAGTGACCAACCTGGCGGACACAATCTACACTGAACAAGTGGCCAGCCTGGCAGACACAATCTACAATGAACAAGTGGCCAGCCTGGCGGACACAATCTACACTGAACAAGTGGCCAGCCTGGCAGACACAATCTACAACGAACAAGTGGCCAGCCTGGTGGACACAATCTACAATGAACAAGTGGCCAGCCTGGCGGACACAATCTACACTGAACAAGTGGCCAGCCTGGCGGACACAATCTACAACGAACAAGTGGCCAGCCTGGTGGACACAATCTACAATGAACAAGTGGCCAGCCTGGCGGACACAATCTACACTGAACAAGTGGCCAGCCTGGTGGACACAATCTACAATGAACAAGTGGCCAGCCTGGTGGACACAATCTACAATGAACAAGTGGCCAGCCTGGCGGACACAATCTACAATGAACAAGTGGCCAGCCTGGCGGACACAATCTACACTGAACAAGTGGCCAGCCTGGCGGACACGATCTACAATGAACATCTACAATCTACAATGAATAAGTGGCCAGCCTGGTGGACACAATCTACAATAAACAAGTGGCCAGCCTGGTGGACACAATCTACAATGAACAAGTGGCCAGCCTGGCGGACACAATCTACAACGAACAAGTGGCCAGCCTGGCAGACACAATCTACAATGAACAAGTGGCCAGCCTGGTGGACACAATCTACAATGAACAAGTGGCCAGCCTGGTGGACACAATCTACAATGAACAAGTGGCCAGCCTGGCGGACACAATCTACAATGAACAAGTGGCCAGCCTGGCGGACACAATCTACACTGAACAAGTGGCCAGCCTGGCAGACACGATCTACAATGAACATCTACAATCTACAATGAACAAGTGGCCAGCCTGGCGGACACAATCTACAATAAACAAGTGGCCAGCCTGGTGGACACAATCTACAATGAACAAGTGGCCAGCCTGGCAGACACAATCTACAATAAACAAGTGGCCAGCCTGGTGGACACAATCTACAATGAACATCTACAATGAACAAGTGGCCTGCACTGGCCAACTGACTGGTCAGCAATGCTTCCAGTATGCTAACCAAAATAGCCAATTGTAAATAGTATTTAATAGATATACATGTTTTGCCTGCATGCCTATATGATATACACTGCATGTTGTGTATGTATATATTTGCACAAGCGCACACACACAAAGTAAAACTAATAGAGACACGCATGCGCGCACACAAGCATCTGCGTGCATGCATGCATGCGCACATTTATGCATGTGTGCGGTCATGATTATCATTTTTATCCATGCTGTATAAGCATGAGAATGAGAGGTACTTCAACATACATAAAATAAACACCTTTCCACCAATACCAAACTTAATATGGTTCCAGGTTTCTAATTATATAAATTAATTATGATGCACTTATACATAATGCTTTCATGACATTTGTATAGTGACTTGAAATACCTTTCCATAGATACCCAATTCCATTTAGTTTGGTATGATTTGTAACGTACTATGCGAAAATATCTATCCCTACCCCGATATTAAGTTTTTCAGCTCAGTGGTCATACTTCCAAACACTCCCTGTCGAACAGGCAGCAATTGCCAAGTGGCAAACAACTAGATTTCAAATTGTTATTATATAAGGTCATCAAACATATTGTCTTGAAAATTCCCTAGGGGGTGGGGGTTATACCTGGCCCACGGACTATATTGCTAAAAATACATGACAAAGAAATGTTCCGTGATCAGAAATACAATTATTCCATACACATTAAGTCTCCTGGAATCGCTGGGAGACTTAGAAATCTATCGAATCTCCCGGTCTCCCACACGGGAGAACAAATCTCCCAGATTTCTAAGACTAAGAAATAACAAATTGTTTTTGTGTGGCCTCGGTTAACAAAAGATCGTCAATCCTTTGACTCGGAAACAGCAAGGGATATTTTAATTAAGTTTTGTACAGACTGGACAACGGAGACTTGGCTAAACAGTATCATGTTGCCTTGCCTGTTGCATTGTTTAAAATATGCATTAAACGAATGGTCCCCCATTATCGCTCATCCATATACAATATGTTAAATATCCATCTATGTAATTCCCATCAATGCCTTTCCACTTTATTGTTTTATTTAATTCATATATGTTTGATAATTGTTACAATCGGAGCACATTGTGAACAAAAAAACTACTTATTTTTAAAATAGGTTTTACCAATAAAGAATGCCTCCATGAATTACCACCTCCATCACCCAGGTTCACTAAATTTGAAGAAAAGAAAATGCTTCAGTTCTAGCCCTGCCACTAAATATTATGTTAGTTGCATGTAATAAAATATGTAGGCTACTGCCAGTGAGGTAAGGGATTTTTGTTGTATTATAATATAAATTTTATTTTATAATTACTAGTCCAGAAAGAATGTGACTACTGCCACAATGTTTCTATTAACATGTCAGTGTACCATTTAATAGTACAATATATTTGGAACTAAAGCTGTTCCAGTGTAATTTTTATGCATGGCGAGGATGTGAAATACTCCAATTTACGCACAATTCTCCGAGACCCTGAGACTCCAATTTATGCATAAATCTCCTGCACTTACATTTCAGAAACTTAACGTATGATTATTCTGGTTTGTACACAGGCAACAGACCTGCTGAAGTTCACAGGAATCATGGCCTTAATCATTGTGTCCTACGGCGTGGCTCTCCAAGCGCTGCTATTCCCTGCATCTGACCTATCGCCTGAGCTCATTGTTAAAGTGCTTTACAAACCATACTGGCAAATATATGGCGAGCTTTTCCTGCAAGACATTGAAGGTGAGGTAGTTAGCAATGAGTCATAAGTAGAAGGTGAGGTAGTTGGCAATGAGGCACAAGTAGACAGTGAGGTAGTTAGCAATGAGGCACAAATAGAAGGTGAGGTAGTTAGCAATGAGGCACAAGTAGAAGGCGCATATATACTAATGATAACAATAATGCACTCGAAAGTAATTGAAAGTAATTTCTTACTGTTAGTTCAGTTTAAGCCTGCAATAATAACAGTAATGTAGAACAATTGTCTTGCCCATTCCGGTGGTGTAAATGATGATATGGGTGCCATGCTTATCCTGTTTTGAATTGCTGTCGATATCATCTGCAATCCTGTGGAGTTGCTGCCTTATTATATTTAAGCCAGGAGCTCAAACATGCACATTGTTGTTTCTCTGCTTAAGTGACCAATGACAGAACATGTAATCCGACCTCTTTTACATTGTCTTCCGTGTACAAACATTCTAAAAACATGCTATTTTTACGTGCATACGAGGATATTACTTGGTGTAATATATATATATATATATATATGTATAATAGGTCCTGCTAGTTCAAAGGAATATATTGGTTATATGAATATTATTGTGAATTATATGAATGTGTCCTGCACTCGTTGATGTGTTGGGTTTACAGAGTTTATGTTCATTTGTTTGTATAATTCACATATGGGGAACAAGTTCTTAAAGTCCATGTAAACCTAAACATCACCAAACCAACAAATATACCGTATTGTATCGTTATCACATTTTTGTCAAGGAAGGTTTTTAAGAGAATGACAGATGGCTCATCCATCTAATAAACCACAGTATTTCATTTGACAGAAGTAAGGAAACAATCAACTTAGCTAACATTCAGATATATCACCATCAGCTTCTCTATGCACACACGCACGCACGCACGCACGCACGCACATGACTCGAAATTCCTTTACCTGCATATTTGGTGTCATGAAACTCTGTGTGGCCACAGGACGCACATATTGTCAATATATGGGTGGATGTGGATGAGTTCAGAAAGCTGATATAAATCCTTTCCAATGATACCAATTTTAGATGTGGTATTAATTTATGTTTGGAAGTAACAGCTCGATGAATGCCAATAAAATGGGAAAACCGCTAAATCAGTTACATATGTCGCCAGCAACCCACGTAATTATTTGATGTATTTTAAAACAAAAAAAATGCAGTTCTTGTCTTTTTTTGCGTGTCTGTTGATTAACGCTAACTTGTAAACAATCGTAACATGATACAGTTCATTCGGTATCTACTATAATCAGTTGAATCTGTTATGTAGCCTATAGCAATGACAGCAATGATGAAACCCATAAAGAAGTTGAACATTTATGCTTGATTCAAAACATATATTACACTATTAACCAACCAAGGAGCCGAATCTGACGTGGGTGCTATTATAATTGAGCAGTGATCATTTTCAAGTCAAGGTTGCTTTCAGCCGTTAAGAATGTTGAATCCGTTATGGTGGTAGGCCTATAGCAGCTCCGTTGCACTCAGAACGAAATGCTTTGTAATTGGCACGGTTGTGACTAATACTCAAGAACAGGGCAGACGTACATGAAAATTGTATTAATGTTGTCTGGCTATGACACTTTAATATTTACTGTAAACTTGCTGAATCCAATATGTTAACTGTGTTATGCAATATTTCTCTAATATGTCTACTCTTCCATTATGAGGTACATTTACCTATGGATGGTCATTTCTCACACACATTAAATTCATGCAATGCAATACACAATTTGAAGTGGATTTTCATCTAAATTCTAGAATGGGGCAAATATCTATCATAACTTATTTAATTAACAATGTGTAAACATGTCTACCACGTTAAACTATAAATAATTGTTTGTAAAAACAAATTCCACAGGTTATCTTGTATCATAGAAATATGATTTTACAAAACAAGGTGTATTTTCAAGTTTTTTAACCCCAATTTTGATATGCTAAATTCACTCAGTTGCAAACGTAATGTAGCATTGTATTCTTTCCAGGAATCTTACCGTTCGTCATTGTAAGGGCTATTCTACATCTCTGTGGCAAAATCATGGTTTTCTTTTTGTTGACAGGTGGTCAAACTACCGATTGCTCCTTCAACCAAACGGTACAAAACAACACAAAGAGATGTGCAGAGCAATCGATGCTAGCCCTTGGCTTGTCCGCCACCTATGTGTTGATAACTCAAGTTGTCTACATGAATCTTCTTATTGGACTGTTTTCGTAAGTAATAGTTGACACATGGGGCCAGCTTAAGTCGAACTGTGCATTTCCATCAATATCGCCATGGGCGGATCCAGGGGGTATCCATCAGATGCGTGGGCACCCCCCTTATTTTGGACAAGTTTTTTCATCAAGTCAGAATTAACTGTTAAAACACCGCGAGATGATGCACTCCTGCAGTTTTTCTTCAGATATAAATCAGTAGAGAGTGCTGAGGTTGACGATCATCAGTTTCTACTTCTAACACAGGATTGTTTCCTTACTCAACATATCTTGGAACCAATCAGAGGTGGGAATGTATTAGATTTAATTTTGTCTTCTCAAAATGAATTAGTTGACAATGTTAAAGTACACAAATCTTTTGGTTCAAGTGATCATAACCAGATCCATTTTAATATAAAAGTAAAAACAGGGAATACATATAAAATACAGTGGAGGAGGAACTTCAACAAAGGAAAATATAAAAAGATGAGAACATATCTAACAACTATAGATTAGAATAACTTGCTGAAGAACAAGACGGCAACAGAATGCTGGACTTGTTTAAAAGATGAGATTGAGGACATTACTGAGAGATTAGTTCCATTAAGAAAACAAGGGAAAAGGTCCAGGAAGAAACACTTGTCAAAAGAGGCTTTTAGAAAAATTGCTCACAAACAGATGCTGTGGGGTGTATATAAACACATTTTAAATTAAACTACGCAAACTACAAGAGGCACTTAACCTAGCTACAACTGAAATTAGGAAATCCAAAAGAACCTTTGAAAAAAAATTGGCAGGTAATATTAAAAATTACAGCAAGACTTTCTGAGCTTATGTCGGGAGTAAACAAAAAGTTTGAGATAAGGTTGGACCTCTGGAAAACAACAGTGGAAACATAATTTCAGAAGGTTTCAAATGGCAGAGGTCCTGAATGAGTATTTCAGCTCAGCTCAGAAGATATCAGCTCATTTCCAGTTCCAGTTACTAAATTTGAGGGCGATAAATCAGATCATTTAGAGCAGTTATTTTAACTCCTGAAATGAGAGCAAAGAAAATTAAGAAGAAAGATAATAAATCACCTTGAGTTGATGGGATACCACCAAAACTGCTTAAGGAAATTATAGAGCAAATTAGTACACCACTTGCAAAAGTGTTTAACTTGTCACTAGAAGAAGGAATAGTTCCTTCAGAATGGAAAGAAATAAACATTACGCCGGTATTTAAAAAGGGATCGTGGAACAAGTCAGGAAATTACAGACCAATGAGTTTGGCATCAGCTGTATGCAAATTACTCGAAACATTAATTAGAAACCACATGGTGGAATTCCTTTAAAATATAATTAATACATCTGAACATGGGTTCCTAAAACCAAGGTCATGTCTAACCAATCTCGTATGTTTTTTGGAAGAAATTACAAAGTGGGTAGATGATGCGTCACCAGTGGATGTTTTCTACTTAGATTTTCAGAAAGCTTTTGATAAAGTGCTACATCAAAGATTGTTACTTAAACCAAAAGCCCATTGTATATATAGGTAATGATGTAATCAACTGGATAGAACAAATTGCTTACACACAGAAGACAGAAAGTAATAGTAGATAGTGAGATTTCAAACTGGAAATCTGTTTTGAACCAGAACCACACAAGAAAAGGACTTAGGAGTAACATTTAGTGCTGACATGATAGTTTCATAGCAATGTGGCATTGCTGCTTCGAAAGGAAATCAAATTCTAGGGCTAATTAGGAAAACTATCACGTATAAGGAGAAACAGCTTATTGCACCCCTGTACAAAGCAATACTAAATATTTGTATAATTTACGTAGGCTTTCAACTAAAACTTCATAACTCAGCCAACACATTCACAATGGGTACAACCTGTCACTGGCAAGTCAACATGCATTAATTAATAAATCAACAGACTTATTTAATATTGACTTATAGGCCCATCGTAACCAGTGTCACTAAGTGCTAATGTGTTGCCATCCGATGTCCCAATTTGCTCGGAAAGATGAATTCCATGATGTATGTTGAAGTAAATCAACGCTTATAAACGTTTTGCCCAACTAATCCACTGTGGGCCTTGGGTGGCTTAACTAGCCTCGCTTCGAAAATTAAGCTTTTGTAATTAACTTATTGTAATTAACTTAACTTAAAATTAATGCGCAAAATAAAAAATGTATAATCTTCTTACCTGTGACCATTTGTAAGTGCACAGACAATAAAGTCTAGTCACGTGCGGTGATATTCAAGGCTAAAGTTGCAATCAAATTAAGACTAAAGTCTGTGATGGCGCCATGCAAACGGCAGGTAAAGGCCACCAGGTTTTTAATATACGGCAGTTGCAGCAACTGGATGGACTTCGTCAAGTCCGGGTGTGAGAAGTCCTGGGCTCAGGATCAGATGGATAGTTTTAGTTTTGAGTGTACGGGATGTGCGAAGATGAAGGAACTAGAGGTGGAGTTGGAACAGCTGAGGCAGCTCATTGTGGCAATAGTGGGAAGGGAACAGGTGGGTTGTGCCAGTGGTTCTGGTGGGGGGGACAGTAGATGATAAAGTGGGGGAAGATGATGAGAGAGATGCTAGTGAGAGCTCACCTCAGCCTGGGAGGAGGCTGAGAGGAAGTAAGGTGATGGGACGTAAGGAGGGATGAAAGGAGACGGGAAGGAAAGAAACGGGAGGGAAGGGGACGAGAGTGAAGGCGATGGGAGTGAGGGAGACGGGAGGGAATGCGAAAGGAACAAAGGTGTCAGGAGGGAGGGCGATGGGAGCGCAAGATAGCCATGAGACGGAAGGAAAAGGTGACAGATTGATGGGTGAGAGGGAGATTGATAACAGTTTGTCAGGTGACAAGACTGCAGGACAGAATGTAACGGAAGGGATCCAACAGAAGAGCTAGGGACTCGATAGTTAAGAAGACCGACAGAGTCTTAAACAAGGGATATGACGTGGTGGTTTGCTTGCCTGGGGCTAAAATAGAGGCGATAACTGAGAGGGTAGAAATCATTGTGGGTTTGGGCAAGGTTGTATCTGTGTTAGTACACGTAGATACAAATAACGTAGAGAGGGAGGGTACAACTGCCATAGTTAGGAAATCAGTCACTAAAACAGACGCGAGTTAATCAGGTAATTCTGTCAGGGATTTTACCAGTAATGGGAAGGAGGGGTCAGAGATATAGAAATTGCCGGGGGGTGGCAATTAACATGCTATTCTAGAAGCTATGTAGGGAAAAGGAAGTTGGATTTGTGGGGAAGTTTTGTTCGGCTGATATGTACATGAGGGATGGGCTTCATCTAAGTTGAAAGGGGGCAGCAGTATTTGTGGATGAACTCTCAGCAGCAGTAGATCGTGGCATGGGTAGCATAACAAATATTTTTGGTAGTAAACGTTGTTTAAACTAGAAGCACGGGGGGTTAGAGGTGCCTCAAGCAGGACAAGAGGCCACTAGTACAGACAAACCAGTAATAAAATGTACAGAAAACATTTCTGAAGCTGGTTTTAAATGCATGTGTTTAAATACAAGGAGCATAGTTAATAAGAAAAATTAATTAAACATTTTGGTAGAAGATATTGACCCTCACATAATTGGCATAACTGAATCATGGACCAACATAGACATAACAGATGCTGAATTAGGACTGACAGGAGGATATGTAATGTTTAGGAGAGATCGAATAGGAAGAAGGGGAGGGGGAGTTATTTTATATGTTAAAGAATCTATTCAGGCTTATGAAGTAAAATTAGAAAGGGAAGCAGATTGCGAAGTCCAAACATAAACGAAGAGGATAACACAAAAATACAAAATATTATAAAGGAAGTGAGTAGAGGGGAATGTATCATAATGGGAGATTTTAACCACAGACACATACAATGGAAATCTCTAGAGAGTACAGGGGGTGAGGACCAACAATTTCTATTTTTAATCAGGTAGCTTCCTTACTCAGCAAGTGCTAGAACCAACCAGGGGAGAGAATGTGTTAGATATAGTTTTGTCTTCACAAAATGAATTAGTGGACAACATAAAAAATACATGAATCATTGGGTAACAGTGATCATAATCAAATACGTTTTGACATCAATGTAAAATTAGGAAGTAAAAATAAAAAGCATACAGGAGAAACTTCCACAAACATAACTGTAAAGATATAAGAAAATAGTTAGCAAAGTTAGATTGGAATAACATGCTGAGGAACAAGACTGCTATTGAATGTTGGAATATTCTAAAATATGAAATTGAGAGTATCATTGGTAAATTTGTTCCCTTAAAAAAACAAGGAAAAGGTCTAGAAAGAAACTATTAGAAAAATACTGTTGAGGGTTTACAGGCGTACCAGAAGGGATGAAGACTATGCAAATTACAAAGAAGCACTGAAATTAGACAATCAAAAAGAAGCTATGAGCAAAAACTAGCATGTAACATAAAAAATTACAGCAAGAGTTTTTATGCATACATCAGGAGTAAAAAAAAACTTACAAGACAAGGTCGGACCCCTAGAAGACAGAGCTGGAAATATAATATCACAAGGTTTTTTAATGGTGGAAGACCTAAATGGTTAGTGTTTACCACAGAGGATATTAGTTCATTACCAGTTCCAGATGCTAAATTTCAGGAGCCTAAATCTGACTATTTAGAGCAGTTAATTGTAACTCCAGAAATGGTAGCTAAGAAAATAATGGTAATGAAGGATAATAAATAACCTGGAGTGGATGGAATTCCTTCAAAACTACTAATGGAAACAGTAGAACAAATCAGTGTACCACTTGCAAGAGTGTTCAACTTGTCATTAAAATAGGGAGTTGTTCCTTTTGAATGGAAAGATGCAAACATCATACCATTATTTAAAAAGGGTTCGAGAAATAAGTCAGAGAATTACAGACCAGTGAGTTTAATGTCAGTGATTTGTAAATTATTAGAAAAGTTAATTATAGACCATATGGTGGACTTCTTTGTTAGCCATTAATTATTAAATTCATCTCAACATGGGTTCCTAAAAGCGAGGTCATGCTTAACAAACATGTTATGTTTTTTGGAAGAAATCACTAAGTGGATAGACGAGGAATCGCCAGTAGATATTATCTTAGATTTTTACAAAGCTTTTGTCAAAGTGCCACATCAAAGATTACTACTTAAATTAAAAGCCCATAGTATCGGGGATGGCATAATTGACTGGATAGAAAAATGGCTGACTGACAGAAGACAGCGTGTTGTAGTAGATGGGGAGGTTTCAAACTGGAAATCAGTTTTTAGTGGGGTACCACAAGGATCAGTATTAGGATCTTTATTATTTTTAATATATATCAATGACTTCGAGGACAATATAACAAGCAATGTACTGAAATTTGTGGATGACACAAAAGTGTTTAGAAAGGTTAACAATGATGGTGATAAACAACATTTACAAAACGATCTAGACAGATTAGTTAAATGGTCTGAAAAATGGCAGATGTTATTAAATTTTGAGAAATGTAAATGCCTACATACAGGACACGGGAACTTGGATATAACTTATAATATGGGAGATAGTGTTCTAGGTCCTACGGTAAAAGAAAAGGACTTAGGAATAAAAATAAGTGCTGATATGAAAGTTTCAGAACAGTGTGGAATTACAGCTTCAAAGGGTAATCAAAATAAGCTTATCATACCTTTGTATAAAGCAATAGCAAATAGACCTCATATTAGACCTGTATAAAAGCATGGAGAACATATCGTAAGAATATTCCAGAACTGAGAGACCTTAGTTATGAAGAACGCCTGAAAGAATATGGTTTAACAACTCAAGGAGGTTAAGAGCAGATCACATTGAAGTTTTTCAGATATTGAATGGGTATGAAAATATTGATAGAAATATTTTTTCTCACTCAAAAAAGATAGAAGTACTAGAACAAATTGTCTACGGATTGTGTAACTGTTAGCAGCATGAATATGTTTAAATACAAGGTTGACACATATCTCAGGAGGGCGGGTTACACATAGATGAACATTGTTGGACTCTCGATAAGCTAATGGCTTCCTTGTCCACTTGCCATCTGGGCCTTTGGCTTGGATGGCAAATATTGTAAAATTGTTATTGTTAAATATTTATAGTTTACACACCAGAAGACATTAATCAAACACCAAAAGTTATGAAAAACAACAAATGCATACTTTTAACTCGCATTTTCTGATCATTGTAACAAATGGCACCTATAGTTGTGTTCTAATAACATGCTCAATCACTGGGTGGTACCAAGTAACTGTCGCTGTTGTAGTTTACTGGGAAACATGGGTGGCTCAACCAACCCAGTGGCTCAACTAATATTAGCTTCTCCTATGCAAAGCTACAGCTGAGTGAATGCAGGAGCGGTGACCGTGTTTTGGCAAAAGCATCGATATTATTATATACTGAACACACATACTGTGTTTCAAATACATACACTGCGCATTGATGAATTGAGTGCCTGAAAAAGGTAAAAATATAGATTCATCCACTAAAAAATAAAAATGACACTCATCTGTCTAAATATGAAATAAAATTGAGCTCCAATTATTATTATCTCATGATAGTGACAATAAAATAAATATTACAAGTCAAATGATATTGATGAGCTTCAAACAGGACCCATTCTGTAAATGAGGAGCAATAAAACAATAATGATACATTCAATTATTGAGCAACAGAAGACGGTGAAGATTAATTCATTCAAACTCATCCACTATCAAATACAAATCAGAATATCTCTCATAATCATAACATGACACACAAAAAAGAAGATTAAATAAATAAGATAATTGCTAATTTTTACATTCATGCTTGTAGGAATGTGGGCTCTGAGAAACTTGCCGGACAGGGCTGTACATGTGTTCAGTTCCTGTCGGGTTTGCTTAGAGGAGCTCACATTCCTGTTAATGTTCTTCCCAAAGTGGCTGCGTGATAAGCAGTCCACTTTGCAATAAAAAACGTCATTTATTTGGCCTGTTTCAATTCTCTCCTACATCGGACTTGTGTTGGTTATTGCATAAAAACATTTATGCATTGTATGTGTATTCTGCATCAATGTTTCTATAATGGTAAAAAGAAGTGGGCCCGGATTCTAGACAAGTACCTTCCTTGACCTTGGTAGACCCTACCCAAGAGATTTGTTGATTATGCTAAATATCAAGCGAAGTGGTCCACCAACAAAAATTGTGCTTGGCAACCATGTTTGCAAACAGGGTTTCAGCAGAAATGACACGCCTAGCGATCCTGGTCAAAAAATGAAGTAAGGCAATCGTTAGCTTATGATATTTTGTCCAGACTGATGTACTGTGATCTGGTCGCATGGCAAACTACATCACGTTTTCCCCCACAGCCATGCTGAAGTGCGAATTACACACCCAGCAAAATGCAGGCGTCACTTCGCCCAATGTAGATATAGAGATGTCTGCAGTGTAGATCAGTGACCCACGACTGCTGGAATTTTGAAGAATGTTTCATCTTTTTAACAGAGGACCCCGACATGGAACACAATCTCTTCACCATCATTCTCGTGAACGCTTGATTTGATTCAATGTTTGCAGGCCATGTGATACTTTCCATCCAATTAAAATGTATATAGCATGATTCCGGTGGCGAGGGAATTCAGATATATGCAACGACATGAATATTAACAGTGTTGCTATTTGGAAAGTTTCCGCCACAATGGAAATGGGGAAATATTTATTTCTAAAAATGGAGCATGGTTGGAAAATTTGAGGAAAAACGGTAGGAAGCATAAAAAACGGGAGATTTCGTTATCCACACAGGAGATGGGTCCCAGAAGCAGGAGCGTCCTGCCAGAAATGGGAGACTTAAATGGTTTGAATTTTGATCACGACTTATAATGCACAGTAAACTCAAGCAGCTTGTGGTAACTTTAAATTGCAATATCTTGTGACATTTATCATTCATAGCACAGTGCTTGTACAAATGTGCACATGCAGCTAGTTAAAATAAAAAGATTTGCCACGTAGCAGAAAATTAATATGTGTATAATTTGGTACTACAATTAGCAGGGTCAGCAGCAGAAAATCAATTATGTCCAGCAACATGTGAATGACACTAGACCTGGCAACAGTTTGAAGTTAGATTCTGCATGCATCTAAAGTTGTCGAGATTTTTGTGGTAACTCTAGTAATAGAAACATAATATAGGTTGCATTTAGCAGAGTGAAACATGACTTCACAGTTCAGCGGACTAACATCGGTCCATAAAGTGGTGGTGGACAAATATTCTATACAATATTTAGGGTAGTTCACCAGGACCATCCAATACAGTATGGAATAACTGAAGTGTTCTTTTGCGATATCAAACAAATGTAAACATAGATTGTTATTGTTTTCAGCCTCTCCATCAATCGAGTGAAGAAAAATGCAGAGAAGCTCTGGCGCTTTCATTTTCTGTATTTACTTGGCGAAATCGAGCAATACAACACGCCCCCGCCGCCATTGTACATATTGGCCCTACTCTGTCAATGCCTGAATAATTGCTGCATTAGAAACAAAAACGATATAACACTACCAAGAAGTAAGTATCTTTTGTTTGTCTGTTGTGTCTTATGCATGTCTGCATTTGTGGTCCGATCTGGATGTAACATTGCAAGGAGACCCAGGGAGTCCTTTTGATGGACATGGCCGGGTCGGATGTGGAACCATCTCCACAGGGGCAACAGGGTTGGGAGGGTCACAATTTCAAAAAAGGCTGTAGCGGAAGTTGCAACCATGGAATTATTTTGTTTTATGCGGGACAAGGCTAACTACAGAAGAGTTAATGACAGGGAACCGTGGCTCGTTTGCTGAAGACAACAAAGTCAAATGTATGTTTGTATACGAGCTTTATAATAAGCCAAATAGTAAAATGCAATACATTATGTATACATCATAAATACATTATGTATATACAAGATGAAAAAAGTTGTGACCTAGTTTATATACTCAGCTTACAAAATATCAGCAAAGGTGGGGGAACCAACCACACAAGGCCAATCTGTAATGCACGATTGCAGAATGGCTCCCCCACCGCACAGGATTCCGTGTCACTAGGCCACAGTACAGCTATTGCATCCCTAGCACCACTTCTACGAATCATACCCTACTCAACTAACCTTCACCTACTGTTGGTGACAACCCACTACTAATATGTAAGTTTCCTACGCAGAATGCCCCACCTAAGTGGAAAACAGCCTTGTCACCCAATACCACTACTCTTACTTCTGTACCAGAAACCGCCACCAATATTGATATATCTACAAACATAAATACATCTATACATGTAACTAACTGATATACATACAAACTGTGAAACATAAATACACCTTCTTTACTTCACTTTCCCATAACCCGTAAGGATCGTTGGGGCACCATTGATGACTTTCTAACCAGCTCTCTCCACGTTTCCCTGTTCTCGACAGCCCTCTGGGAGTCAGCGAACTCCATTCCTGTCCACTCTTTGATGTTGTCTTCCCACCTCTTCTTCTGTCTACCTCTTCGTCTCCCCCCTCTTACGGTACCTTGCAAGATAGTCTTTGCAAGGCCAGATGATCGTGATACATGACCGTACCACTTCAGTTTACGCTTCTTAACTGTTGTAAGAAGGTCATCATATGGTCCGATGGCTTCTTTGATCTTGTTGCGGACAGCTTCGTTAGTAACATGGTCTTTGTATGATATGCGCAAGATCTTCCGAAAGCATCTCATTTCCATGGCTTGTATCCTCTTCTGTAGATCTGCTGAGAGGGTCCATGTTTCACAAGCGTACACAAAGATGGACATGACAAGGGAGCGCATCAGCCTTATCTTCGAACTGACCGTGATGTTTCTGTCATTCCATAAGGGTTTCAACCTTGTTAGTGCTGCTGTTGTCTGTGCAATCCTGGCAAGTATCTCCGGTTTGGAACCCTCATCTGTGATAATTGATCCCAAGTACCTGAAGCTTGTTACTGTCTGAAGTCTCTGTCCATTAACTTTGACCTCTGTGCTGATGCCTTGTGTGTTGTTCGTCATCAGTTTGGTCTTTTCGGCACTGATCTCCATGCCGTATGATGTAGATGTTTTTTCAAGGCGCTCCACTAAATTGACTAGTTCTTGTTCATCTCCTGCTAAGCCGTCGATGTCGTCAGCAAAACGAAGGTTGGTGATTGTCCTGCCTCCAATGCTGACAGTGCCTTGATGGTTTTCTAAAGCATCAGTCATGATCCTTTCCAGAAAAATGTTGAAGAGCGTTGGTGATAGTAGGCATCCTTGTCGAACTCCGACTGTTGTTCGAAACCAGTCTCCTATGCTGCTGTTGAAGGTTACTGCACTGGTGGCATTGTCATACAGGTGTTCAATGGTTCGGACAAGCTTGGAGCCAATGTTGTACTTCCTCATGGTTGCCCATAGGGCCGCATGCCATACCTTATCAAAGGCCTTCTTGAAATCTATAAAGACATGATACAGGCTTTGCTGATGTTGAAGGTGTTTCTCGCAAAGGATTCTAAGGTTGAAGATCTGTTCACTGGTGCTCCGTCCTGCTCGAAAACCCGCTTGTTCTTCAGCGATAATCTCTTCTGCCTGGGGTTTGAGTCTGTTGAGTAGTATCTTCAACATGACTTTGCTCGGGTGGCTGATGAGGCTGATTGTTCTGTAATTTTGGCACATCTGTAGGTTGCCTTTCTTGGGAAGTGTTATGATCAGTGACTGAGTCCATGGGGTGGGCCATTCTCCTGTCTGCCAGATCTTGTTGCAGATTGTTGTAAGTGTGGTAATCAAGGCTTCTCCCCCAGCTTGAACCAGTTCTGCTGGTATGTTATCAATTCCAGCTGACTTTCCTTTTTTCAGAGACTTTACTGCAGCCTCCACTTCCTCACGAAGAATGGGGTAGTCGTCCTCTTCAGTAGTCTGTGTACAATTTAGTACTACTGGGTCTCCGTTGGTGTTGTGGCTGTACAATTCTGAGCAGTATTCTGTCCATCGATTGAGGATCTGCTGTTCTTCTGTCAGGCATTTCCCTGATTTGTCTTGGATAGTGGTAGTTATCCCTATAAATACACCTATACATATATATAACTTCAATGTATGCATAACCATTGCTGGCCAGAATGCTCCACCAAGGTAGAAAGCATTCCTACCACCATCTACAACAAACTGGTATTTCTGTACCAACAAACCACCACCACTACTTGTAGAAAAACCATTAAAATACACAAATTGCTCCATCGAAAGCCCCACCTAAGTAGAAAGCATTGATTTTGCAATTAGAGTAATTTGTACTGCTGTACAACACGAACTACCACCAGTGTGACTACCTCTACTACTGCACCGAATGACCCACCTAAGTAGAAAGCATTGATTTTGCAATTAGAATAATTTGTACTGCTGTACAACACGAACTACCACCAGTGTGACTACCTCTACTACTGCACCGAATGCCCCACCTAAGTAGAAAGCATTCCGGTAAAAACTGGGCCTATCTATATAATTTTATGACCAAAACCACCCTCAACATCTGCACAGCCAACACCTATACACAATGGCGTTAACTAATGCCTAGTCACTGCCCGGAATGCCCCACCTAAGTAGAAAGCATATCAGCCACAGATGACTAATATTTCTGTGAATAAAAACATTTGGCTTTCTGCAAAATTATTATGTCTTGTATTAACATCCACCTAAGCTGCATCCTTTCCCCCCCTTGGGATTAGTGCAAATGCAACATAGGAACTGTAATGTACTTTTTGAATGCTTGTGATTTCCATCGCCCCATACGTTGAATTTCGTCTTCCGAGTCCCCTTGAATTGCTGCTGTTGTGGCTGCACCAATACGAAAACTATGGCCTTTGTATGATGAAGATGAGAGCCCTGCCCAAGCCAGAGCCTTGTTCAGTTGGGCAACAAAAAAAAGGTTTTGTGACAGGGATACCCCCTGCAAAAATAAATAGTGGTCCTGAAGAGTTGCCACGTACTGCTAAATATGATTTCATAGCCTTAACTGGACAAAAAGGTGAACCTGCATGAGCTGGAACAGCCAATGACACAGGAGGACCCTGGTAATGTTTGTATGCATGAAACACAACTGTAACCTCATTAGCTGTTACAGCCAGCTGGCTCATCTGTAATACACTACATGGACGAGCTGTTGATGATGATACAACCATTTCCCCAATGCGAAGAAATGCATGAAATATCAATAAATACATGGCTTAAGTCAAAACTGTTATAATAACAAAGGGAGACATGTGGTGTAGAACTCACTAATTGATATAAAACTGATTTTGTGATTGGGGCCCTCTGATCGCCTGATGACCTAAGCTTGGCTGCCCCTTGCAAAATCTTCCGTACCACAAATGTAGCAGTCGTATCTACCAGATTGTGCATTTTATGCACATATGAAATAGCAGATATAGTACTAGTAATGGATGATGAAAACAAAATGTAATAAAAGAAACAACTGCTGGCGATTTAGCTGGAAACTAATGAGCAATGTGAAGTTCAGACTGGCAAAATTGGAGAAACATTGTGACACTTTTTTGATAAGCTTTAGTTGTTAGATGTGATAGAGAACTATCCAACAGAAGTTCAGTTAAACTGACCAGGGCAGAAGATCCGGCGGGATGACCGACTTGACTTGCGCGAGGCCATACTTCTTGCGCAGTACAGGTGTATCCTGGAAACGGGAAAGTGCATCAGCCATAATGTTCTTTTTCCCCAGCACATGTTTTGCCCTTAGCACCACGTTGTTTTGCATAAGTGACACATAGTGCGGATAAATGACATGAGTTCTTTGTTTTTGCTGGTCTGGCTGTTTATGACATGCACCACAGCTTCATTATCACAGAGCACGAGAAGTCGTTTATCTGCTAGAAAACCGGGCCATAAGTATAAAGCAAGGACAATTGGATATAGCTCCTTGATGGCTATATTTAGACCCAGCCACGAAGGAGGCCACTGACCCTGAAACCACTGACCTTTTAATACTCCTGCAAACCCAAACCCGGAAGCATCTGTAAATAGCTCTAAGGTTTCAGAAGAGTGCCATAGATCATTGATCAGAAGTGAAGATCCGTTATAATTCTCTAAAAACATTAACCAGGCGGCTAAGTCAAGGCGCGCCTCCTGTCCTAGCCGAATATGGAAATGAGGTTTAGCAATGCCCATTGTCAGGTGACATGGTTTTAATGTGAAAAACGCTTTGCAAAATCCACTGCAATGCACAGCTAAATTGCTCAAAATGTTTTTTAGAAATTGAGCAGCCCATGGGAAGGCATTTGTTATAATAATAATGACCTGCAAATGTAAATCCCAACAGATGATAATCCCTAGAATGCACAGGAATAATCCTAAAAGCTGCCTTTATATCCGCTTTAGCGATAAAGCATCCTTGTCCAACCGATGTGAAATAAGGTAATCATAGTCTTCATATGACACAGAACACGACTCCTTTGGTATACCACAATTAACGGAATCTCCCTTGGGAAATGAGAGGTCATGAATGACCCTAATGCCTGGCTCTGACTTTGGAATAAGTCCTAATGGTGATATAACTAAGTTAGGAAATGATGGAGTTACGAAGGGCCCTGCAATGTGTTTTGTTCTACATGAATCATTTCTGTGGCTACAGAAATATTTTCTAGGAGAGATGGGTGAATGCATGGCACTGCTATATAACCGAGGTCTCCCCGGAATGGAATCCGAAACCTTTTGTGAAATCCCTGTCCAATTTTCTTTTAATAGTGCCAGGAGCCACACGGCGTGCACCGGTGTTGGGAGCTTGGGTGTTGGGGAAGGAGGTTGGGTGTCTAATTGGGCACTGAGACATGGCATGGGGGGCACTGCAGGTGGGACATTGGTGTTTGAAAGTGCACCATAGGTTTTTGCAACTCCCAAAGCTGCAGAAGGAGAAGCAGTAGCCTGCAGGAAAGGACTGCTTCTTTGGGTTTGGCTGCCTTCTTAAGGGGAAAGTGGCATTCTGGGTAACGGCATGTTGGCTAAGGGAGAAGAAAAGCTCCTGGTGTAATGTAGACCAAGGCATTGAGTCATGTGCCTGCAACTTTTGGAAATCCCTATCATATGATAAGAATACACTGGTGTGGGAGTTAGATGCCATTGTGCGGACAATTTGTATGTATTTGAGGATGTCTGGGACCTCCGCTGGATACTGCTCAGTGTAAATGGCAGTATAAACCAGGAAGGCATCTGACCACTGCTCGATGTTAGCTATTTTCTTAGTGACCTGTTCCTTAACTTGTACCAGTGGGTTATTGCTATCAACATCGAGGACCAGCATCGTTTGGGGGGTAGTGTTTCCTACTAGTATTTCGAGATCTACATATTGTTTCGCCCAAATCTTAGCCCTAACTTTAGGGTCAACCAATTTTCCGAGGGGGACTGAAGCAAAACGTTGCATATCACATGTATATGCCTGGCCTGCCGCCTCATCTACACCCGACACAAGAGTGTCTGGCACCGCTTGAATTCATCTGGCAGCCGCCACCCCAGATCCTGTTACCGCTGCAGGTCCCGCTGCCTCCGCTGGCCCAGATGTAGCTGTTGCAGCTGTCATTGGCTGCTGTGTTGCTGTCGCTGATGCCATGTCCATGACAGACTCTCGAACTGACACCATCTGGTCCTACAGCAACCTCATCAGTTCCTGCATAGCAGCAATATCGGGCAGTTCAGACATTGGATGTACTGTCTTGGCTGGGCCCTGGGAGGATGCTGTCCCCTCTCCTTGTGTCCCCTCTGCTGTGCCTCTTGCATGCCTGCATGACACTCGTGCAGGTGTATCGCCCCGATATCGTGCTGGCACCTTCACTGCCCGTCCTCTTCGTGCTGACATACTGAAACTGCACAAAGACAAACCCAACAGCTACTGGCACAAACTCCCTTACGTGCAAGTTACAGCCCTTCCATTCTTAAACTCCAGTATGAAAAAAGAACTACCGCAAAGGCAAAAGAGGGTTAAATTTATTGGCCACAATACGGGCACAGCCAAGAAGGCCTATAGTTTAATTGCCACAATACGGGCACAGCCAAGAAGGCCTAAAGTTTAATGGCCACAACACAGGCACAGCCAAGAAGGCCTAAATTTTACTAGCCCCAATATGGGCACAGCCAAGAAGGCCTATATGTTAATGGCCACAATACAGGCACAGCCAAGGCCTCTAATTTAATAGCTACAAAACGGGCATGTGCAACTACCCTATTCAAAACTCGCCTCACGCTAACTTCTTGGCTGCTGCAATCACAGCACCACGGACGCTATTGTAATATTTTCTATTCCCCTCCTGGGAGAAGTGCACCCCATCCACCAAATACTTGGGCCAGTCGGCCCACACCCCGCGGTGACCCCAAAAATCAATTGACTCAAAGTATTTAGTTGCCTGAAACATAGTCGTTATATGCACGAACCCGGTCATTAAAATCACTGCATATGTAGTAAGCAGACTGGCTAGCATTTCGAAAATACATCTGTGAAATCACTACTCTCCGTACGCCGGCCATGATAAAATTTGCAAATGCCAGTACGCTATCCCCCAAGTCTATCGGATCCGTATTGGCAACATCATTCGTCCCAATATCCAGAAAGTTAATGTCTTTGCTAACCCTGACGATATACTGCATGAGTGAGTACAATACTTCCACTTTTAACCCTCCTCTAGCTCCAAAAGCCACTTGGAAACACTCCGGATCTAGGTCGAGGTTCATTGAGCGATGAACCAAGGCATAATTTGCTAGCCGACGGACAAAGGAATGTCCGACAACCCCAACTTTTACACCTTCCATCGCTGCGATCCGGAGCAAATTTACCAAAGAGACAAGTGAAATGGAACCACGAGGATTGTGCTTCACTGAATGGCTAGCAGTAGATTGTAACAGATCGTTATTTTAAGAAAAACATTAAAAAATATCGAGAGCAACAAATATTTTATTTTCGTAAACTTTGGCCAATATCAAAAGAGAGGCTAATTATTATGCGGGCATTTTGATTGTAAGAAAATGTCACGTGGTAAGGTCGGCTTACCGTATAATCAATATATAAGCGGAAACATTGCCCACATAAATATCATTTGAGTTTTCATTTCAAATGATGATTTTATATGTCATCGTAGATATAATAATTATACCTACATATTTGCCACTGGTGTGTACAGCAATTTTGAATACTTTTCAAGTAATTATAGTTTATCTGAACCCCACAGAAGTGTTTATGGATGCAAGAAGTCTATACATGGCATAGCAAGCAAACATTGTAACAGACCATGGCTTTAACTAAAACAAAGACCACTGACATATATACTAATGTGGATCATTGGAAAATACCCATGGGCCATGGCTGCTGTTTCTCCCCGTGCATTGAAGGTAACACTATTAGTATTATATACTGTAAAACCTGCCTTAGCGGACACCTGTCCATAATGGACACTTTTGAAAGTCCCAAATTACTTGCTATTAGTTTGCACTGTCCGATAATTGCCCATAGCGGCCACCTGGCGAATGTGGACAATAGACAGGGAATTTGGACCCAACCATTCATAGTCCTGCAAGTCAATCTAGCTGAGCCACCGCTGATACCCACTAACTTCACTAAGTATGTAGCTATTCTATGTCATACCATCTGCATAATTGTCGTCAAGAAGCATAATAAATGTGCTCCAAATAAGGCAAGCCTCTTACCTAGCCGTAGCCTAGGCCACTGTCAGATGTTTAAACTTTCACCCCTTGGTTTCTCGTGGACATCAAAGCCATTTGAGCTTGTCTTTCCGTAACCCTAACCCTGCTTTGTTCCGACAAAAGCTCAGTCTAATTCTCAGAATCCAAGCTCCAACCAAAGTGAATGAACAAGGAGAAATTTTTCAATGTTACTATCCAGCGGACAGCAGTGGACCGCCTATAATTCGTTTCAATTACGCCACTCAGTAGATTAATCATTTGTTGGTAGAGGGGTCAAAGAAATGGTGATTACATGGGACTGATCACGGCCCCCACATGCCACCTGGTTTCCATGCAGTGGAATGCAGTAACGCTGTGTGATTAATGAAATTTTCACCAACTAAGTTTATGGCCCACATATGTTGTATATAGGCCTACATGTGTCGTTTTATTAACCGTAGCTTTGTACCGTTCATGACAGAACCAATTAGCGACCACAACAAATTATAATGGCACCACGTAGTGAGTGTCAACTTAATCAAATTCTCCATAACGGACATCTGTCCATAACGGACATAATGCTTAGTTCCGAATGTGTCTGCTATGGACAGGTTTCACTGTACAGTGAAACCTCGGTATTATGGTCACCCACGGGACTGAGTCAAAGTGACCATAATAGCAAGGTGACCTTAATAGTGAATATGGGCACTAAAGCATCATATGGGACTTGGAGAAATGTCACATTGAGCAAGTATATCATGTGTAATGTGGTGGTTGTATTATTGATGTATGTAATTACATGTACACAAAACCATTCCCATGTCCGTGTCGACCTGCAATAAAAACATGTCTTAACAGCTGTTCAGTTCAAACTCTGAATAAACGCACACTCACAAACACACACAGAAATTTCCGATGTTGTTTTTTCGTAAGCCGTAACTTTGCGTAACACCATAAGGCATTTAGCATGCTCGATTGCAGTGAAATTATTCATACATCTGATCAATCGGTTTATTTTGGGGAGCCTATATTATATGACCACACGTACTATGTATCACAGGATTATTGAATTTTGTTCGTTATGCCACTTATTTTGCAACGTTTTGCCACCTCTAGGGCCTGCTATTCCTACAAGTGCTCGTTGGTGTTTAAGCAAACAGTAGGGTGCCTAGTAATATACGGTGTCCTATTGTTAGCGTCGACGGCACCGTGTTTTTCAATAAAATTTACTCGGCCGCTAAGCTTAGGCCTAAGAATTTGCCTTCAAAGTGTTAACTAAAGTGACTGGTGTCTTGTTTCTTGCATTGTTTTCTGAATTTAACTGGTAACTGTGTAAAACGCAGACGCCAGTGTGTGTCTTCACATTGAGATTTCTTTTGACGGAACGGCGGCTGGCCCGCGGCTGCTTGCCATTGCAGCCGCCAAATCTTGGCTTCCCGGTTGTGACTGACCATAAGTGCGGGGTTAATCTGCGGGCAATCTCAACGTTTTGCACTGGGTTACTGACCGTATTCCTGAAAAGCGAGGTGATCGGATTAGCGGGACTAACGTCCTATCTCTTACTGTGGAAATCATTTAG
This sequence comes from Lamellibrachia columna, assembly GCA_963662155.1. Lineage (NCBI taxonomy): Eukaryota > Metazoa > Annelida > Polychaeta > Sabellida > Siboglinidae > Lamellibrachia > Lamellibrachia columna. The sequence continues at coordinate 48,141,003 of OY759271.1, forward strand.
GACTGTCCCAGGGTGACCATTATGGCAGGGTGACTGTTTTACCGGGTTGACCATAAACCAAGGTTCCACTGTATATATATATATATATATATATATATATATATATACTTTGCATATCCATAGCAATCTTTCTGGATTAAAGTAAAATCATACACATGGCATACCTAAGTATTTGTTATCAAAACTTGCAACAAAATTCATAATATGATAATCTTCATTTGTAATCTTCATTTGTATTTTATGAGCATTGATTGTTTAAGGCTGGGTGTTTCTATCAGTGACATAGTTAGCTATTTGCTCATATTCTGCTACAGAGAGACATCAATCTGGCAGCACTTACCTAGACGCACTTGAGAGGAACGGAGTTGATGAGTACGTAAGACAAAAGACATACGCAAAACAAGATAAGCTATGGTTTGGGAATTTGTGATTGGTTTTCTGTTGTGTTGACATGTGCCAACTGCAAATGTTGCTTTATTGTGAAGTGCAAGCAGTGAGCAACAATTGAAACGTTGTTAACCAGAATTGTTGGACATAGTCATAGCAGGGCAATCATGTGTCAAACTAAGCTTGAAACATTCTTGTCCAACAATCAAGCGATAAGTATTTTGAACACTATTTAAAATTTGGTATGTTATAAATGCACCATGAAAGTGTTTATGCTGTGTTATCTACTTTTTCTGTTTTTTCTTGGATGCATGTTTGAGAGTAGGAAAGGAAGCCAATGTCATCGATGAAATCTGGGTCTACTAGCTGTGTAGTAAGTCCCCATATGAGTTCTCTTGATCGTTCGCTGGTGGCTTTCCTCATCACCCAATCAATAATGACCAGAAAGATTAATCGCGAGGTGATGCACCCATGTCTTTCAGGATCAACCTATAACATGTTCCAGATGGGTGACGAACCAGAAGCAGCGGCAACAACAAGAACAGCAGCTGTTCACCAAGATGATGGAACTAGAGAAAAGGTTCGATAACAGTAAAACACGCACATTCACGCATGCATGCACATGTATATATGCTAGTGCCCTGCGCGGGCCTAGAATTTGATCCCAAGCCCGGCCCGCAATTAACATTTAGAGGCCCGGCCCAGGCCCGCAATAATTTTTCAAGCCCGGCCCAGGCCCGCAAACTAGAATTTAGGCCCAGGCCCGACCCAGAACATGAATGTTTGGCCCAGGCCCGGCCCGCAAGTTCCAGGCCCGGCCCATACTCGCGGGCCAAAGATGGGTAAGCCCGCGGCCCACTAAGTTTAGAGAAGATAAACCTATAATCTTATAACAAAGACGAAAAACAAATAAACTGTAAAACAGACTTATTGTTTTATTAAATAAAAAAACATATATACATATATGAGATGGGGCATAATATCCTTAGCTCTTAGTTGAGTACTACTCTTATGCTGATGTTAGTGTGCTGGATGAGTTCTAAAAATCCAGCACCACCAACTTCTTCAAACTTACGAATATCCTGAAGAAAAATAAAGAAAAACTTCTTAGTGTCATTACTATTAAATATGATAACATTTGTTATATTTGGCTTTAAGGTATTGCTTTTGGTTAGGGTAGGAGATTTGTTTATCTAACCCTGACTTAACCCATATGCAAGCCATAACCCCAATTTATATTGTTAATTGAATTAGCTCAACTAAGTTAACATAATTTAATATGATATTTCAATTAAATGTTACTCACTGGCACTGACACCCAGTGGCATTTCCAGCAGGCTTGCAGTCACTAGCTTGAGACAGACAGGTTCAGACATGTGTGAATTAGTACAAGTGTGAATGAATTAAGACGGGAGAAATACCAGTTACCAACTGGGTTGGGTAGTGGGCTAGTGGCCTAGTGGGCACTTGGCAGTGGGCAGGTCATTCAGGTAGGCAATGTTTGGAGGGAAGACCTAGACAATAGAATGTTCACTGGTAGGGTCAAAGGGTGATAAGTTGATGATTAACCATGGCTTGATTGCCTCTACAAATATTTCTAAAGTAAACATTTAGGGCTGGCTACTTCCACCCAAGTGAACTTATGGGGCCATTAGATTCCATGCAAGGTCTCAATTTGCAACTATATAATACTAAAGAAATAATTTTAAGCATTCATTAACTGGAATTACAATTTATAATCAGTTTTTATTAAAAAATAAAGTAATAATCGGTGTTTTGTATGAATATTTTTATTATGTCCAGGCCCGGCTCGGCCCGCTCACACTAGGCCCAGGCCCGGCCCAAGCCCGTTGTGTTTAAATTGTTTTCAGCCCAGGCCCGGCCTGGGCCCGCAGTATGTAGGCCCAGGCCCGGCCCACCAAATTATGTAGAGGCGCGGGCTGCGGGCCGGGTTTGGACCCAAAGCCCGGCCCGCACAGGGCACTAATATATGCACATGTTTTTTGTCAAGGGGTCTTGCGACCCATGTGTGATCCCCACTGGACCAAACATTAATGCTAGGTCTATGGGCATACCTATGTAGAGGTATATATATTATATATACATTACTCACTCATCTTCGTGCCACAGGAGCCACACAAGGCTTCTGCAAGAGATCGCCACTGCTGTCGGTACGCAGCATGCTTGGTGATGGAATCCCATGTCCAGCTGCATGCTTTTGTCTCTTTTTTGATTGTCCTTTGTGTCTCCTTAGGGCAACCCTGTCTCCTTCAACCATTTGTTGTCCAGCGTAGGGCTGTCTTTGTATTGAGCAGTGCTCCAAGGGACATTCGGCACACGTGCCCAAGCCATCTCCATATCCGTCTCTTTATATGTGTTGCCAACTATGTTGTGTTTGTTTTGCGGCGTAGCTCTTCATTAGCGTTTGGCCAAAATAGCCTAAGGATTTTCTGGAGACACATATTCCAGAAGGTTTCAAGCTTGTTTGCTTGTCTGGCTGTCAGTTTCGAGCACTCATAGCCATATATATATATATATGTACACTAAAAAAATTACTGTTGTACAATTTCAGTTGTGTTTTCAGTTTCAGCTGCTTTGACTTCCAGATGGATGTCAACGTAGCAAAAGCCTGACTGGCCTTATTGATTCAAGCCGTGGGATCTATCTCTGAATCTCCATCTGTTGTGATTTTGCTTCCAAGGTTCATGTATTCTTGGACCTTTTGCAAAGCATCATTGTTGATGGTGATAATGGGGGTTATCTGGTCTTTGTTGTATTAAGTTTTAGCCAATTGGAGGTGCTGTTGTGGTGAGTTTCTCCATGTTTCCTCTCACGACCTTGTGTCAGCTGAGCAATGTCATCGGCTTAGTCCAAATCTATCGAGGTTTAGTGACGATCTGATGCCCCATCTTTCCATCTTTAATGATTTTGGCTAATCAATGGCGAGGATGAACATAAATGGAGAATGCATCCTGTTTCACTCCAAATTTGATGCTAAAGCTGTCTGTCAGGTGGCTGTTACCAGCGACTTGCCACTGAACATCTGTGTAGAATATCTTGTTCACATTTAATATCTTTTGGTGATCACCTCCAGAAGGGTTCTATGTGAAAACTATTGAATGCCTTTTCGAAGCCAATGAAGGCAATGTAGATCGTACTGTTCCATTTTATTCCATGATCTGCCGTAATGTGAAAATGTGGTTGATGTAAGACTTGCCTCTTCTAAAACCGTTGTGCTGCTGTCAGAAGATGGTGATAATAGCTGCTGATATTCTCTTCAGGATGATCCGGCTGACAATCTTACATGTCAGTAATAAGAAGGGATACCCTGCCAATTTTTACAGTTCCCAAATCAACCTTTGACAATAGTGCTTGTCTTCTAGTCATCTGGCGTGTCTTGTTCATCGCAAATCTTCTGGAAGATCTGACATAGGATACCGGGGTCTCATGTTCCTCTACTTTCAGCATTTCTGGACAGACGCTGTCCTTCCCTGGTGCTTTTTTCTCTACTCCATTGGGTTCTTTAACTTCTGCTTCTGTGATTTCATCGAGATTGATCTCAAGGTCCCCTGCTTCCTCTGGGATGTCTGCAAGAGTGTCCCTTCCATCTCTTTACCTCCTCTTTCTCATATGCAATTATCTTTCCATATGCAGATATTTTGTTTGTTTCTATTTTGAAGTTTTATATCATGATTGTCTATGTGACAATATTATGGAAAATACCTGTTATTTTGACAGATTTGCAGCAAAGTAGCATTGAATTTACTAAGGATGTTTATAAGCAAACCATACAGCTTCTATAACACTGAATGATATATATATATATATCATATATATATATATATATAATTATAGATATATGTATATACTTCTACACCATTGTTGATATACATTTCTATTGTACAGGCTGGACGAGCAGCACCAATAAACAGAGAGCCTGTTTAACCAAGATGGAGGAACTAACGACAAGGTTCGATAACAATAATACGCATGCACGCACTCACTCACTCACACATGGACGCACATGCATCTAGTTTTTTTGTCATCCCTGACTTCGAGAACCTGTCATTGGTCTCCATTATGTTGTTATCTTTGTCCACCTGTTGTCCTTAGTTCTGGCAAGGTGTCCCGCCCATCTCCATTTCTTGATTTTAACTTGTTTTATGATATCATGGATTTTAGTTTGTTCTCTGATCCATTTGCTAGTTTTTCTATCTCCCTAGGTAATTCCTAGCATAAATCTTTCCATTCTTCTTTGTTTTGTTCTAAGTTTTGTTCCATTTTTTTGTCATTGCCCAAGTCTCTGCACCATATGTCATAGAGGGTAATATACATTGGTCAGACTACTTTTCAGGCATATTGGCATGTTACTCTTCATAATGTCATTCATTCATTTTCCGAAGGCACTCCACCCAGTTTGGGTTCTCCTTTTAACTTTGTTGAACATGACTTTTGTCTTTTTCATGTTGATTCTTTCCCAATATTGTTACTTTCTTTGTTGAGCTCATTCAAACATTTCCTCTAGTTCTTCTGCATTGTTTGTGATAAGAACAATATCATCAGCAAAGCGCAGATGATCACCATTTATGTTGATTCACTGTCTATCTCAGTCTAACCTCCTGAAGATTCCTTCTAAGGCAGCATTAAACAATTTAGGTCCTGTCTTACCCTTCTATCTGTATCGATCTTGTTGCTGTCTTGGTGGAGTCTGATGGTTGAGGTTCCCTGTGTTGATGATATTGATGTAGGATGAATGGACACCCTGGTTAACGAGAGCTTCAAGAACTGCTGGGATTTCAATGCTGTCAAAGGCTTTCTCATAATCAATAAAATCCAGGCATAATGATTGCCTGTATTCTTCATGTTTTTGGATGATCTGGTTTATTACATGTAGGTGGTCAGTTGTTGAAAAACTGCTTTTGAATCCTGCGTGTTCTCTAGGTTGTTTGAAATCTAGGATGTTGGTAACGCAATTTGTTAGAACTTTGGTGAATAACTTATACAGAATTGAGAGAAGGCTGATGGGTCTGTAATTTTTCAGATCCTTAATATCCCTTTTCTTCCTTGAATGGATAGATGATCCGGTTTCTTGGTTATAAATATTAAGCATGATTACCTCTCAAGAAACTTGAAGTTTGTTCTGAATATTTCGACTGCATCTCGCAGTCTTCTTCAGCAGACTGAAGTTACGGATGTGTCACATGACCAATGTCAAGGATTTTCAAGTCCTATAACATCCCGGTTTACCACAAACCTATCAACACCCTGAGGTCACTGTTGGTACACCCAAAAGACAGAACAGCAAAGGCAGCAAAGTGTGGGGTAGTATATGACATACAATGCCCAGAATACACTATATAGGAGAAACAACCAGAACACTTGGCACAAGAATCAAAGAACATCTATCTTGTCGCCAACCCCTATAAGTGAACACAAACTGAACACAGGCCATCAGTGCTCTATGAAGGACGTTAATATTCTAGACCACGAGGAGAACTGGCACAGGAGAAAAATAAAGGAGGCGATTAACATCTACAGAAAGAAACCTACGCTGAACCGAGACGTCGGCCAGGAGTTCCCACCAGTCCTACTCCAGCTTGTGTCACATGACATTGGTCATGTGACACATCCGTAACTTCAGTCTGCTGAAGAAGACTGCAAGATGCAGTCGAAATATTCAGAACAAACTTAAAGTTTCTTGAGAGGTAATCATGCTTAATATCCCTTTTCTTGTGTAGTAGTATGATGATGGCATTTTTTCAGCTACCTGGAATCTTGTTTTATCTGATGGACTGGGTGAAGAGTTCAGCAAGCTGTTTGCATACAGTCGCGACCCGTTATTATGCGGACTCGGATATAACGCGGTTGGTCATGGACCCCGATTTTCTGCCGCCAGGGGTGAAACAGTTGGGCTGCCACCAATCGTGTTTCGTCGGCATTGGCTTCGGCCGGGTGACTTGTTAATTGCAATGGTGATTCACACAAATGCGTTGCATGACAATAAAACATTCACATTCAGTGGTAATTTATACATCAGAGATACACCAGCCAATTCACTCCTGCACCTTTCAATCAATTAAAAACATTGAAGTTTAACCCGTTTATTCTACATAACAGGCAGCAAGAGCAAGTTGATTTCAAGCGGCAAGATTAAACCATTCTTATTGAATGCCCATGGACATATATTTATATATATGTCCATGGAATGCCAATACATGAAAATACAGCGTACACAGTACACGAAAAGTTAGATTTGGTCATCCGGATACAAAAGGGTGAATCGCAATGCAAAGTGTCTTCGGAGATGTGTGTTCCTGAATCGACGCTTCGGGGATGGCTAAAGGATGAAGTGAAGCTACGAGAATTTTTAATTTAAGTTTGTGCTGCAAGCGTAAATTCGTAAACACATGTTCCACTGCTGGTCTCCAGGTTATTGTTTTTGATGAGCATTACTCAGTGACACGTCATCATAACAGATTATTGTCGATTTGTATTCCATACTACATGTGTGTTTTATTCAATTCAACTTGTTGACATTTTTAACTCGATACAACACACATTGACGTTAATATTCTACTCTAAATAAGCTTTATAAACCATGCGGGACAACAGGGCTTCCTCACAGCGGCGGCGATCAGTGGTGGCATCACGTGTTAATTGCTGTTCATGGTACCCCTGGTGGCAGATATGGGAACACCTAACGCACTTTGCTTACAATGCGGTCGAACATCGTGGACCCCGACCACCGCGTTATAATGAGGCGCGACTGTACTATGTCCTCCCCTTCTTTGAAGAACTCTATTAGGACTTCATCTTCTCCTGGTGCTTTGACTTTCTTCATATCTTTCAGGACCTTTTTGAATTTGTCTCTTGTGGTGTTTGATACTTGATCCTCATCTATGTTGATATCAGGTTTTGATAGTTTCTTTTTACTGGGATGCTAATGATTTCATCTGTATTATTTATGATATTCCCATCACTGGATTTCAGGGTAATATTTTGTGATTTTCCAAGTATGAGTTTTTTTAGCTCGTTTGAGGCTTCTTTGTTCTTGGATGGTCTGTTCAATCTTTTTAATGTTATATTGGCAGATTTCATCTTGCATCCATTTCCTGTTGGTTTTACATGTTTCTGCATATTCTATTCTTTGATTTCCTTTTTCTTGTTTCAACAGTTTGAGTTTTTCCTCAGAAAGTTTTTTTGCTTTGGTGTGTGTTTCTTTCCCTGCGCTTTGTGTGATGGTGTCCGTGATTTTCTCGCACTATATATCTATGTCTACTTTATCATGCAAGGCATCAAATTTGCTTTGTAATTCTATCTGCTTTTTGCTGAAGATTTTGCAAGGTTACTTTTTTACTTTTCTTTCTCACTAGTCTCGCCCTTTCTATACTATATTGATCTTGATTTTTGCCCTAACTAGGCGTTGATCACTTCCAGTGTTGAACTGAGAAAGCACCGAGTCGTCTTTCACAATTTCTTAGTTGTTGGCTAGGATAAAGTCAATTTCGTTCTTGGTCTCTCCATTTGGACCTTTCCATGTCCATTTCCATTTAGGATTCTTTTTGAAGAAAGTATTCATGATTTCGAACTTTCTACTTTCAGTGAATTCTATTAGCCTGTCACCCCTTCCATTTTGTTGACCTATTCCGAAGTTTCCTATAGTTTGTTCTTGATTGTAAGCTTTTGATCCAACTTTGGCATTAAAATCGCCCGTGATGATGGTACGCTGTTTTATCTTGGTTCAGGATATCATTTATTTCTTCATACATAGCATGTACTTTTTCCTTGGGGTGGCTAGATGTTGGTGCATAGACTTGAATAATATGCAACCTCTGTCTTTTAGAAAGCTTGATAATCACTTGTGCAACTCTTGAAGAAGTGCTTTTAAAACTGATGACATTAGATCTTGATGTACAAGAAATCCTACTCCCTGTGGCTGTTATTGTCATTTCCACTGGTATAGAGTAATTTCCCACTTTTAAGCTGATCTAGTTTTTCCAATCTCCCCCTTGCTTCACTGATCCCAATAATGTTCATGTTGATATTTTTTAAGTTCAAGAAGTTTTTCATCTTCAAGTAGTGATCTGGTGTTATACGTTCCTATTGTTAAGTTCTTCAAGGAGCTTATCCGAACCCAGGGATTCTTAGCACCCTGTGCTCTCTCGTCAGAGCAACCGCTCCCGTGGCTGTTGACTTGAGAACTGCTGGGGACTGAGGGCCGTTGCTTTGGTCATGCTACCATAATTGCTTGAGGGTTTGTGGCCTATACTCACCATGCTGGCGACATATGCAGGTTGGCGAGTTTTAAGCAAACTCGAACATCCAGTTGGCACCCATACTAAAGTTCATATGGGGATACACCTTCACTGTCAACTGGGGATCTGTGTATATGTACCCCAGATGACATCTGTGATGTCTCGATCTTTCCTGGGATCAGGTGCCTCTACCCTACCTATCCGATAAAATACTAGTTCCGTTGCCAATTGGATGTTGAGAAGAGAATAAGGGCTAGAGCAGTTGGAACAAGCTTGAGAGGTAGAGGTAGCTCAACACCTCACTGTGGCTAAAGGAGCCAACCCACCACCATATATTATTAGTTCATCACCAGTACCAGATGTTAAATTTCAGGAGGCTATTTAGAGCAGTGAATTGTGCCTCCAGAAATGGTATCTAAGAAAAAATGCTATGAAGGATAATACATCACGTGAAATGGATGGAATTCCATCAAAGGTATTAATGGAAACAGTAGAACAAATTAGAATACCACTTGAATGGAAAGATGTAAAAATCATACCATTGTTTAAAAAGGGTTCTAGATATAAGTAAGAGAATTACAGACCAGTGAGTTTAACATCTAAAAATCATACCATTGTTTAAAAAGACTATAAAAAAGACCATCTTGTTAAGCATAAATTAATAAATCCATCTTGACATGGATTCATAAAAGCGAGGTCATGCTAAGAGTTGGAGAAAATCATGACTTAGAAAATAGGATTTTTTATTTAAGTCGTATTTTTAAAAAATCTGATGTATACCTGAGTCTTAACAGAGGGTACATGATTTTAGACTGGTAGAACATTATATACCGGTAATATAATTATAACATAGGTTGAATTAAAACAGCAACATAAATGTCACTTTAAAAAATATTGTATCAGAACTGTCGGCAGTCTATCATCAATTGATACCAAATAAAAAAAAATATGAAAAAAATGTTTTGAGTGATTTAAATCAATGATTTAACTCAAGTGATTTAAATCAAACTACTCTGGTCTTGCTTAACATATTATCATATTATGTTTTTTAAAAGAAATCATTAAGTGGGTAGATTAGGGATCACCAGTAGACATTATCTACTTAGATTTTCAGAAACCTTTCGACAAATGTCAGATCAAAGTCTATTACTTAAATTAAAAGCCAATGGTATCAGGATGGCATAATCAACTGGATAGATAAAATGACTGACAGACAAAAGACAAATTGTTGTAGTAGATGGGGAGGTTTCAAACTGGAAATCAGCTTAATACTCATATTATTCTTAATAACAAGCAACATACTGAAATTTGCAGATAACACAAGTGTTTAGAAAGATTAAACATTATGGAAATAAATAACATTTACAAGATGATCTAGACAAATTAGCGAAATGGTCTGAACAAATGAGATGTTATTCAATTTTGGGAAATGCAAATGCCTACACACAGATCCCGGGAACTTTGATATAAAATAGGAGACTATTCTAGGTACTTCCATAACAGGACTTTGGAGTAACAATAAGTGCTGATATGAAAGTTTCCGAGCAGCGTGGTATTGCAGCTTCAAAATGTAATAAAATTTCTTGGGTTGGTTAGGAGAAATATAACACATAAGGAAAAACAGTAATTATACCTACATGTAAAGCAAGCATTAGACTTTATTTAGAGTAATCTATACAAGCTTGGACACCATATCCGATGAAGGATATAGATATGCAAAAAGACGTCTAAAATGCGCATTAACAACCCTAGAGACAAGGATGTTAAGAGATAAAATTGAAGTTTTTTTAAGATAACGAATTGGTATGAAAATGTACTCACGGAGGACGATAAATGAATGGAACAAGTTGTCTACATATTATTGTTTAGGTGGTAGCAGCATGAATATGTTTAAAAACAAAATTGATAAATATATCTATATCAAATTCATATCTCAGAAGGGTGGCAGGTTATACATAGATGAAAGTGTTGGACTCTTGATAAGTCAATGGCTTCCATATCCACTTGCCATTTAGCTTGTTTGCCTTGGATGGTAATCTTGTTAAATCTTTTAAAATTATTTTTACAGATTACAGAAATAGACTGAGGAAACCAACAATGGGAACCACATGCTCTATTGGCACCAACAGCAGCACCAAGGCCACCAGCCACATGAGTAGTAGTTGGAGTAGTAGTTGGTTTGAGCAGTTCAAGATGTGGTTAATGCAGTGCATAGTAGGTTAGGTTTTGACGCTTTGACATTGTTGCTTGTGTGCTTCAATTTCTTTAGATGTTTCCCATTCAGAATGGTTTGAAGCAATATAGAATGATGGTTATCCATACTCTATACATACACAATATTATATTCAAGAATAATTTTTTATAGAAACTCTGTATCGAGTTGTTTTTGTTTGTTATAAATGATGCGATTTTCGTAGTATGAATTATGGTAGTTATGATTGCTAGTTGCATCAGTTAATGGCACTTAACAGAACATATGCTAACACACTTTTATCGGTATTTAACACAGTGCAATGACACTGTGCAATAACACTATAAAAAAATTCAATTGATTTACCCAGACCATATTAGGTTAGGTTTTGACGCTTTGACATTGTTGCTTGTGTGCTTCAATTTCTTTAGATGTTTTCCATTCAGAATGGTTTGAAGCAATATAGAATGATGGATATCCATACTCTATACATACACAATATTATATTCAAGAATAGTTTTTTTTTTAGAAATGCTGTATCGAGTTGTTTTTGTTTGTTATAAATGATGCGATTTTTGTAGTATGTATTATGGTAGTTATGATTGCTAGTTGCATCAGTTAATGGCACTTAACAGAACATATGCTAACACACTTTTATCGGTATTTAACACAGTGCAATGACACTGTGCAATAACACTATAAAAAAATTTCAGTTGATTTACCCAGACTTCACATCTGCATTGTGACTCTGCACGTTGGTTTTGTTTAGATCCTGCACCGGTGTTCACATTTATTCATTTAATAAATGCGCTATGGATTCTAGCATTAAGATTAATTTGTCATAGTTGTTTGTTGCATTGTAGGGAATAGTATTTTTCTACCAGAAGTATCCGTTATAAATCATCATTACATGGCATCACAGTCTGACACAACAAATGGATGATGGATATATAGTCCTTTGACGACCACTGCTCGGTCCCATCATGACGAAGCATGGGCCTCGGCAATGGCAGACATCCTTCACTAGGTTTTTCAAGCTACCATTGAAGGTCAACAGCTGAAGAGTGACGGGGAAGTAGTAGTAGAAAACTCGGACATGGGTGCACCTATCCTCTTGAAAAGGATGCTGAATCTCAAAATGGATCAAGCTGCGATGATAAACCAGATATGTGCCGACACAACGAAGGACAGACAAGGGGTAGGTACCGCTGCTCAGCGTACTGATCTGAGATCAACCAACCCCTCCTCTATTGGGGCTATCTTCAGTCATAGCAATCATATATATGACCGTTGAGGCAGCTGATGCGTGTAGCCATCGATTGGATGACACTCACGCGCAGTTGCAACGTCGACATGGAATGTTGTTTCTAAGGTGCACAGACCTATGGCAGACAAGGCCAGGATCTGTGTGCGTGTGCGTGTGTGCTTTTTGGTTACACTCGCCCTCCTGAACTGCGTACCTATGTATTCAGGATTGCCGAAATGATGATAAAACAACCATGACCACAATATTGAGACTAGCATCACTGATTCGGAAAGTTGTTGACATCTATGCCTCTATCAAACAGCATGCTGGGCAAATGAGATTGTTCTGTATTAAAGATTCCTCCTTCCTTCCAAATTTTTTCACAAGTCTCATTTAAGATGAAAACCTACCTAGCATCCACTGCTCATTTGTGCAACTTATATGCGGCATACCAAAACCAGGCTTTTCGAGTCAAATGGACAATTCCATATTATTAGTGATTCAAATAGAGGATATTCATAGCTTTAAAATTACACCAAGATGAACATTGTACCTTACTCGTAGGCAAACATATTCCAGTTGAAGCACATACATTTGTGGAATATCACTTCCGAGAAAATAAGCTTTTAAAAAACCGTCCTGAAAAATTGGTCTTCTCCAACATAACCATAGCAACCACACATTTACAATGCTCCAATCTTCATGTAATTTTGCACAGACTTAGAGATAGTGTATACACAGAAGATGTAGAAGTATAATTAGGAAATAACAAATACTTACTGAGTACCACCAATTTGACTACGATTACATATCCCCGGAGGTCATCGCGAGCACAGGTCATTGTAAACAAGGATCACTTTCAAAATATCTTAGTGTTGTATTATCTTAAAAATATAAACAATTTAACATTACAAATCGTAACAGGACACACTGCCAGGTCCATCAGAGTTGTCCAAAACCTATTTACATGGCACGTCCTCTGTCCCTGCCTCTGTGGGCTCAGCATGGCCTGCCCCGTGCCCCTCGACCAACGAGGACATCCTCTCAGCGTGGACTCCAAAGAGGTCACAGCACCGCTGCACCACGAAGTAGATGGGCCCGGGCTGCATCGGGTCATCAGGGTACATCATCTAGAAGCATTCAAAACATAACTTATGCAAAGGTGCAGTAATCGGTGACAACTTGTTCATAATCATAATTTTACTCGATCACTCAAAATGTTAGAATATTCACGGTAATCACAACCAATTATGTTTCAAGTGTAATTATTTCATCTCTGCAAAAAGATGGTTTCCTCATGTAAGACATGTCTAATAGCATTTTACTAACCACGGCAAAATAATTGTATTATTTTCCAAAATGCTCAGAAGTTCAGTAATTACCAACATTTTAAGCAGTGAATAAGCAATGGACCTTGGGGAACACATAATATTATTGTTATTTAAATATGATTTGATAATAACCTGTTGGGCAAAATCAAAGCTGTAGTGAAAGGAGATATCGGCAGAGTTGGGCTGATGTGGTCCGAGGACAAGATCATGTGTTGTGGCCGTCTGCTTCACCGCTGCAGCAAGGCTGTTGTGTTTGGCCCGGGCAAAGGTGGCCAGTCGCAGGTGCTCCTCTTGTCGCTGAAGGGCTGCAGACTTCTGCTCCTCGGCAGTGTTCGCTGATCTAAGGCATAAAATATGCAACAGTTGTTTTATTGAATCAATCAAAGGTTGCTTCCCAGAGAAATCCAGATGGTGTTCGAATGAATGTGTCTGTAAAGCAACATGACCACTCCTAAAGACTGAGTAAACACTGTAGAACGATATACCTATACCTTTTTTACCATTATGTTTGATCAATACCAGAAACACTACGGTTGCAAGCCTCCCTAGGCCCTAGCACATAACATTGATGTGCTAAATGCATACATAATATTATTAAAAATATTATGCACTTTATGTATGCATGTATAATATTGTATTGAAACAAATGTACTGCTGTTAGATAAAACTCTGATAATGGTAGTTCATAGAGGATACATAAGGATAAAGAGTGCTTACCTCATAACCATGGTGTTGTTCTGCTGACACACCCAGCAAAGGTCACTCTTCGGCTTCGCCACAACAATGTAGGGGAAAAGTTGCTTCTACAGCTGACAGAAGGCCCTCAGCTTCACCTTTCGAATCACAAGCGGGCAGTCTGCCTTGCAGGTGAAGTGGCTTGGTAGGACACGCAGGTCATCCCTTGCAAACCTCGGCCGTGGAGTACAAGGCCATGCTGGTCAGCAAAGTTGAGCAGAAACTCAGTGACATGCTACACGTCCTCCAGTGTTAACGCTGTCTTTGTTCTACCACCTGCAAACACAGCATTACATGTATCTAAATTACTTGCTCAACACAAAACAAGTAATTACGATAATATATACACCTAGGGTATATACATAGTTATATTGATATGTAAAAAATAGGTATTAAACATATATATTTACCTGACTTTTTACATCTTGGGATGAGGCCGTTCTGCTCATAATGCCTTTTCAGGTTGGTCAGCTTTTCCTTGCTGATGTCGGCCAAGTAGAGGAATGTATCACGGCAAATGTGGCGATGTTCAAAATAGAAGCACCTGTATGAATTAAGATCTTATTCAAAACATTGCCAACTCTGTGTGCTACGAACATTTTATAACTACACATGTATAATAATTTATATAAATGAGATATATGGTAGACGTACCTGATGCGTGACTTCTTCCTATCGGCATTGCTGTGCTTCGTGTTCAATGTCTGCTGCGTGGCGTTGATCGAGCAGCAGATCATACCCAGAAGAATCAGGTCTTTTTCCCCATTTGTCAGCTCCTGCATGTTGAGCCTAAAGGAGAACAACGAAAAACGAATCAGAATGTTCTGAGTCTTGTTCAATATACTCACCAGTCAAAATAAATAAACAACCCACGGTTACTTGACTTAAAAGTAAAATAAAAAATCTCGCCAATAAAAAAACACACCTGACTAACCGGTAAATATAAAACACACCTGACTCATCTGCATAAACCTCCTGACTATAAACTGGTAAAATAGCAAAACAGAGTCTTGCTCCTGGTTGGAGAAACCATCGATGCAACGTGTGTCCGCTGACCCCATCTTGCAATGCCAATGGCAGTGGCATCGCTTCTGTGGCACATCCATAAAGTCGAACACTTCCTGCGCTTTGCTAAGGGCAGCGGTGACTCCAGAATAGTGCTCTTCAGTGTCACTGTCGTCAACATCAGCTGAGGCTTCAGCTGGCTCAGTGACTGAGACGCTCAGCAATGATGCATGGCTACAATCATCCATTGAACAGTCGTCAGTGGCTATACAGAATTGCAAGCCAACGGCATGTGCCATGGGTCAATAAATGAATTATGTACAGAGAGTTAAATAAACTTAATGCTAACCATGTCATAATAGAAAAATAACAGGGCCCTGGGCCTGGCCTTAGCCTAGGCACGCGACAATCGGCCTACATACACGCTAATCGCTTTGGCCGCGACATCGATCTCCGTGCTCGTTCATTCGCCCGGTGACCGTGTTTTTGCTGCGCATTTAGCTGGCGTATTTTAGGAGGTCCCGGAGAACACTCATTGTGATGATGTAGTTAACATGTTCCGCTGACGCGTCTTTTTCGAAATTTTCCAATCCGATTTGTGGAAGTCAAAAAATATTTACGTCAAACTTTTTGACTGTCAAAGTCATCAACCATTTACCTAAAGGTAGCTAACATTTTTTCAAACCTTTATAATTTGTATTTCCATATACTTGTCTATGTGTGTGCCAAATCTGAGGCAAATTAAACTATTAGCACATTGTTTTCTAGAGTTAGCAAAATTTCATGTCAAACCGACAAATGGTTGATCGTTTAAATAACCGTGGCCCACCATGATCATACTAAAATAATTCTTTTTGGTGTATTTAATAGTTTCCCGATAATAATGCCTTAGTAACGTCGATGATTGAAGATTTTGAAGGATACTATTCATGCTTAAAATAGAGCTATTCCTGGCATTTAGGTCACGTGACCCTATTCTTGCAATGTGATTGGCTGATGTTGTTTACAAACACAAGGGACCATGTGCTTTTATTGCTGTATTATTTAGCACCTTCTATTTTATGAATTTAAGTTAATTTTGTGGATTGTTGATTCTGCTAAAAAAGATTATCATTACTTCATACATTTACTTGAACTTTCTAAACATTTGTTTCTACCTTATTCATGATATTAATAGTAACCCTACCCAAGGTTTTTAGGCTGGGTAGTTATCGAGTAAAGTTTTGAAAAAAGACCCCTCAAAAATCAATCAAAACTATAAAAAAAGTCTGTGTCGTCACATATGGGCCAGTGAGTCGGTCGATTACGACAGACAGTTAATTAAGGGTGACCTAATTCTTCCGGCTACTTGGACTTGGTGCAGCGACTTGAATTTGGTGTAGATCATTTACAGAAATACGCGGAATATCAAATAGAATAAGTATTACTATTGCATATATATTATACACAAACGTATTGTAGACATATATTAGGAAACAGGTTTTGTTAATTATTAGTCAGAGGGAGTATGTTAGAGTAAGTTAGTTTCGGATTCTGTCAGGGAATTCAGCGAGCGTTAATAGGGTTGTTTACAATTCGAAAATTGAGATAGCATAGTGAATAGTCAGTAACATTGAATATTGGTTAGAATAAGTATTAGTATTATACATATATTGTTCACCAACTTCTTGTAGACATATATTAAGAAACCGTTTTTGTTAACAGAGGTAGTATTTTTTTCACGGATTCAAACTCAACGAGTGATAAAAGGGAGTTTGTTTACAGGTCGTGAATTCAACCCGTGCATCGAGCTATCGTTTACATTGGCTAATATATATATAAGATAAAGTGATTTATTTACTTAAATTACATACATAAGGTAATATCTGACATAGTGGTAGTAAACGTTTTCGGTAAAAAGGAATTAACAGCAGGATTTTAGCGTAAATTAGTACACACTGACTTCGTTGTTTTGTTACACAGTGTTCTCCGTATTCGCTAGGTGGCAGGTTTTTTTTTTCTCATGCGAGGTTAATAGAAGACACAGTTAACAAGTATATTAGCCTAAAGTGTTCTTTTGATCACAAAAACAGCCTTATTCAAGGCTAACGTAGCAAACTAATTAAAACTAAATTGTATGATGGCGTCGTGCAAACGGCAGTTAAAGGCCACAAGGCACTTAATTTGTGGCAGTTGCAGTAACTGGGTGGACTTCGTCAAGTCTGGGTGTGAGAAGTCCTGGGCTGAGGTCCAGGCAGATAGTTTTAGTTTTGAGTGTAGGGGATGTACGAAGATGAAGGAACTAGAGGTGGAGTTGGAAGAGCTGAGGCTGCTCGTTGTGGCAATGGTGGGAAGGGAACAGGGGGGTTGTGCCAGTAGTTCCGGTGGGGGAACAGTAGACGATAAAGTGGGGAAAGACACAAGAGATGCTAGGGAGAGCTCACCTCAGCCTGGGAGGAAGCTGAGAGGAGGGAAGGTGACAGGTCGTAGGGAGACAGGACGTAAGGAGACGGGAAGGAAAGGAACGGGAGGGAAGACAACCGGAGTGAAGGAGAGGGGAGATGGGGAGACAGGAGGGAAGGAGACGGGAGGGAAGACAACCGGAGTGAAGGAGAGGGGAGTAGCGGAGACAGGAGGGAAGGAGAAGGGAGTGGGGGAGACGGGAGGGAAAACAACCGGAGTGAAGGAGAGGGGAGTAGGGGAGACAGGAGAGAAGGAGAAGGGAGTGGGGGAGACGGGAGGGAAAACAACCGGAGTGAAGGAGAGGGGAGTGGGAGAGACAAGAGCAAAGGAGTGGGAAGTGGGGGAGACAGGAGCGAAGGAGACAGGAGGGAAGGGGTCAGGACAGAATGTGATGGAGGGGATCGAACGGAAGAGTTATTCTGCAGCAGTGATAGAGGGGGTGAGGAAGAGAGCAAGGGTGTTTGTGGGGGATTCGATAGTTAGGAAGACCGACAGAGTCTTAAACAAGGGAGATGATGTGGTGGTCTGCTTGCCTGGAGCCAAAATAGAGGCGATAACTGAGAGGGTAAAAAACATCGTAGGCTCGGGTAAGGGTGGATCTGTTTTAGTACACGTAGGGACAAATAACGTAGAGAGGGAGGGTACAACTGCCATAGTTAGGAAATATAGGCAGTTGGTCAGAACACTAAAACAGACGCGGGTTGAGCAGGTAATACTGTCAGGGATTTTACCTGTAATGGGCAGGAGGGGTCACAAATATCGAAATTGTCGGGGGATGGCAATTAACATGTTAGTCCAGAAGCTATGTAGGGAAGAGGAAGTTGGATTTGTGGATTTATGGGGAAGTTTTGTTGGGAGGGCTGATATGTACATGAAGGATGGGCTTCATTTAAGTGGAAAGGGGGCGGCAGTATTCGCGGACAAACTTTCAGCAGCAGTAGATAGTGACTTGGGTACAATGACAAATATTTTTGGAAGTAAACATTCTTTAAACTAGAAGTGCAGGGGGGTTACCTAGAGGTGTCTCAAGCAGAACAAGAGGCCACTAGCACAGATAAACCAATATCAAATCATCCGAAAAACATCTCTGAAAAAGGTTATAGATGCGTATGTTTAAATGCAAGGAGCATAGTAAATAAGAAAAACGAATTAAACATTATGGTAGAAGATATTGACCCTCACATAATTGGTATAACCGAATCATGGGCCAACATAGATATAACAGATGCTGAATTAGGACTGACAGGATACGTAATGTTTAGGAAAGATCGAATAGGAAGAAGGGGCGGGGGAGTTATTTTATATGTTAAAGAATCTATTCAGGCTTATGAAATAAAACTAGAAAGGGAAGCAGATTGCGATGAAGCTGTTTGGTGCAAAATTGTTTCAGGAAATTCAAAATTAACTATTGGATTAGTTTACCGAAGTCCAAACATAAACGAAGAGGACAACACAAAAATAAAAAACGCTATAAAGGAAGTTAGTAAAGGGGAATGTATCATAATGGGAGATTTTAACCATGGACACATACAATGGAATTCTCTAGAGAGCACAGGGATTGAGGATCAACAATTTCTATGTTTAATCCAGGATAGCTTTCTTACTCAGCACGTACTAGAACCAACCAGGGGAGAAAATGTATTAGATATAGTTTTGTCATCACAAAAAGAATTAGTGGACAATGTAAAAATATTTGAACCATTGGGTAATAGTGACCATAATCAAATACATTTTGACATCAATGTAAAATCAGAAAGTAAAAATAAGAAAACGTACAAGAGAAACTTCCACAAAGGTAACTACAAAGATATGAGAAAATACTTAGCAAAGCTAGATTGGAATAACATGCTGATGAATAAGACCGCAATTGAATGTTGGAATATTCTAAAATATGAAATTGAGAGTATCATCGATAAATTTGTTCCCTTCCAAAAACAAGGAAAACAGTGTAGAAAGAAACACTTGTCAAAAGAGGCTATTAGAAAAATAATGCTAAAACAAACTATGTGGAGGGTTTATAGGCGTACCAGAAAGGACGAAGACTATGCAAAATACAAAGAGGCACTTAATGCAGCTACAACTGAAATCAGACAATCTAAAAGAAGCTATGAGCAAAAACTAGCATGTAACATAAAAAATGACAGCAAGAGTTTTTATGCATATGTCAGGAGTAAACAAAACGTACAAGACAAGGTTGGACCTCTAGAAGACAGTGCTGGAAATATAATATCACAGGAACAGGAACAGGAAATATTTATTCGTCCCAAAAACAACAAAACAGAGTATTCAACACAAAAACCATACAATATATTACATCTATGTCGACATAAGAAAACGAAGTGGTAAGAATATAGAGTATGGTCTGAAAATAAAAGATAATGTCATATAAGGGACGGGAGACTCCTACTAAGACTAAAAATTAATCGCTAACGTAGGAGCCACCCTGTCAATTAATATCACCCGTTATTAATATAAAAAAATAAATAAATAATAATAATAATAAAAAAAATACCTATAAATATTAATGCATAATTACTGGATGAACAAAATTAATATAGATATTAATATAGATATGCCGGTATATTACAAATGCCAATTATATTCCTACAACCAGATATACAAACAGTGATTTTTTTTAACCAAGGAGGAACGAATATATAGTCAGTCATGTTGACATATATAACAATTTTGGATTGTTCAATGTATGTATTCAGATAATAAAGTTTGATATAATTTGAGAAACCGTGTAAACTGTGAGTGGTGACCTTGTCTTTTAATAAATCAGGTGCATTATTTATGGTATGTGGCAAACTGTACCTAAGACTTCGTTTAGCAAACTCGTTATGTACCCTGATCGTATGTATATTATATTGACAACGTGTATTAAAGTTGTGAAAACTATTGTTTTGATCAAGTGGTAAGTTTTGCAGGTAGACAGGTAGTTTATTGTTTGAAAATTTATGATATAATTTTAGTTCCTGCAATTTTAGAATGTGCTCTACTTTTAGTAAATTAAGAATTTTGAACAGTGGATCGGTATGAGCATTATATTTGCTTAAACATATAATTCGGACGGCTTTCTTTTGAAGTTTTTTTATTCTATCACATCGATAGCCCCAGGCCGTTAAGCCATAGTTTAGATGTGACAATATCAAAGTGTTATACAACATAATCTTTATATTAAGTGGTAACAATCGTTTGAGTTTATTTAGGATACCTATAATTCTGGAGCACCTATTTGAAATTTTGTTGATGTGGCTTTGCCAGTTTAATTGTTCATTAAAACTTATCCCTAGGAAATTAAACTCATCTACTCTATCAATGTATGTATTATCTATTTTTATATTTAGTGGATTTATCATATTAATTCTTCTAGCCGTTTTGAAGATCATATATTTAGATTTATTTACATTTAGAGATAATTTGTTTAATTTAAGCCACTCATTAATTTTGTCCAGTTCTGTGTTGATTAAGAATTCTACATTTTCATTTTTGCCATATTGTGCGAAAGAATCTAAGGTACTTGAAAGTGTCGTGTCATCGGCGTACATAATAAAGTTGAATTTTGGACTGGATTGGGCAAAGTCATTTATGTAAATTATAAATAACAAAGGGCCTAGAATTGATCCTTGAGGTACGCCTGTGGAGATATTAAGCCTATCTGATTGGGCGTCTTCAAATTCAACGTACTGTTTTCTATTTGTTAAATAATTTTTGAACAGGTCTAAAGCTACTCCTTCCACGCCATAAAACTCTAGCTTATCAATTAATATTGAGTGATCCAGAGTGTCAAAAGCTTTTGACAGGTCCAAGTAAATATTTATAGGTATTTCCTTATTATCCATACGTGTCAATATCCTGTCAATTAATTCAAGAGCGGCAAATTCCGTAGAATGTTCCTTTCTAAATCCATATTGGTTATCGTATATAAGTTTATGTCTTTTTAAGAAAGAATTTAGCTGGTCATAAATAATTGTTTCGATTACTTTTGAAATTGCAGGTAATATTGATATTGGCCTGTAGTTGCAGAATAGGGTTTCGTCCCCTTTTTTATAAATTGGTATTACTTTGGCAGTTTTTAGTTTATCGGGGAAGACACCCGTAGTTAATATTTGATTTGTGATTAAAGTTAAAGATTTTGTCAAAACAGGTTTAATTAACTTTAGAAGCCTTGAAGAAATACCGTCAAATCCGCAACTTGCTTTTGGGTGCATATCATCTATTGTTTTAGATATTGTTTCTTCATTAATAAGTTGAAAATTAAATACATTGTTATGGTTTCCATTAAGATAATATCTGAAAGTTTTATTTGTGGAATTTTGTATTTGGTTGGCTAAATTTGGGCCAATATTGGTAAAATATGAATTAAATGTGTTTGCAATTGCCGTTTTATCTGCTATAATATTTTCGTTATAAATAAAGGCATTGGGGAACGTTTTCTTTTTGTTTGTTCTAGAAAGAATACCATTAATTGTTTCCCATGTTTTTTTAATGTTATTTTTGAATTTGTTAAAACATGATTCGTAATGTATGCGTTTAGCAGTACGTATGCTTTTTTAAGGATAGTATTATAGGTAGTCAGGTTGATCCGAATTGCAAAGTATTTTGGTGATTCTGGTCGAGTAGTTTTTAGTGTCTTATATAATTTATCTCTGTATCGAATGGATTTGAGCAGACCTAACGTAATCCAGGCGGATTTCTTGTTTGTATTTTTTTAGTTTAACTGTTTTATATGGCATATGTTTATTTTTTGCACATTGCATTACGTCATGTAGGATATCATAATTTATATTTGGGTTTGCATTAGGAGATTGGTCGAGTTTATTGTAAACATTTGATGAGAAAACCTCGTGTATAAAATCAGATATTGAATCAGAGTTCTGTACAGTAATTTTTATATATCTTGGTAAAGGTTTTGTGTGGGAAACTGTATTTAGAAAAGTGAAATATGGTTGGTGGTCTGATAATTGTTTAGTTAAAATGCCTGATTTAGGCTTCATTGTAGATTTAGTTAATTTGCAAAAGAAATTATCAATTAGGGTTCCATTATTTTTGGAGAGCCTAGTAGGAAGTGTGATGTGGGGGTAAAAGCTATATGATATTAAAGTATCAAAAAATTCCGCGAATACTTCTTTTTCATTTATTTTCAAAAGATTTATATTGAAGTCACCTGCAATAATAACATCTGAGTTTGTTCTGTCAAATGATGAAGTGGTAGGTGTGAATTCGGAAAGGAATTGTTTATAATTTTCGTTAAGGTCTCTTGGGGGCCTGTAAATGTTACCAATTGTTATATCTTTAGATAGCCCACCACCAGTTACTTTAATAAATTGACCTTCCCAATTGTCATACTGATTAAGAGACAAAATTACTTTGTAGTTAAATGTTTTGTTTAAATACATGACCAGACCACCTTTATTACTACATGATTTGCCTTGTTTAATGCACTGATATCCGTCAAGTTGTAAATGACCCATAGCATCATTCTCGGAAAGCCAGCATTCCTGAAAACATATTAAGCTAAATTTAAAGTTTATCCGGTTAAGTTCCTCTAAGAAAGCTTCAATTTCGCTGAATTTTGCATTAATAGATTCTATATTTGAACTTAGTATACTAAACCGTTCGTTATTTCTTTCTGCTAGTAATTTAAAGTTGTCAAGATCATAATAGGAGGAATGATGTATTGGTTGAAAATCGTCATCAGTTGCCTCATTTAGCTGTAATATATTAAATAAAGAATTTACGTTTGCACCTCCTTGAAACCGGAGAAATGAATCGTTATCTAACATTCTTTAAATGAATAATTATGGTTGAAAAATATGCAGTAATAATCGACTGTCTTCTGTAAACGAAGTCTTATTTTCCCATAGTGATCCGAAGTTGGCATTCTCCATTCTGTGTAGCAAGTTACTATATCAGTCATCATACATGTCTGTGCCACAATAAGAGTAAACAAAAAAGATATATAGAAAAAACAAAATCATTATAAATGAGACGTATCATGACCGGACGTATCCAGGCCGGTCTTCCCATTGGTATGATATCATGAGAACACTGCAATTAATTATTTTGCATTACAAGTTATGTTATCCCATAGATACATGTGAAAATAAATATGCAGTACCAGGGAAAAAAAAAAAAAACCCTGCAAATGAGTTTGCATAATTCCCATCGCACGAAAAATCAAATGCATTATTTAATACAGGAGATACCTGCGGAATAAGTATTAATTAGCCACTTAGTCAGTAATGATGGTAATGTTATTACTTAACAATGGACTGCGCGAATACGCTGCATCAAGTTCGACGTAACTCACAAATGGTGCATGAAAGAGTATCTTTACAAATTATCCAAGTCTTTGGTCTCGTGGACTTCTTTGATCACTCCATTGATTGTTTTTATAAGTACTCTTCCGGAATAAGTCCAGCAGTCAGCAATTGTTTTTTTCCGCTTCAACAGTCTGGTCTTATAGGCCAACGATGCTCGCTTTGTGGTCAAGTCTTCATTTATGAAGATAGCCTTGTCTTTGTCAATGCTGTTGTGCCGCTTCAGTTGAGCGCGCGCTTTGAAAACCTCGTCCCGGGTCGCCTCACTCCGGAATCGCAAAATTATTGCACGCTTCCTAGGACGACCGTTCTCGTCTTTCTTGGGGCCCAGGCGGTGGCTACGCTCCAGATGCGCAACAGTCAGCTGCATCCCCATTTTTTCATTTACTGTCTGTAGCACGAGTTCATTTATCGTTTCACTCTGTCTCGGGAATGCCCTGGAAGCGGAGGTTGGGACGACGAGAGTACTGTTCTCGCTTGTCCGCCTCCGCCTCCAAAACGTCCAGCCTCTCTTCTAAGGCGTTAATTCGTTTGTCTTTCATGTGCAGCAATTGTTTCATATTAGACATCTGGTGCCCCATGACTGCAGCCATCGTCTTAATCAGTAGCGGCGCAATTTGTTCCATCACGTCAAGAACAAGAGTATCGGGCTCAACGACACTGGTAGACTTGCCGCGTGTCCGATCGCCCTTCGTCGGCTTTGCATTGCCCCGCAACATCTTTAATTGTTCTATTTCAGCCGTGAAGTGTGTCTGTATTATGTCACTTATCACATCGTCCGACATGGTGGAAGAGGTGCGAAAAACGACAAGAACAAAACAAACAGTGTGTGATGTCTGGCGCTCAGTGAAGCCTGACTGGAATCTAGGCGTGGCGTGAGCGACAATGCAGTATTTTAAGAGTCCTTTAAAATGTTCCTCCTTTTATTACCGCCAATGCTTATCGCACAAACATCTAAATTGGCCGACCTCACAAATTACAGCATCACTTTCACAATGACCCTCAATTCAGACTCCCATACCTCCCGCTTCTGACACACCAGCTGGAGAAGACCGGCACCGCTCGTCAACCTGTCAGCCGACCATGACACGACTCAGAGAAAGACAGGGGTTTTTAATGGCGGAAGACCTAAATGGTTACTTCAGTTCAGTGTTTACCAAAGAAGATATTAGTTCATTACCAGTTGCTGATGCTAAATTTCAGGGGGCTAAATCTGACTATTTAGGTCCGTTAGTTGTAACTCCAGAATTGGTAGCTAAGAAAATAAAGGCAATGAAGGATAACAAATCACCGGGAGTGGATGGGATTCCTCCAAAATTACTAATGGAAACAGTAGAACAAATCAGTATACCACTTGCAAGAGTATTCAACTTGTCATTAAAAGAGGGAGTTGTTCCATTTGAATGGAAAGAAGCAAACATCATACCATTATTTAAAAAGGGTTCGAGAAATAAGTCAGAGAATTACAGACCAGTGAGTTTAACGTCAGTGATTTGTAAATTATTAGAAAGGTTAATTAAAGACCATATGGTGGACTTCCTCGTTAAGCATAAATTATTAAATTCATCTCAACATGGATTCCTTAAAGCGAGGTCATGCTTAACAAATATGTTATGTTTTTTTGAAGAAATCACTAAGTGGATAGACGTGGGATCGCCAGTAGATATTATCTACTTAGATTTTCAGAAAGCTTTTGACAAAGTGCCACATCAAAGATTACTACTTAAATTAAAAGCCCATGGTATCGGGGATAGCATAACTGACTGGATAGAACAATGGCTGACTGACAGAAGACAACGAGTTGTAGTAGATGGAGAAGTTTCAAATTGGAAATCGGTTTTGAGTGGGGTACCTCAAGGATCAGTATTAGGACCTATATTATTCTTAATTTATATCAATGACTTGGACGACAGTATAACAAGTAACGTACTGAAATTTGCGGATGACACAAAACTGTTTAGAAAGGTTAATACTGATGGTGATAAACAACATTTACAAAACGATCTAGACAGATTAGTGAAATGGTCTGAGAAATGGCAGATGCTGTTCAATTTTTGGAAATGTAAATGCCTACATACAGGACATGGGAACTTGAATGTAAACTATAAAATGGGAGATACTGTTCTGGGTACTACTGTAAAAGAAAAGGACTTAGGAGTTACAATAAGCGCTGATATGAAAGTTTCAGAGCAGTGTGGTATTGCAGCTTCAAAGGGTAATCAAATTCTTGGATTGATTAGAAGAAACATAACATACAAGGGAAAAAAGTTTATTATACCTCTTTAT
This sequence comes from Lamellibrachia columna, assembly GCA_963662155.1. Lineage (NCBI taxonomy): Eukaryota > Metazoa > Annelida > Polychaeta > Sabellida > Siboglinidae > Lamellibrachia > Lamellibrachia columna. The sequence goes on from OY759271.1 coordinate 48,167,207, forward strand.
AAAGCAATAGTTAGACCTCATTTAGAATACTGTATACAAGCATGGAGACCATATCGTAAGAAGGATATAGATACGCTTGAACGCATACAAAGGAGAGCAACTAAAATGATTCCAGAACTTAGAGACCTTAGTTATGAAGAACGCCTGAAAGAATGTGGTTTAACAACTCTAGAGACAAGGAGGTTAAGAGGAGATCAGATTGAAGTTTTTAAGATATTCCTTGTCCACTTGCCATCTGGGCCTTTGGCTTGGATGGCAAATCTTGTTAAATCTTGTTAATTATAATATCTTGATATGCAGAACATTACATGTCTTTACTTTGCATGATTTTTACTTCAGAGGTTTATTGAATTCAGGTCTGCCCTGAAACGGTTGATATTCACTAATTTAGCTAATTATTAATTAATAATAATATCAAGTTATTACCAGAAAGATAGAAAAAAGCTAAAGAAACAGTGTGCTATGATCACATTTGTTATTTCTTGGTATAGATGCAATAAAAAAATACTATAATAAAAATTGGGCAGAAATGTTGCATTCTGATATTTTCATTTATCAATGAATGCGTATTGTTTATCAATCAAAGTAATTAAGATCATTAATTGATGATTTAATTAAATCATCAATTAAGTGAAGACTGCATCAACAGTTTGTGTTTTAAAGGGGCTATCTCCCCTAAAGTTTCATTAGAATCTCTTCAGTATTAAAAAAGTTATGACACTTTGTATTCTCAAAGTGAACCATAATTGGCCCAAAAGGTCACAACTTTTCTTTTCTTTTTCTAGTAAAACAAGGCCGAAAAACGGGTGGTGCACCTAATCTTTAAAATGTCATAACTTGTCTAATATTCAACCTAGAACAAATATCTCAAAGGCATTTTAAAGATTTTTTCAGGCTCTGTACAATGATACTCAATTGATGTTTATCCATGTAGGTTGAATTTTTTTGTCACATACCTACCTAGGCTAGGGATAGCCCTATGGCCTATCTATTTTCATAGAAGACAACGATCAATTTTTTTTATTCTGGCCTTGTTTATTACAGTTACACGCCGACAACGTATTGTCTTATCATTGAGTCCACTAGGCGTATTCTGCAAGTACAGGCTATCTTTATTAGCTCGAATATATAAGACGTGTAAACCTAACAGACGCTCACTGTAACTGACACTGGCAGCAACAAAAAGCAGACGAAAACAAACAGTGTCAGTGACTTACCGGCTTCAACGTCGTCAGAACTCGCTTCGGAATCATCCAAAGCAAAGTAATCGGCGATTACGGCAGCTAAGTTGGTGTCTTCAAGGTTACTCCCTCGCGCACGATCCAGCTCGATAGCCAAATAAGCTTCTTTCGAAGACATTACGAAGCAAATAACGAACGGGACTTCGAATACCAGTGACCGAAAATATAACGGATTGCGAGTGCAGCCGGGGTAAACTGGGGTCACCAGCTGACTGCGCACGCGCGCTTCCACTGTTGGTCAATCAGCGGACGTTTTCGTGACCTCTTTAGTAACAAAGGCGGTTTGTTGATGGATAAATTATGTTAATTGAGAGCTGTTTCATTGGTTTAGAGCAAGAGTTTCCCACTCAAACGTGTCGCTGACGTCACAAGCTTTCCACACATGTATAACATGAGGGGTTTCCCGCTTGTAAACAAGCGAAGACGGTCGTTAAAAAACGCGCTAAAATGCTTTTGTTTTAGACGTATTAGCAGTGAAGTTAATTAGGGGCTTGCATAAAATGCTAAATTATTACTACTTTAGATACTATTTCAGCGTATATATTCTGGAAATATGGAAAGATGAATGATTTTGCTGACTTATTCCGCCAGGGCAGTGACCCACTTTCGACATTTTGAGAGTATGGCGACTAACTAGGCTCTGGCGCTGAACGGCGCCTTGCGAAAAGCGCCTGGTTTTGGCGTGCCGCATCACAGTCATTATTTTTTATTCTTTTGTACAGTGTTTTGTGAAATCGTCAGATAAACTGTTAAATACTTTACCAGATCTAACAACCATAGTAAATTGTTTCGATGATTTGAAAAAAAATAGGCATCTTTTTTATTAAATCGACTGAGTTATAGTTATAATGTATTTTTTCTATTTACTGATATTAAATAATGTTACCTGATATACTATCTAAGTTGCTACCCAAGGACACACGAAGGTCTCCCAGTCCTGGGGGGTTCAGAAGGTGACCCGATACCTTGCATACGACGGTCATTTCCAGCATGTACGGGGATGACGGTTGTATATGGACATCGGCCAATAACGGCTTTCTCGATTTCCTAAAATGGTTAACCGCGCCTCCACTGAGGCGGGGTTCTTCTGGAAGCTCTGGAATAAATAGGCCAGAAATAGACTCATAAAACAACGGGTGCGCGCGATCTAAATTACCACGCACCTCGTTCAATTTGGACTCAAAATTATCGGCAAGGATGGGCCACGCCGGCCCATATACCTACCTTACCATTAGAAAACTAAATTTATTGAAGACTTTTAAATGTTAAATGGGAGAAACAAGAACAATGGTAGAGAGACCAGTCTACGTTGTACGATCAACACTTCTGCGTTAATAAAATCTTGCGAACCTGGAAGATGCGTTCACGGCTTATTGGACCGATCTGATCGTCTGCGGTATTATCAGTAAGCAGCTAGACGATCTGGCGAGCAACAAAGACAACTACTACACAACTGTGAGTATTCTCGACGAATGCACGCGCCCTTAAGAGAAGCGAGAATCTTACAACGTAATTCCCCGACGTTAAATATCGCAAGACGAAAACAAGATGCACGTGCTATAACAGTGCAACACCTGAACTTGAAGAGAATTTATCAAATCAAAACGAAGCTTTTGTGTGGTGTCTATAAGACCAAACAAGAACTGTAAACGCTGTGCGTCAGCATTATTGTGACTATTGTTGACATTTGCCCATAGCTACGGGCTTGGGCGGATCCAGGGTGGTTCATCAGGTGCCCGGGCACCCCCCTTTTATTCGGCCGGATTTTGTGTTCACCAAGTCACAATTAGTTGCGACGTGGCGCTCTCCTGCACTTGTACCTCAGATGAGGACATTTCTAACACAGGGCCAGGCCTACAAACCCAGGGTGTTGCCCCCAGTACTGCCATTTGTCCCCAAGTCGTTCTGATTTGCCCCTAACCCCATTGTCGAGTATGGGAAAATCTATGCTCCCGGTTTCACCGCCAGAGTTCGGAGTTCATTGACTTGTCTTGTTTCGGTGTAATGACCTAACCATGCGGTACTAAATAAATAATGAAATGAAATGAAATGAAATTTATTAGACCAATAATTACAAGTACATATTATAATTTAGTATATACAATAGGTCAGGAGATTCCCGTTAAGGCATTTAAATACCGCTACCACGAGAACCACCTTAAATAATAATTGCAGCATAATAATAGTAATAATACATTTACAGAGTAATTTAGCTAATAATACATGAAAATGCCATAGTAAAGATTACAATCAAAAGTTCATACAGTGGCTGACATATACATGTGCACATATACACATATAATAAGCAAAAAGTAATAATAAAAAATAAATAATTATTAAAAAAATGGGGGAAAAATGCATCAATAGACATTACAATACATTTATTTTAAAGACAACATTTACTCTGCCAAGATATAATTAGCTAGTAACTACAAGGCGACGTATACACAGGGATTTAAGTTAATTATATTCTACATATATAACAGTTAATAATAGTACAAGCATTTTGATACCTTTCAATAATGTATCTTTTAATATAGGTGGAGAATCCATGGATACTGTGGGTGAATATTTTATTAATAATGATATCGGGAGAATTATTAAATATCTTTGCTATGCTGAACCTGATGTTTCTTTTTGCGAATTCGTGATTGACTCTAGGGATAAATACATTTGTGCATGCCCTAGTGGCATGTTGATGGCGCTGGGTATTGTATAAGAGTAGGTTTTGATTGAAATAATCAGGCAGCTGCTTGTTGATCAATTTGTAAATAAATTTGAGTAGTTGAATTCTATATATGTCATCAAGCTTTAAGAGGTAAAGTTTCTTAAAAATTGGTTCACTGTGAGCCAGGTAATTACTAGAAGTTATAATTCTAACTGCCCTTTTCTGTAATTTGACAATTTTATTATTTAGATTACTCTGAGCCCCCCAGACCAACACTCCATAATTGAGGTAGCATACGATTAGGGAGTTATAGATTGTTCTCAGGATGTTGATTGATAGGATGTGTTTGAGACTACTTAACACTCCTATGGTTTTTGATATTTTGGAAGCCAGTGCATCTACATGACTAGTCCAATTTAGGTGTTTGTTAATAGTGATGCCGAGAAAATTGAAATTATCTACACATTCAATATTTGATTCAGCTATTTGAAGGAGAGGAAGCTGAACCTTTTTTTGTGGCATATGAAATATCATGGCTTTTGTTTTCTTTACATTTAGTGAAAGTTTGTTCACTTTGAGCCAAATACTTATTTTTTCTAATTCGTTGTTTAGTCTTTCATTGTGAATACCGTAGTGTTCATTAGAATTTAGTGTAGTGAATAAGGTGGTATCATCTGCAAACATTATGAACTGAAATGAATTACTAGAGTGGATGATATCATTCATATATACGTTTCATACATCACATTTGGCGATGAGGATGAAAACTTCATGTCAGGAAGTATACTCTGATTATCAGTGGTCATCACTGCACATAGAAGGTTAGAAAGAAAGGAACCCAAAGCTACGCTGAGACTGACTGTAATCACAGTTTTCCCGCAAAATTCAGGGAAAACTACAACGCGTCAAATCGGCTTAACGAAAAACAACAGGCGCTAGCATTCAAAACATGTCACGGCACGGCAACTTGCCGGAGTTTACGGGGAATGATTGGTCTTCCTACTTCCTACAGGCTAGGGTTTTATTTTGAGGCCAATGACATTGACGACACCGCCGCAAGTAAGCGTCGCGCAATACTTTTAACAGCAGTGGGTGCCGAAATTTATACTTTGCTCCGCAGCCTGGCATCGCCACGTACGCCGGCTGACCTAACGTACGTTGAACTGTGCAAATTGCTACAAACGTATTTTGAACCGAAACCAAACACAATTTTGCAACGGTACAACTTCTATTCTGCGTACAGGAGTAGTTAGCAGAGGTTTTTGGGACCTCTTATCAAGAGCATCAAAAGATCAAAGGAAAACCACCCTAATATCGCCCACCGCTAATGAGTGCGCGCAGCCAATCAGAAAGCAGCACTAGACCTTGGAGCGCCCCCTGGCGGCGGCGGCGGCGGCGCAGCGTCGCGCGCATGCGCGTGCCGCGCCCCTAGCGACCGGAGGAGGAACGAACAGTGACCTAGTTACGTGCATGTGCCGAAGGGTCGTTGACCCAGTAAGGAGACGAACGCAATCGTACGGTGCACACGTATTTTATTAAATACAACAAAGCAGCAGCAGCAGTACAAACGAGGCGATCGTATGCGATTGGATACAACGAGCCGGGTATGATGAAGATGATGATGATGAAGTCGAGGCGACTTGCGAATGGTGACCATCGCGCCAGAGGTCGCGAACTTACGGGTGTCTCCACCGCGCCAGAGGTTCGAGGGCGAGCTTACGGGTGGAGCGACCACCGCGCCAGAGGCTCAGTATGACACGTTATAGTACGGTATACCCTTTTTTAGCAGCCTAATCCAATCGAACACGCGACAATCGTTAGCGACCAGATCGGTGTGGAAAGCGTTGACGAAAGTTCTCATAGGAGCGCCGTTACAACGAAGCATGATATAAGTGACGCAATATTGTCCGCAAACGTTAGACAGAGGACTCTGGAGTCTCGTGCTGTTATGAGTCCACTCGGAACAGTGTTTGTTCAAGAAGGTGCGGAACGCCGCGTGACGAGGCGGCAGACCGTACGAACAGAAGTATTCGCCGCGCCCGTCGGAGGACAGGTACAGTGCTATCCAGTGTTCGCCCGGTTCGTCGGCGTCGTCGGTGTTGCACACGAAGGCGATCGGCAGAGCGTCAATTGTTGCAGGCAGTCCATCTCGGGGTACGACGCCACCAAAGACGGATGCGGTCTTCGGATCCATCGCCAGTAGACGGGCGATCTGCAGGGTGTCCATCTCAGTAGTCGTAGATGACGTTGCGGTTCTTGTCGATTTCCAGCACGGACTCGAATTCGGCGTAGGCGACGACGTTCACGGTGGTCTGAAGCGCTGCACGGAAATGAAATTCTAAGCGCAGGTTGCCCTTTTGTACCAGATTAAAGCAGGGACCGTCGCACTGGTCGGGGGTCAGGTCGAAACAGAAGTAGGTGTAGCCGTCTCGGTACTCTTCGCGTGTCAGACAGTTCCCCTCGTCCTGCCACACCTTGCCGGTCGAGGTGAACATGCTCGCGTAGCTCCTGGCGAAGAGGTTGTCTGCGAAGTTGGGCTGGAAGGGTTTGGCGGGTATCTGACGACCGTCGACGTACACGGCGACGAAGCTGATGTCGTTGTTCTTGGCGTGAAACGGGTTTGTGGCGTACGTGCCGTTGTAGGCGTCGTTGTCGATGCAGCACAGTACGAGACGTTTCGGCAGGGAGCCGAGGAACAGGTTCTCGTGCGTGTGCGACAGAGCGCCCGTGGGAATGGAGTACACCTTGCATTCGACGGGTCGTAACGCATACTTGACCGTGGTCCGGTCCATAGCCATGATGTGAGCCTTCTGCACGGCTGGATTGATGGTGGCCTTCTTGACGAACAAGGACGCGTTGACGACGGTTATCAAGTACTCGTTCGCTCCACCAGCCAACAGCGCAAACTCGGGCTTACTGCGCACCAGGCGTAACTTGACGTCGACGCCGTTGATCAGGAATTTATCCTGCAGAAACATATCCACGTGGAGACGACCTATCATGTCGACCACGCGACTGCCGGATATGTACTCTCGACGAGTCACGAACCCGGGGTTAGGATCGGGTCCGGCGGCTAGCTCGGTGGCGTGCATGCGACTGGCCTTGTCCTTGTACCACAGCTGATTCGTCATCTGCGTCGACTTGGCGTCGGATCCGTAACTCAACAGCGTCTCTATGAAGGCTCGATACGGGTACGCGTTGAAGGACGAAGAGGTCACGAGCGTGTTGTCGGAGGTGGAGAGGTCGACATTGCTGAACAGCGCATGCAACCAGTTGTTCACCGGTCCCACGGGTTCGCCCGCGTCGATAGGGTTACCGTTGGCTCGCGTCACCTTCACCTGCAAGTGTAGCATCGTGTTGGCGAGATCCATGTAATCGTCTCCCGATCCGGGGATGAAGAATTCTATCGGTCCTCCAGAGTCCAGAGAGGCCGTGGGTTGATGTTCCACCACGTGACTCTCGACGATGCAGTTCTGAGTGGGGGGTACGGTAAAGAGATCCAGCTCGGTCTTGACTCCCTCGCACGACTGTCTATGCACGAACGCCATCTTTGTTGTCGTCGTCGAATATGTCGGCAGCGCGTTTCGGGGACGTCCTTTTCTTGCGGCGGCGCTTGACTGCAGTGAATGTCGCCTTTGCGGCCGTTCGTTTTATACGTTTACCAGGAGGGGCTCGAATACTGCCGATGGCGTCGGTGACGCGTCTTTTGGCAGCCGTTTTTATGTTCTGACCCGATAAGACGTCGCCGGCTATGCGAACGCCGGTCTTCAACGCTCCCCTGCCCAACGCCACGGCACCTCTCTTGATGAGCGGCATGGCGCTGCGCAACAGACTGCCGAACAGACTGCCCAGTCCGTGACCTCGCTGGTATTGCGCACCGGCGAAGTAGGGCAGCGCACCGCCAGCCTGGCGCGCGTAATAATCGTTGTAATTCATCAGAACAGTCCGGGCTTGCGTCGACGAAAATGAAGCGTCACCGTCACTCTACCGGATTCGAATGGCACGCGTCGACCCATGTCGTTCCTTATATCCACCTCTATCGAGTCGAAGTTCGAGCGCAACAGCGGTACGTAGTGCACGTTGGTGAAACGAGCGGACACCCTGTCGCCGTTACGTCCGCTGATCGGAACGGCGCGCAACAGAGGTGCGAGAGCGTCGCCCACTATACGCGACTCCACGACGTCCGTGTAGATGTAGAGGGTGTCGAACCCCTGCGTCAGGTTCACCACATCGTCGGCCTCGATGTGGAAGGGGTACGACGAGTCGGGATGGCGGGTGTCGATGGGGAGGATGGGAGACGACTTACCCGTCTCCTGCGGGCTGGCTACGGGTCCGCGGAATCCCAACAAGGTCGCCACCGCGCTGTGGTACGGTATGGTGAACAGGGTGTTCGCCGTCATGTGTAACGTCATTTTCTGAGTGACGGTACTATAACTGATCTGAGCCTGTGTCTCATACGTCCGCATATTGGACAGTCCCTTGTTGACGTGATACAGCAACGTAAACGGATCGTCGTAATACCCACACGGCAACTTCGAACGTATGGACGAGTCCGTAGTATCGATCGTGTTGAGGAAGAACCAGACGTCGGTATCCGTGACGTTGTACCAGGTGTGCGGATACTGGACCTCGGCCAACCCACACTCCCACTCGCCGGTAAGATCGATGCGTTGGGGCAAGGCCGTGACGTAATGGGTCAAGGTGTTGTCGGGGTGCATCTTCATGGAAGCGTTGCTAGGCAGCGTCATGTAGAAATCAGTCGCCATTGCGTCTCAACGTGGGATTGGGCAGTAGGTAACCCAACGAACTACTCAACAGAGCCGTCCACAGATTAGAATCGCCGCGACCTGTCGTCAGGTTGTAAATGCTGATCAGAATGACCGTGTACAGGACGACGACCTGACACAGAAACACGATCTCCTCTTTGGGACACGCGGTACCGAAAATATGCCAGGGAGTGCTGTCTGGCTCGTTCGGTGCAGCGTCAGTACAATCCGTCTCCTCCTCGTCTATGGTGGTGAGGCAGGTCGGTGGTGGTGGTGGTGGTGGTGTCGCGTCGTGTGTCATTCCTCGAATGCAGTGTCGTCATGTGCGCGGCTAGGCTTTATAGTTGACGAGTCCCTTGGCATCGATCCAGCTGTTGTAGTAGGAGCCATAGCCGAACCATTTCACCAAAGCTTCCTTACGTTTACCAACCGTACGGCGTTTCAGTACCGCTTCAACACGGTACACCTTATCAAAGGGTACCGTCACCTTCTGCAGCTCCAGTTCGTAGAAGGTACCGTCCAGCACTTCGCCGAGATCGTCCCGCAAGCGATACACGGGTGGGTCGGAGGGGTGAACCTCGTGTACCGTGAACAACTCTTCGCTCCAGTTCGTCTCGTAGCCCTTTTCGAACGTGCGTTTGTACTTGCTGACACGCACGCGATCCGACACGTGCAACTTGGGCACGCCCTTACCGTCGTGACCGTACAGACGTTGCCACACCTCTTCTTGGTTCTGTGCATTCACCTGTGACGGAGCCATACCGATCATGCGGTGGCGGGCATTGTTATACGATCGCATCAAGTCCGGAAGGACGTCGACGTACCGCCACGTCTGGTGTTTCGTGAAGTAGCGCCACATGCGCGTCTTCAACGTTCGGTTGAACCGTTCCACGACGGCTGCCTTCGTCTCCGCGTTGTGCGTGTAGAAGTAATGGATGTCGTAACGCTTCAATAGCGCCTGAACGGATTTGTTCCGAAATTCTCTGCCTTGATCCGTCTGCAAGGTCAGGGGGCAAACGTCGACGAACTTGGATTGCAGCGCTTTTACCAACGACGCCGCGGACTTGTTCTTCATGGGAACACACCAGGCCACTTTCGAGAAGACGTCGATCATCGTGAGGAGAAAGGCCATACCGTCGTTGACGCCTTTGACCTTCGTCATGTCCACGAGATCGGCCTGCCACTGCTGATGCATACCACCCACGATGACTTGTCGTCTCTTGAAATGACGTCTCGCTGGTTTGTGTAAGGTGTAGGCGTCCTGTGCCGACAACCATGCCTTGACGGTCTTCTGTGGCAGGCGCGTGACGCGTCGCAAGCCATCGACGCCGCCATAACTGCCTACCTTCGTGGGATCGAAGTAGACCTCGCTCAAGGAGCGTTCTCCCCTCTGAGCCATCAAAAGAGGGTGCGGTGCCGTTGACTCCGGATTCCCACTGCTGACGAATGACGAGGAGCACGCCGACGTGTATTAGGACGCACACTATGACACCCACAATGACAGCGGTGGAACAACAACGATCTAGCGGAGTAACCATAGTCGGAATAACAGCTGTTGTAGAAGAATGTCGGCTGCAACGTCTCCCAGCACGGTAAGTCCTTCGAACAATAGCGCAGCGACGATGGATCGGTACGTGTCCTGTGGATCGATGAGCATGACTGCTACGGAGACGCGTCGTACCACCTTATACGTTCTTCCATCCAACCAATGACGACGGCGAAGCCTTGCGTGATGCGGGGGGAGGGTGGGTGGGTGGACAAGGAATGTTCCATTCGACGAGCGATGGAGGTTCGGATAACTCCTGTAGCATAAAACTTTGGAGTATACCGTGAGCCATCATGTAAAGTCCAATGATAAATATCGCACCGACGATGGAACGGTACACGAGGTCCTGTGGATCGGGCGACATGACGAACACTGTGCTACGGACACGCAGCGTACCATCCTATAGGTTGTCCCAACCAGCCAATGACGACAGAGCCTTGCGTGATTCGGGGGGTGGGGTGGGCATGGTATGTTCCATTCGACGGCTCTGACGGGCGAGGGGTGTCCAACTTAGCGATCTTCGTTCACTACCTGCAGCAGCAGCAGCAGCACGCAGAGGAGTACGTGACCGACGAGAGGGAGAGATCGACGGCCCCGGACGTATGTAGGCTCTCCTGGAGACGTTGCCGACCAACGTCATGGGTAGGTTGATGGCACGGAGTTGTCGTGCGAAAGGCTGCCAACCCGTCGGAGCGGTCTTTCTCTTACGCAACAGATCGTTAACGAGATCCACCACGTTACTTCCGACAACCGGCGCGCCCTCGTGTATCAGTTCGCCGCGAGCGGTCCACTCGACATCTCTCTTGAGATGCTCCATCAAACGGCTGGCCTTGGCCCGCATGGTCTTGGGAACGGTGGCCAAGACGGTGGCCTCCAGTCCGCTAATAGGAGCGCGAACTGCACCCGCCGACCCCGACTCCGACTCCACCTCCGACTCGTTCACCGTGACCACGCGTAGCGGTTCCTTGATGCGTTTATCGGCCAAGACGTTGTAACGCTGCAACACCTGATTATACAGGGTCACCTTGGTCCCGTCGTCTAGGTCCGTTCTATCCAGGATGGTCTTCATCTCGTCATCGAGGGCTTGCACCTTCCTGCCTAAGGTGTCGGTCGCGAGTGGGGGTGGGGGTGACCGAAGCGTGTCCAACAGTCGCGGGTCCACCAAGGCCATCTTGCGTGCGTGCTCCATGTATCTACCTTTTGTTCATCAGCACCTCTCGGAGCAAGGGTAGCAAGACCGAACTGGCCAACGGTGCTAGGAAGGCCGATAGGAAACCGCCGCTCTGTCCCTCACCAACTTGTGGTTGCAGCAGTAGACGTCTTCTCCTGGCAGCTGGCGTTCGTCTATTAGCCAACGCGCGTAACTTCGTCCTGTATTTATTCAATCGTTGCCTCTGTAAAGGGGTCAATGGAATGTTTTTTGTTAGTATGTTGTATGCACACTCGGCTAGTGCACACAGCAGATCGGCGTCGGCGTTGGCGATGATAGCCTTTTTAATTTTGTTGTTCTTGACTCTGGCCAGAGCCTGTATGCACACGATGTGTCTCTTCACCCGGGTAGACATGATGCGAATGAAGAGACTATCCACACACTCGGTCGTTTTATACCTTCGGCAAGTACACGTACTGAACACCGTCGTCTGGAAAGATGGCCGTACGCAGACGCATGTCCTCGGGCGTGTCCTGTTTGAGATCGACCAACAGATAACCGTACGGTACCGCCGTGGCGTCTTTAAACGCCGCTTGCACGAACTTGCCGCGTCCCGGATACATCTGCCGAGCCAAGGTCGCCATCTGCGATGAGTCACGTGGATTCTTGAACACCACCATGTACTGCGAATTCAGACTGATGGTGCGACTCTCCTTGTTTTTAGGGAACAGGTTCTGTACGAGATACAGCACGGACGTGTTCCTGTGGTGACTTTTTTTAGTGAACAAGGTCGTGACCCGTTCGTCCGTTTCTGCCATGAGATCGTCTATGACGATGAGGTTCCTCGTTGTCGGATCGAACATGGCCGCAGTCGGTAACCCTTCCTCGAATCGCACGTGACCCAATTCCGTCGTTGCGTAAGCCTCTTGCCATTCTCCGTAACACCACGTGATCTGCTGGGGCGGTGGATCGATCATCGCAGCGGCGTGACGCAACATACGCGTCACGAAAGTACTCTTGCCGCACCCCGTCGGTCCGGCGACGATGCACGTGAAGGGGTGTTTCCATCGCGCATCCATGATTGCGTGTGCAACGAATGCAGCGTGCATCGCCTTTTCTACTATACGTCCACCGGACCCGTGGTCACCCCGTCCTCGTGCACCACGCGTTTGGCGTAAAAGAAGGTGAGTGCATCCCGATTCTGCACGTACGTCATGACGGTGGAGTTATGCACCCGGAAACCCCGGTTCGAACCGCCTCCGCTCCGACGGTTGGTGAGCACCTCCAGGAACGCGTCCTTGTCTATGGTGTTGTGCCGTTTGCTCAGCCCTTTGGTGCTGTACTTGTCGGTGGCGCCGAAACAGTAGTACGTCTTGCTATACAACCCCACGAACCCTGCACCGGACCACTCGACCTTGAACAGACCCGGCGTCCTCTTGTCGAACGCTCTGCGCGCCTTGCAGCACGCCTCGTCGCCGACCCACGGTCTATTGGCGAGACGACAGCGCACGTAGTCGTTCCGATGGTCGTCGCAACATTCGGACGGCAGCCATTCCGACCGATGGCGGAAATAATGGTCTCGCAGTGTCGGGGTCACGAGGTCGTCGACGGACTCGGCGGCCAAGACTAAATAGGCACTATCCGTATCCATCTCGCAGTACTCGAACAGAGGGCGCTCCACGTACCTGACGATGAAATCGTAATAGAACTGCAACATGCGCAACTTGGCGTACTGCAGAACGAAGAATCCCACGTGTACGGGTAGGGTGTACTTGACGGTCTTCTTGTTCAGTTCTATCTCGTACGCGTCGTCGACGACCATGTCGAGTTGACGGAATCGTTTATCGTTGACGAGGAGCGATGCCGCCTTCTCCGTGCAGTAGCTGACGTCACGATGTCGGTCGACGTTGGTGATGGTCTTTCCGTAGCCCGAGTTCCCCAGCAACTTCATGGTGTCCGCGATGATGGTCCTGTCTCGGTGAACGTCGCCCTCGCGTCGGGCCTTGGACACTGCATCGATGAACCGCCGGAAACACGGAACGGGATCGTATTCGACGACCTGGTACACGTGCAGCACCTCGAGACCGTGGTCCAGATACCATCGCAGCAGTGGCGTTGCGAGCAGTATCTTGTCGCCGCAATAACTACCCACGAGCATGCGACGCGGAGTCTTCATTATGTCGTGCTCTTCGGCGTATCGGCGCATGAACGGACCGAGATCCTCCCGTTGCATACCGATGTTCTTGAACACGGGCTGCATCTCGGCAAAGTGCGCGCGCAACGCTTCCGGTACGCGTACGTCGCACTCGATCATGCCGAACACGGTTCCGGCACGCACTCCGTTCAGGATCTGTTGTGACGTCATCGTCCATTGCACGTGTCGACGTCGGGGAAATGCTGCATCCACACACTTGCGTACGGCCGGTGTTCGTCTCATCTCCTTCCACTCGCATTCCCACAACTCGACGACCGTGACAAAGTGTCGTAGGTAGGCGGTGGTCTTTCGGGTCTCGGCGAGCAGTTGCGCCATGGGTTTCCCGTTGACGGCGTTCACCTCCTCTCGGTTGCACGAGCAACCGTGAAAAAAGCAACCTTGGAACTGATAAGCCGTCTTCGTCTCGCTGCACCATCCGTCCACCCGATGTTTGCCTATGCGCTTCTCTCGTCCGTTGATCTGATGCCGTATGGACCGTCCCGTGCGTTCGGATTCCCACGTCAACCATTCTCCGGCCATCTGTCCGTACAGCTGCGCCGATTCGGGGCGGAAGTCCTTCTCCGCTCGTCGTCGCGTGTACCATCCCATAGGCATGTCCTGCATGAGCGACCACAGGTACAGTGCGTTCGCATCGTATCCGACGATCGCTCGACAGGGACGAGCCGCCTCTCCGTACTCGTTCCGACGTAGCGTGGTGACCCCTTTCTCGTGATAGCGATGAAAGATGATCGAAGGCCCGCCTACAATGTTCGCTTTGACGAGGTCGTGCAGGTCTTTGTTCTTCTCGTTGAAGATGGTAAAGTAGGTCTTCTCTGGCAGGTCGTTGAACAGGTACAGCAGGGTCAGACCGGGTACGCTGATACCTTGCTTGAACATGTCTATTCCCCGTTGTCGATAGAACGCGAACTGTCTGTCGATGGCCTGTAGAAAGGGAACCACGTCCCTGTTGTTGTACCAGACGAGAAAGTCGCGCAACGTCGTCATGCCATTGACGCGCCAGGCCTCCTGACAACTGGCGTAATCCTCGTCTGAAATCCCTTCGTTCTTCAGTCGACTGAAGAAGGCCTCTTTCGGTGGAAGTGCGGTGTCGTCGAGTCTCTCCAGCCTGTCCATGTACTCGTACGGGAAATGACCTTTCGTCACCTCGCATCCGTACGCTTTCAGATACTTGTCGTAGCTGAACCCGGGGGCTATGTAGTTGATCATGTCTACGAATTTCAGCTGATCCGTCGAAAGACACATGAAAGTGTTGTTGCGTTTGATTACGAACATTGACCCGATGCCGTCGGTCTCGACTTTCCTGTTGCCCTCCTGCTCCCTCTCGTCCGCGGCCTCGTCCTGTTCCACGTCGGTCTTTGAAGTCGTCAGGAAGTACGGTATGAGGAACTGTTTGATGGCATTGAGATCATACTTCCCCGAATTGAACCCGATGACGGGTAACTGACGCATCCATCCATACATTTGTCCCATCAGCGTTTTGTACGGATTGGTTGCCGCTCGCCCTTTCTTCTCGCCGGCCTCCCGTGCAGCTGCGTCCCGTGCAGCCTCCTCCCGTGCGTCCCATTTCGTCACCTCTTCTGCGAGTTGTTCCAGCACATGATCGTACGAGTCTTTGATCTTGTCGTACGCGGCCTCACTCATCGCTTGCAGGACAGTCATCATGGTGCTCACCAACTTGTTGACGTCTCCGTCCGTGACGATGCATGTCACCTGTTCGTGTCCGGGTACGTTGGATGCCACGCTGACGCTCAACGGGACGTGACGCGCAACCCAGTGAACCTGGGCACTGTCCGCCGGAAGGTGTTCGGTGTCGAACCAACACTCGAAGTCGAAGGTGGCTCGGTACGGATAGTACTGCAACGCTTCGGCCACTCGGATGTTCTCGTCTGCCAGACGTTCGAACACCGATGGAGTCGAATGGTACACGCCACCAGGATAGACTCGGCGCAAACCCCCGTACACGTGCTCTCGTGGTTGCGTAGATGCCATGCGTCTTTCCACAACGAGTCACCGCACTTCCGACATCTGTACGAGTGACAGTACTTGCGTCTATCCTGGATGTAGGAATAATGCGTCCCGTGCAGATTGAGGTAGAGTGTGTCCGGGTACTTACATACCGAGCGACGAACGAGTTCTGCGGTCGACTTTCCACCATCCTCCTCCTCCGCCTCATCTCCATCCGGTTTTACGAGACGGTACACGCACACGTTCGTTTCGAACGTGGTCTCGACACGATAGAGGTCGTCCATCGTGACCCCGGCAAATGCTGCCATGGGTACGCCGTCTTGGGCGTACGTCGCGTACAGCGTCTCCACAGCCGGTTCCAATCGACGCCGTTCACATCCGCGATGCAGGGCCAGACATCGAAAGAGACACAGGTTGTCATTGTACCTCTTGGCATGGACGGGCTCCTTTTCCAATGCGATGACGGCTTTGTTCCTCTTGATGTACATGGGAAGGTCGGTCATTCCTACACATCCTATCGGGTGATCGATGATGCGATTGACGAAAAATGTGACATTGGTCACGAGTTCGCACACCCACGCCGAATCCGGTCTTTGATTGATGGCCCATTGCAAGACGTCGGTTTCGCGGATGCGTTCGAGGAACTTATCAAAGTCCTTGCTGTTGGTGATGAGACTGGGCTCGTCCAGGTAGCGTCCACAGCAGTTGCACGAGGGATGGTAGTACTTGTATTGACCCGTGTTCTTGTTCCTCAGAACGAACCCGTAACTGAGGTTAATCTTGAACGCGTTGGTCTGTTCCTGGAACACGTTCCTCAACGACGGCTCTAGAACGGTCGTGTCCAGCGTCGTTACTCTGTAATCGTACCTGCACTGAAGAGGACCTCTCGTTACACGTGTCCGTATGGTCGACCAGTGCGCTCGTACGACATCTAACAGTTCCGGCGACAGGTTGTCGGCGAAGGGGAGTCGGGCAGGTGGGTCTATAGGGTCGGCATCGGTAACGAGTGGATGGTTGGGTGTGGTGTCTTCCCTGATTGATATCTTAGGCGATGGTGGCGTCGTGTCGTCGTCGTCGGCGGTACACGCATTTCGTACGTGTCTGGTCAGGTTAAGGCGTTTATTGAACGTCATTCCACATTTCGCACATGTGTACACTGTGGTCTGTTTTCTATTACTGCTACTGCTACTGCTACGGCTACGGCTACTGCTAAGACGACATACGGACCTCACATGGTGTTGCAGATCGTCCCATATGTCGAACGTTGCATCACATTTACAGGAATACTTCGTTCGCTTT
This sequence comes from Lamellibrachia columna, assembly GCA_963662155.1. NCBI lineage: Eukaryota > Metazoa > Annelida > Polychaeta > Sabellida > Siboglinidae > Lamellibrachia > Lamellibrachia columna. Next base: position 48,184,057 of record OY759271.1, read on the forward strand.
GCCTGTTCGCTAGGTGGCACCTCCCGTGGCACCTCCCGTGGCACATCTAGTGGTGGCGCCACCGAATACGTATGTTCGATCACTGCCGGTGTCGCATGACTCGCTAGGTGGCGTTTGAGCGCTGCATAGGTGTCGAGCACCTGTCCGCAGTGACGACATTGGTGTCTTTTCATGCTGCTCTGCTCTGCTCTACGTGTCTACAACTGAGAGAGTGCGGTTCTTAGTACAGCTATATAGTACGTGTGGTGGTGGTGGTGGTGATGGTGGTGGTGGTGGTGGTGGTGGTGGTGGTGGTGGTGGTGGTGGTGGTGGTGGTGGTGGTGGTGATGGTGGAGGTTATTGGTGAAGGGTGTATCACCTATGGTGGTATTGGCAACTGTGTGTCCCGCTATCCATGGCTACGGGTTATATTTCAACTCATGACAACACCACTCACAACACGTTTCGTTCATTGTACGACGTTTTATTGCGTATATAAAGACATAGCGATATACATAATATATATATATACATATACATATACACGGTTAGACCTATATAATTACTATGATGATGATGTTGATTACTTGTGGGTTTGTGGGAATGTTACATCCTCGCCAGTGACCCCTAGCTTACGGTCGGTTATCGACACGCCAGTGGCTAGTACAATGATTATTAACTTGTGGGTTTTTACACCGCGACAGAGGTTCCGTACAATGATGTAATATATAGGTTGGTATGTATATTTATATATATGTATTACTATATGTCTTGCAAATACAATATGTGCGCGAATACATACATACAATACAGGCGAGAGAGAGAGAGCGAGAGAGAGAGACACTACCTACTATTATTCCGTTGCAAACGGTGCTTATTGAAATGCGGGGGTTTCAATCATGAAATCAACAATTATCTGTATTAAATTATGTATTGTGCGTCTTCTCTCGTCCCTTGCTAGCACGGGTGCTTCCTCCACCTCTTCCTCCCTCTCCTCCTACATAACAAGAAATGCGTCTACTGTATTCGTATACTGATATAATGTTTTCTATTATCTTTACTAATTTCAATAATGTGGTCAGCAATATCGTTCATTAAATCATGTAATGGACGTCTCATCTCGTCCCTTGCTGGCACCTCGTCCTCCCTCTCCTGCTCCTACATAAAACACAATAGATCTACTGTTCATCATATGTTGATATAATGTATTCAAGTATCATCACCACTAATTGTCGGCATGCCCGTCTACGCAGTTCAGTCGGTGACACAGGTACGTCATCCTACAGAACAAATTAAAGGATACCAATATATCACTCCATATTACGTCATACACCAACTACTTCTAACTAGGTTATGTTTACTACTGCTACTACTAATAATAATACTCTGTTGACGACGTCATATACGCGGAGAACAATACTCCAGATAGCTCCCGAATGCTGGCTGGGAGGACGGGTGCCTCGTCGTCATACTCTTCACTCTACATAACACCAATGTTAATATTACTAATAATACAATTATTACGTTTACTACTAATTACCACCTATTTAAACACCAACAACAACATCTACTACTATGCATACTACCTAAGCGGTCGCGTTATTGCCCGCGGTTGACGGATGGCACATCGCACGTATCGCATTATGTGTTCTTGATACTCGGCGGAGAGTACCGTGCCGGCCAGTGCCCGACACACGTCGACCGTCACCTCTTCCACCGTGGCAGGGGCGGTTGTCCGCCACAGTTTAGTAATCATACGTGCGAGGTGCAGTTGCATTTTGTGGAAACACACCTTGCCCGTCTTGTCCGCGTCTTCTTCTTCTTCGTCGTCGGCGTCGTCGTCGTCCTCTTCGTGGGCATGCGCCGTCGACGTCGACGGCTGCGGCTCCGGCTCCGGCTTTGCGTGTGTGATCGTACGTTGATCGGGGAGGTCCACCTGTTCGCCGTCGCGGGTCAATACGACGGTTTTATCAGGGAATACATAGAGGGTCGTCAGGGATGCGTCGTCGTCGTCGTCGTCGTCGTCCTGCTTGCGCTGGACGAGTGGTGGCGACGCGGGACTAAATTCGAAGTCCGCATCGTCGGCTTTCGCGGGCTCGGGGGATGAGGCAATCGCATCCTCATCCTCACTGTAGTAATGGGGAGGGGTGTTTATAATGAACGCGTCTTCCACGGACTCAGACTCCGATTCGACGGTCCACGGTGGTAGCAACTCCTCTTGGTTTGCCGGTGGCGAGTCGGCATTGGTCAGGGGTGGTGGTGGGTAGAACGAGGTTGTCATCGAGGATGTCTTCAGCCTCTTCGCCGCTTGTGTCACCTTATCCTCGGTGTCGTGGTACAGCGCCGCCAGGTCGCGTTTATACGCGTTCTGGAGTTGCTCCAGTCCCATCTATTGAACAGAACGCATCGGTTACATTACGTGGGTTATATTATTCCGCGTCGCCCTGCATATCGTTATTGTCGTATGTTTCGTACATACTCTTTCTAACCAATTCGGTCACTCGGTTACGCCATTTCATGGTCCCGCACGTTGCGATGACATCTATAGATAGCCACCGCAAGACGTGCATGACCATGCTGGTCGATGGCACGTAACGATCCTTATCATCGTTTAGATTCATTATGCGTTCAACCTCGTCACTGGCATATCGCACACTGGCGGCCTCTAGCGCCTTATAGAATATGTTTTCATTGGTCATGGCTTCGGATCTATCACGTAACCTATCTAGACCGCTAACAGTAGCCTCCATATCAGCGCTATAATGCTATAATGTGACGCCGACGACGCACTGTTCTCCCCCTGGTCGTCATCTGATATTACAATCATTGGTGGCGGCGAACCGCTGTCCACCGAGGAGGAGGACAGTATTTCCGCGCTGTTAGCCTGTAACCATTGCATTACCTTAGCGCGTCCATCGCCGTCGATGATGTCATCGCCGCTTCCGGTTGCCACTGCCGTGGCTGCCGCAGCGACGATCGAGCCAGCCTGTCAACGGAATGGTTCACACTGTGACTACTTCCATGTTGGCCACCGTGTAATTTACGTACGGTCCTGCCATACGTTTACGAATGGTCACCATGACTCGGGCCCCCCGCAGCATGTCCAGTGCTGCATACCGCTCGGCATCTGACGTCATGTTTATGTAATCGTTCCCCGTGTATCCTAGCAACTGGACAGCCTTGTCATTAAATATGGTTCCCCACACTTCGCTGCCGATGGCGTCTTGTAGGAGGACACGCATGGCGAACCGATACACTACACCCCGCTGCCATCGATGAATGGGACACACATAGCCATTGTTTTCGGGAATGACCCGTTTGTTGCACTGCTGACATGATGGATAAACGATATATTTCTCTTGAACGGCGATTTGTACTATGGTTAACGGTCGTCTTATTATATAGGTACCGTTACCTACCTGCTTCTCGAGTTGGCTCAGAGTGGTCATCATCTCGGCGTCCTGGTCGCTGGTTGTCTTGGTGACGGTGGTGGCGGCCATTTCTACGTCTCTGCTGGTGCTGATCGTGAAGGGTTTCGAAGTCGTCTGTGAAGCGGAGAGCGGTTGTATGCCTCGATCACTCCGAGTCGGGCTTATATAGCCCTCTCCCCGACTGTGGCGCGCTTTCTTATCGTCGCCCCTTGGTCGAGCGCGTGACGCCGATGCTGATGCTGCATGTCTGGTATCTGCGTCCGACCCTTGGTCGATCGCGTGATGCGGCCGCTGGATGTCTGCAATCTGGCTGTACTCTGGCGTCTGATGTAATCGTATGGCCTCGCGTACTAGCATGGTTATATGACCTAGCATGTTCTGACCGGCTTGACCACTGTATGTCAGTGCACCCCAGTATCCTTCCCGACTCTTGACCCATTCCTGCAACTGGGAATGCCCAGTGTCCAACAGTCGTTTACGTAGGGTTGGATCGCGATATTTAACGGTCACTAACCCATACATTATTGCATATCGTTGTCTCATCCATTCTGCGCGTAACATTTCCTTTTCTCGTATGCACTTGCTGAGCTGTTTCGCCTGTAGACCCGTGCGCGTGGCCAGCATCCTTTGCGCCGTCTGCATGTCGTCATGATGCATGCACTTCCGCCATTGATACGCGCTTTCGACACTGGTGAATTCTCTATTACAGGCGTGTATCCTGCAGGCGTAGAAATTGGACAGGAACTGTTTACCACCTTTAAACCGTATAGGTTGGTTCATGGTGACTTTATGACGTTAACATGTACAGTTACTGTCTTAACTACGCGTCGTTCTAGCACTGTAGAGTACGTAACCCCCGCTTTTTTCCTTGCGTGATGGATGCCCGGTGTCGGTAAGCTGACAGTTGCCGGCCGCTTATCTGTTTTCTGATTAGTGTGGTATTGTTCCGAGGCTGACGTAAGTTCTAGCATGCTCTATATAAGACGTCTGGGTTCGTCGTGTCGTCATAACAACCGCCATTGCCGTCGACACCGTTAGTGGTTCTTCGATTCCACACACACGCACAATGTCTGTATTCGCCTTGCACGATTGCATGGAGTTCGTCCTCGTCGCGGAACTCCTGCAGTCGATACCTCTATTGCAGGGTATTGTGTGAGTATTTCTTTTATTTATTTATTTATTTATTTATTTATTTCTATTTTGTTACTTTCATAGCTCTCCATAGCTCATACCTGTTTTAACTTATGCCTTTGCATATTGTGACTCTGATTGTGTCCTTTACTTATTACAGCATTCCATGTTTCAACTGGGCGTGCGTGCTCATAGAGTTGATGGAGGACGCCCCCCTACGCCGGAGCTGCCAGGCGACCGTCCTGTTTCGGGAGGCGCTCTACGACGCCGGTCTCCTGTCGGCCTTCGGTGTACATGCCAGCCGTTGGCGCCACGTCATGACTGCCATTGAGTTTCATTACGGCGATGGATTTCGCAATACCTCGACCGCCTCCACAGAGTCGTGGGATGACGACTTGGCCGCCATCGACGCCGCCGTCACCGACGCTCACGCCGCCGACGAGGACTTCGACGACGCCGGAGAGTGGGACGACGACGACATAGCCGCCATAGACACCGCCACCGACGCCCACGAGGTCGAGGTGATGGCCTTCCGGGCCCATATGTCCAAATGGGAGCGGGTGATGCATGAGTTGGTCCTCATCCACGCCCCATCGCCCGCAACCGTTTTCCGTCACATTCACCTCGGTCCCGTCCATCTCCCATCACTCTTCCGGCGTCGTCGATCTGTATCGTTACGCATTGCGTTGGCGCGCAAGTTGACCACTCGCGCCATCCGGCGGTCGTTGCTGACGGCATTCAACACCGTTCCAACATGCACTTGACTTTATTATAACTACCGTTGTTGGCGGTATTAAACACCGTTCCAACATGAACTTGACTTTATTATAACTACTACTACTACTACTACTACTACTACTACTACTACTACTACTACTACTACTACTACTACTACTACTACTACTACTAGCTTTTATATTTGTACTTGTTCTTTTTTCGTTTTATTAAATTTGCATCACCTTATATTCCCGTCTTGTATTGCGTTCTTGCTCCAACTGCGTGTTGGCACATTATATTATATTATATTATATTTTATGTCCATTTTCGTCCTGCTACATTTTATTTAACGAACGGTCCGATTTCCCTCGTCCAGCGGTTATATTGTAGCCATGCATGTCGACTAATTATTCACTTTTACACATTCGTCTTATCTTTATCGGTTTTAATTTTATCACGTATTATGTCCACTACATATAACAGACTATAACATGCCGCGGTCCCACATCAATGTCGTCACTGCAACTTAGTTGCTGTTTATCACTTATTAGCTCAGCTAACTTGCTACATTGTACAGATTAGCGTCCTTTGATCTCGCGCTATGGCTCACAGCTGGATAAACGCTTCGGCTTACAGTTAACTCCAGTCGTTCGGACGTCCAGTTGTCATTAGCTAACCACTCGGACTGGTCACTCCGTCGAGGTCACGGTCACGTGTTGTCGTGGGTGGGTGGGTGGGTGGGTGGGTGGGTGGTTGTGGGTGGGTGATATTACGTGTATTTTCTTTGTTCCTATGTCCATCATAGATGACCACCGGTCACTGTTCGTTCCTCCTCCGGTCGCTAGGGGCGCGGCACGCGCATGCGCGCGACGCTGCGCCGCCGCCGCCGCCGCCGCCAGGGGGCGCTCCAAGGTCTAGTGCTGCTTTCTGATTGGCTGCGCGCACTCATTAGCGGTGGGCGATATTAGGGTGGTTTTCCTTTGATCTTTTGATGCTCTTGATAAGAGGTCCCAAAAACCTCTGCTAACTACTTACAGGAAGAAGGAATAATCAATACAATAGGTGACTTTGTAGCCGAACTGAAAAATCTGGCCGGAAACTGTGATTTTGGTCAAACGAAGGTTGGTGCGCAGCTGACTGCTCAGTTGATCCTGGAAGAAAATCTGAGTGACCGGTTAGTTTGTGGTGTAGCAGATTCGGCCATTCAACGACGATTGTTGGGAGAAGCCGACCTTGATTTCAAAAAGGCTCTACAAATGGTACTTGCCATGGAATCAGCTGCTGTTAACACTGCTCAGTTAAACGCTGCTGCACACGACATTACACCGTGTGTAAACAAAGTAACCGCCCGCAAGCATTCGACGAGAAAGTGGGAGAAGAAACCACCCGTTCAGAATCGTCAGAAACCATGTTTCAGATGTGGCAAAACGTCTCATTCGGCGGACGAGTGTCACTACAAGGATGCTCAATGCCGATATTGTCACAAAGAGGGACACATCATGAGCAAATGTTTCGCAAAACGGAAAGCTGAAAAAGGGAAAAGAAACCGCACTCATCAGCTGACGGCACCGATACAAGACTGTGTCCCATCTGAACACACTGGAGCGATATACAACATGTTCAGTCTGACGGGACCACGTCCAGATCCGATCGTTACCCAAATACAAGTAGATGGGAAGACGCTTCTGATGGAAGTAGATACAGGTGCCACTCTCTCGATCATCAGCGAAGAAACGTTGCACAAACACTGGCGAAACTCGGCACGGCCTAACATGAGATCCACAAATGACACGCTTCGCACATATACAGGACAGTGTGTGAAGATCATGGGTGTCATCAACGTCATGGTAGAAGCTACAACTGGCGACCAACATCAGCTTCCGCTCATGGTCGTGCCTGGCAACGGTCCAAGCTTACTTGGCAGGAACTGGCTGAGTAAACTCAAACTGGACTGGGGTGTGGTTCATCAGTTGAATACATCACACTTAACACGGAAGCAGCAACCTCAATTGCAGGCTGTACTGGACAAGTACGCCATCGGGTTTACAGTCTCGCTCCAAGCAGTTAAAACAGACGCTGCCAAGATCTACGTAGACAATGAGGCAATCCCCAAGTACTACAAGTCGCGACCACTGCCCTATGTAATGCGAGACATGGTGGACAAGGAAATTGATCGACTCCTGGCTGAGGATATCATAGAGCCCGTCCAGTACTCGGACTGGGCCGCCCCTGTGGTACCAGTAATGAAGGCAGACAAGAGTGTACGTCTCTGTGGTGACTACAAACTCAACGTGAACCAAGTAGCCAAACTGGACAGATATCCTATTCCCCGAATAGAGGATTTGTATGCACAGCTTGGGAACGGTACCACGTACACGAAGCTCGACATGCGTCACGCGTATGAACAGCTACAAGCGACAACCGTACGGAGTGTCATCAGCACCTGGCATATTCCAACGTGTCATGGACTCGCTCTTGAAGGGCATACCGAACACAATGGTGTATTTGGATGATGTGTTGGTGACAGGACCAACAGAAGATGAACATTTGCAGACTCTTGATCGCGTGCTCGAACGACTGGTTCAAGCTGGGTTCCGCCTGAAAGAATCCAAGTGTCAATTCTTGAGTGACGAGGTCGATTACTTGGGTCATCGGATCGATGCCGAAGGCATACACCCGTCCGGTGAGACACTGCCAGCAGTCTGTGATGCTCTAGCGCCCACCAACATAACCGAGTTACGCCCATACCTTGGGATGGTGAATCACTATGGTCGTTTCTTGCCAAACCTTGCGACGATGCTGGCCCCCATGCATCAGTTGCTGAAGAAAGACACCAAATGGTACTGGAGGAAGACGCAACAAGAGGCCGTCAACAAGACAAAAGAGATGCTGAGTTCCCTACAGGTCATGACTCACTTTGACTCCTCCAAACCGTTATACTCACATGTGATGCCTCTCCATACGGCATTGGGTCCGTTCTTGCTCACGTAATGGAAGATGGTGCAAAGAAACCCATAGCGTATCACTCCAGAAGTCTCTCGCATGCTGAGAAAAACTACGCTCAGATTGACAAAGAGGATCTGTCCGTCATAGTGGGACTGAAGAAGTTTCACCAGTACTTGTGGGGTCACAGGTTTACCATCGTCACAGATCATAACACGCTTCTTGGATTGTTTGGAGAAACGAAAGCCATTCCACAGATGCTGTCGCCACGGATGCAGCGATGGGCCCTAACACTGGCTGCTTACGAATACCAGATTATCCACAGGCCGGGCCAAAGCATCCCACAAGCAGACGCTCTTAGCCACCATCCGGTAGGTGGCGCTCCGAGACATGTACCAGTGCCAGCTGACACGATACTGACGATGCAGTATTTGGATATGTCTCCTGTCACTGCAAGTGACATACGTCGTGAAACATCGCGTGACCCGGTGTTGTCACAAGTCTTCACCAGGACGGATTTCCAGATCATGACGACAACGAACTCCTGAAGCCGTCCACTCAAAGAAGAGATGAACTCAGCATCCATGATGGTTGTCTCATGTGGGGCACACGAGTGATTATTCCAAGTGCCCACCTACAACCATGGTCATTCCCCGATAGACCTTGGTCGCGACTGCATATCGACTATGCAGGTCCATTCATGAGCAGAATGATGCTGGTGGTAATTGACGCCCATTCGAAGTGGATAGACACTCACCTTACGTCAGGCTCAACATCAGCTATTACTATCAGCAAACTGCTACAGTCTTTTAGCACTCATGGCATCCCTGATGTCATCCTCAGTGACAACGCCACTGGTTTCGTCAGTGAAGAGTTTCAAGATTTCTGCCGACACAATGGCATCAAGCACATTACGAGTGGAATTGTAAAAGAAGGAGTAAAGCGCATGCATGGCGGTGACTTGGAAACCCAGCTAGTACGCTTCCTCTTTGATTATCGCATCACACCTCACTCCACGACGGGCATAGCCCCTGCTGAACTATTAATGCATCGACAGCTAAAATCCCGACTTCACCTGATCAGACCAGACGTAGGTGTAAAGGTCGTAGCTGAACAGACCAAACAGAAGGCGAAACATGACCGTCATGCCAAAGTTCGAACATTCCAACCTGGTGAATGGGTGTATGCTCTACGGTACCACGGTAACACTACAAGTTGGGTACCGGGCACGATCCATCTTCAGACTGGGCCGGTATCTTACACCGTCCGTCTCGAAGATGGCACTATCGTACGCCATCACATCGATCAGCTGCAGGGAAGACTGTCGAGTCATCAGGTGGCGCCATCGGTCGGGCCTACGCCGATGGAGACATTCCAAGAGTACGTGACCGAGTCTTGTGAAGAGTCTAAGGCCTGTCAACAGGCGCAGCTTCGCTCACCAGCTAAGCCGCCCGCACCAAGTCAGCAAACTGACATTGTGCCTGCAGAGCCTCGACGTTCTGCACGCATCAGGAAGCAACCTGAACGCTTGGACTTGTAATTTTGTTAGTTCTATATGCATCAGGAAGCAACCTGAACGCTTGGACTTGTAAGCTTATTAAAGTAGTATCACATTGAACACTGTAGTGCTTTGCTTGTTTATAACAGTAATTTGTTTTATAACGCTCTCGTTTGGACTGTCCACACAGTAATCGAGAACTATTACTGTTTACAGGACAATTTTTTAAGTCTCGGTTGAGCGTGTTTCTCACTAAAGTTGGGAGGGATGTCGAGTATGGGAAAATCTATGCTCCCGGTTTCGCCGCCAGAGTTCGGAGTTCAGTGACTTGTCTTGTTCCGGTGTAATGACCTAACCATGCGGTCCTAAATAAATACGTTTCAATACATCACACCCATCCTGCCTTGTTCTCGTATTGCCGATTACTAAATGCAAATGGATTATTGTTGTCAGTGCATTTTTTTTGTGGATTTCCACCAGTCAGCAGTAGTTGTCAGGTTTGCAAACCAGTGTGAGAGAAAATCTTAAGTTGCAGTCCATGGCATAGGCAAAGTCAGTCGCCATGCAATTTTTTTATATCTGACTGTTGCTGTTGTATAGGCGAAGATCTCGCTCATGATAATCGTACGCATTTTCATGAAACGTGAAACCTTACGAAAACGCCATAAACAGAGCAATAAACACGTATTTCATGTCTGTATGCATTCTTATATGTATATCACTAAAGTTACTTGACAATAACCATGTAAAAGTGTGAAATGATTACCTTTTTGTCAGAACCCATGTGCTTGTCAAAATTTATATATAACCGGATGTTGTTGTGGGTGAGCGAGATTACCAAACGGCATTCTCGTAGATCAATATATGGTCATGCTAAGAATTGCCGTCTGCTGGCCATAGAGGTACATCATTAATCATTCTTCTAGAAACTACTAACTTACTAACGGGTGTTTTATTTATGTCTGCTGCTGGCCCACTGTGGCCTCATTCTACACGAAATCGCGTTTGACCATGTGACCCAAAGGCAACATCACGTGCACAGTATGGCGGCTAATTGTGAAATGTTTTTTATGTCACCGATAAAAGTACTCATAAGTAATTATTTGGAGCACATTTCTTCAGTTTCTTGACGCCCAAGTGTCGGTTGTATGTCACAGAATGCACATGTGAAACGGTTAATGCGTATCGGTTTTTAAACTTCAGTTATTAGTTCCGTAGCCAAATGGCTACGGAAAGCCCAAATCGGCGCTTACGATAATGATAGCCTGGTACTCCGTCCCTAGACTAGCTGAACCTGAAGAGTGGGGCGGACGACTCTGCCTACACATGGCATGGTGAAGACGCTAAGAAATCACCGCCATGACGCCACCAATCAGGGCAATTTTAAAGGTCTTGTCAACTTCTGGGTTGACACAGGCGATGTGGTTCTGTAAATGCACTTGGCGATACGTCTTCTCTGCTGCGACTGGTATGGCAATTGCTGCGCCTATTTTTTGTTGATCTGTCAGATTCCGTCGGTAACAACGTCGAGATTTGTTTCGTTACCTCGATCTTCGAGTACAGTTAGTTTCTTCTTCCGGCTTTTTCTGACAGTAGCATATAGATACATCCACTTCCTCGCCGTGGAGACATAGGCGGCAATTTTCGCAGTGACCCCGACGTTCCATTCATTTTGACGGTTTTTTGTTCGAAGGCCTTGTTTGTTTGGGCGAGTTTTGTTGTTCCATTGCCACGAACAATTCCGGAAGTTGATTCTGGATCTCCACACCCGGATATTTTTGTGAGTGTTGTCACCTGGCGAACGTTTTAGAACTTGAAGTTACCTGCAGTGACGCACTCTCTAACAGTAGCAGCACTCAGCATAACACCACCACTATCTCGACTTGATTAATTATGATACAGGGGCTGCCTAGTGAAGGTGTGTTGCAGGGGTCTCAACTTCCCAGTTCCGACCTGTTTCGGGGGCCAACTTTCCACCTCCCACCTATCTTTTTGGGCCAATATCCCACTTCCATCTACTTTTGAGGCCAACATCCCACGTCCCACCGATTTTTATGAACAACCGCCCACCTCCCAATTCCTTCCACAATATATTTTTATTAGCGCGACCACATGTTCCCGTTCCCGCGGTCCGTTCTGATGTCTTTCCGTTCTTCGTGGGCAAAACGGTCGGTGATGACTGCGGACATCTTGAGCGGTCTCGTCGAAGTACCAGCCTTCACAACCATGGGTCACCGTCGACTGGACTGCAATATTATACAGTGTCTTTCTATATGCGTCACAGCGAGATGAATGAGAACCGACCGCGACATATGTAAGATGTTTCACGTCTTCAGCGCATACACCGTCGCCTCGTGGGAGGTGGGAGGTTGGTCCTAAACAATGGTGGGATGTTGGCCTAAAAAATAAGTGGGAGATTGGCCCCAAAAATTATATAAATAACACTACAAATTATATAAATAGCATTATCACACAGCCCGCGGCATCAGTAGCATGTCCAAAATTATTATTCGTCGTTTATCTTATAGATGGTGCCCAGTCCACTAAATATATGGCAGGAAGTCTCATTCTAACTCATCAGTTATGAGTAACGTTGTATAAGCGCATACAATGCATAACAAACGATTCTAAACTCGACTTATATTGAAACAATTGACGCAACAAAATAAAACGAAGTTACTATTTAACAGTGTGTTCGTTCAGTGTAATACCACCACCGGCTTTCTCGTGTCGGCGCTACTAGCGAGTAACTTAGTGGAAGCTTTGTCTCGGCTTTGTCTCGCACCAACAGGTTTGCGCCCAATGAGTTTGCGCCCGACGGCGTCTGCTGACTTTTCGTCAACTAATGTCCCGTCAACACGAGCCGATGTAACCCGGCCTACAAACCCAGGGCGTTGCCACCAATACTGCCATTTGTCCTCCAGTCGTTCTGATTTGCTCTCAACCCCCCCCCCCCATTCTGCCCTATTTTCGAAGTGCCAATTGCTAAACGCAAATAGATTCTGGTTGTCAGTACATTTGTTTGTGAATTTGCACCGGTCAACAGCAGCTGTCAGGCTGACAAACCAATGTGAGAGACAATCGCATTGAGTTGCAGCCCATTGTAAAGACGGTTATTCAATCAGAGCAACAGAGGCTACAGTTTAATTGTGTCATGAAAATGATCAAAAAGCAGAAAATCCACGAGGAATGCTTGGAGAGTTTCTCTTGTGTTACCCCGGAGTTACATGGACTCCGTTTGGTTTTTCGACATATGCACGACCAAGCCTGCGATGGTGCTGTGAACAGTCATGTACTGAATGGGACAATGGGTGCGCCGCGAACGCACGCGTAATGGTGGAGCTGTCTCAACTGTGATTTCATTATTCGTGAAAATGTTCATCAAGTTAGTATATATGTGCGTGCGTGCGTGCGTGCGTGCGTGCGCGCGTGCGCGCGTGCGTGAATTACGATTTTATTCAACCGCAACTATTTTGATTACTTACTCAACGTTTCGATTGCCATCGGCAGCCTTCATCAGCCTTCACGAATATCAGACGATAATATGGACAGAACACAGTCCAGAAAATACGTGAGATTGAGTCGCAGGAAAAGAAAATCGCGCGACATAGAAACCACTTGTTGTTTTCTTTGCGGTGCCGCGATGAGGGTATAACACCTCCCAGTTTGAAGATAAAGTGTGGCATGAAAACACAAAACGGAAGGGACATTATCAAGAAAGACGAAAAGGACCTGAAAAGGGAAAGAATCCGACTAATTAACAACAAGTTAGGAAAAAACTTCAAACAAATATTCAAAATGGCGACAGGTAAACAAACTTAAGAGACTAATAAAGACAAGAGTGAGCGACAGAAACAACATCGATCTGTCCGGCACTCAATTAAAGAAGTGGGTAGTGAATGTACCCAAATACAAGCTAACGATGACCTAACCAGGGTTCTCGGCAAAGAACTAAACTTCGCGGTTACACCAGACAAGCTGCCGGTTTTATCATCGCTACCGAACAAGCATGTCGATTGCTGCTGAACACCAAATCAGAGCAATTAAGATCTCAGGTGCCTGAGATTATGAAAACAGCGAAACTACCGAAACCGAACATTAACAGGAAAGAGAGACAAGCACTGGCAGAGTTGAAAAAAGAAAAAAGTATAATGATTCTGCCAGGAGACAAGGGAAAGCAACAGTGGTTATGGACACTGGCGAGTATGAACAGAAAGTCACCACCGTGTTATCAGACCATAAAACGTATGATAAGCTGAAGAAAGACCCTACGCAAAAATACAAGAGACAGTTAGTGTCCATCATAAGAAAATTGAAGGAAGATGACAAAATCACAGAAGAACAGTATAAGTACTTATACCCGACAGCTAAGAATGTACCGAGGATGTACTGCACTTAGAAAATTCATAAGCCATACAACCGTTTCATACCTATTGTGGATTATACGGGGGGTACAACGTATCAAGATCACTGGCAGACCTACTAGATCTGATTGTGGGTAAGACATCCCACCACATAAAGAACTCGAAGCACTTAGCCAATGAAATGGCTTCTATTATGATCGAACGAGATGAGATGTTTCTATCACATGACGTTGTGTCTCTCTTCACCAGCACCCCGATCAACGAGACACTGGCTAACATCAAGAAACAACTAGAAGCTGACACTAAACTGAAACTACGGACAAATTTAAATGTGGATGACATAATCGAGCTGCTGAAGTTCATCGTCACAACTACATATTTTAGCTTCAGGGGCACCTTTCATCAGCAGAAGTTTGGCACAGCAATGGGAAGTCCTTTGTCACCTGTAATTGCAATTTTTGTCATGGAATGGCTGCAACACAAGTTATTCTCACAGCACCAGTAACTTGCAAACCGAAATTATGGAAGAGATATGTGGATGATGTGATGGAAGTAGTGAGGAAGGGATGTGAGCAAGAACTGACAGAGCATCTCAACAGCATAGACACCACATTCAGCATTACGTTCACATATGAAGAAGAGAGCGACAACTCCCTGCCCTTCTTGGACACATTTATAATACGAAAGGAAGACGGAACAGTGAAACTCCTAGTGTAGCGAAAGAAGACCCATACATAAACATATGTGAACTTCATGTCTCACCATCCGTTACACCATAAACTAGGGGTCATCAAAACGTTACTGGATAGATGCAACAACATCGTATCAGAGCCCGAAGACAGAGAGAAAGAGGTGAAATACATCACAAAGGCACTAGACAGATGTGGGTATCCAAGTTGGACCATAAAGAAGGTGAAAGAACAGCAGTTTCAGAAGGAAAAAACCAAAGAAAAGAACACAGAGAAATCCAAAGATATGGTCACACTCCCGTATGTCAAAGGAGTAACATACCCTATACAGCGGATTTTAAAACACCATGATATCGCTACATCGGTTAGACCATCATCAGGAGAATACTAGTGCATCCAAAGGACAAAGTGGAAGATAGCAAAAAGACAGACTGTGTATGCTAGATCCCTTGTAAGAGCTGTAACCACACATATATCGGCGAAACAGGGAGAACATTTGGAACAAGACTAGAAGAACACAAGAAGGAGGTTGAAAACATCATAACCAGATGATTTACCAGGGAACAGAAGAGAGTGTCAACGGTGATAGAGCGTAAATCTGCAATAACAGACCAGGCAGACTGAAACACTTGCATCATAGACTGGGAGGGGGCAGAAGTCATTGACATAGAGTGTAACAGAAATGCAAGATGGATCAAAGAGGCAACATGGATCTGAAAGACAATTCCAGTCATGAATCGAGACGAGGGGGAATACAGATTGAGTCACGTATGGGACGGTCTGATTACCAAGACAAATGGCGAGGAGAGGAAGAACTTGCCTTCCCAGAATTCCTGATGAAGGCTGACATGGCAGTGGAAACGTTGAGTAAGTAATCGAAATAGTTGTGGCTGAAGAAAATCGTAATTCATATGTGATTTCATTAGTTACATCAGTGGCGAACATTTTTGATTTTTTCCAGAAAGTTGCAAGGGAAGCTCAACAGTCATGATCACAGAGTTGGTGTCTGTGGCCAGTCGCATCAAGCTTATGGACCTTTGCAGGAAGCAAAGAATTAATCATTATGATGCACAATATGTGTTCTCATAACCTTACCCTGGTTGTGTGGACCGAGATGTACGACAACACAAGTTCAAATTATATAACAGACTGAATTGCCAAGACAGTGGGCGATGGTATGAATAAAAACACGAATTTGTGAAACATTTTACATATTTAAGCAACTTGTATTCATGCTATTTGTTTTGTAGTATAAGGGATGAGAGTGGCATTTGTACTATAAGGGATGAGAGTGGCATTTGTACTATAAGGGATGAGAGTGGCATTTGATAAAACCGCTGAACATTTACGAGATCGAGCGGAGCAAGATACGAGCGCAGCGAGTACTTTCTAGCTGGGGGTTCGGGGGAGCGTTGTAAGCCTCGTTTTCTTTAATTGGGTGCTCTCATAGCCATTCTCAGCCACGCTAGTATGGCAAGGAGTAACATCTGAGGTATTGTTTCCAGTTTTTCTCAAACATTCCACCCCCCAAATATATAATCGGTACTGTCAAGCTATTGACAGTTTATATAGATAAACTTCATAAGTATTAGTATTTAAAGAGCTTTGGAGCTATTTTGGAATTATTCAATGAGGTTGGACCAATTCTTGTAAATATTTCATTTGTTGATAATGAAATCAGCTGTGTAACCGGCTATCATAAGGTACGCTATGTTCAGAAACATAATTGTAGTTAACCTTTGGAGAACTGTTGGGTTATGTTCCTATGTTGATCACTGTACCTTATTACACGTTTTGTCAGGGGCCTGTTGTGTCTTATGACAACCGTCTCTTCGTTGTCAGCTTTACAAGTTTGGCCATTTGCTTTCTATTGAGACAATTCAACGCAGTTCATCATTGAGTAAAGTGATGTGAAACATTGTGGATCATTACACCTGATGATAGGCGTCATGTCAGTGACATGTTGTGTCGTACGACAACCGTCTCTTCTTTATCAGCTTTTCAAATGCGGCCATTTGCTTATGCTTGCGGGCTTGTCTTGCTTCCTTTTTAGCATTATCAATGACAGTCGTTGCCTTTGCCTTGCTCTGCCCATCTGGACACACTTTCATGGCTTCCATCTGATTACGTTTGTTCTTGGCTGCTCCAATTTGCTCTTCCTTGTAGTATTTGTATGCTCCCTGCATGTTTCTTGTCATGCTTCTGTTCACTTGATCATACAACATATCTGGTGGCTTGTAATAATAAACCACAGTTTCTTTTAGCAGATCTTAGACCATATTTGAACTGCAGACATTGTGTGTACCTGCATGCGGCAAGATTTTGCATCCAGTGTGTCTCCCATGGTGTTGGATAACCCTTCCATCTGCGGCCCATTGAAGCAGGGCAGAAGAGCATGCGCCACCTTGCAAAGTGGAGGGTACTTATTCGCTAGATAGTCACGTGCCCACCAACTGTCAATTCGCATCTCAGGTGACGGATCAGCCAAGTTTTTGTCAACTTGGAAGAGCCGAACTTCCAGATGAAATCTACCAGCTTCTTCTTCAGATAAGACATTCGTCACCAATCGTGGCAGTTTGTGTAGCATCTTTGTTGTGGTACTGTGACCCCTTGCCTTTGGGCCAATGGCTGAAATGTTGTTCACAAGAAGCTATTTCTGCATGTAGGCTGCAGCAGAAATATAAGCTTCTTCTGCCAGGCCCAATATTTCCTACGAAACAGTATCGTTCTTATGGGAACCAGAGACGATCTCAGATGTTGCAGTGCCGACAAACATCTCAGTCCTCTTTACACGCTTCGCACTGCAACTCATGCCCCCAACGCTGGAACTCTGTTGTTGATCGTTCGGCCATCTCTTCTGGCTTCATGAAGCAGACCAAGAAATCCGATTTGTTTGTTATTAAGGACGTGGATCAAAGGGCCCTTCATCTCAAACAGTACCACGTACTGCTTAAGGAGGTGCAGCACAGCACTGTAAAAGTGCAGAATAAGCTTCGTTTTCTTGCTTTTAACGAAGAGCCGCTTAACGATTCAGTTCTTTCGTTTGGTGCCATCTACGGTCAGTTTCTTGAATGCCAGTCTTCCCTGTAGCGGTCTGATCTTCTTCTTCGCCCCTTCACTAACCTTCTCTTCCTGTATACTTTCACTGCATCATATGTGTACAGTACCTTTTCTGTTACTGGCACGAATGCCAAGTAGAAGATAGTGTATGCATCCAACATACACATACGCACGGTGCGCATAGTAACTACACGCATAGTAACTACACGTATGCAAACTGTAGTGTAACGTGAAGTGCCCTAATAGCGTCAGGTTTTGTGTTACCCCGATTTGAGTTAGATGCATTTAACCAGCAGTTGGCGCACATAAACAGTGTTCGGTAGCATTGTAAAGAGTGTCTTGGGAACAATCGAAGCACTCAATGGGCATGTGTATGTTAAAGGTAGATTATACAGTGCGTTGCAAAAGCGAGAGGGTGCACATGACGGAATAAGGCACTCGGTAATTTATTTACGTCTTACTGGGTGTCTGTAATAATGTCTGTCCGTCCGCACTATGTACAAGGATGCCCTAAGTTCGTCGCCAGTAATTGTGACATTCTTAAAGTTAGTTATCAATAACTAATAAAGAATATAACGTTACTACGCAATTCCGCCGTCAATTCCAAACCTTCCTGATAACACATATAGGCTGCAAGCCTGCAACATATCATATTATTAAGCCGCCGTCACTGATTTTTAGTTCATATGACACATTATATTGAAAAGGTACCATTTATTGCAAATCAGCGCTGAACTGTAACCAATTATATGCAAGTTAGTTTATAAGGTGGTGAATTAAACGGTTCCTCCCAAGGCGTATGACATTTGTGGGGGGGGGGAACCTGCAAATACTTTTACGATTGGCTACATACAAAAGGTTCTTGCAATTTTCTTCCAGTTCAACGTCCACCCGCTCTCTTTCTCTCCCTCCCTCTCCCTCTCCCCTGCCCTTCATCCAGTTCACCATCCATCCGCTCTCCCTCTATTGCACCCTGCTCTACCTCCAGTTCACCGTCCATCCGCTCTCCTTCTGTTGCACCCTGCTCTTCCTCCAGTTCACCGTCCTTCCGCTCTCCCTCTATTGCACCCTACTCTACCTCCAGTTCACCGTCCATCCGCTCTCCTTCTGTTGCACCCTGCTCTTCCTCCAGTTCACCGTCCTTCCGCTCTCCCTCTATTGCACCCTGCTCTTCCTCCAGTTCACCGTCCATCCGCTCTCCTTCTGTTGCACCCTTCTCTTCCTCCAGTTCACCGTCCTTCCGCTCTCCCTCTATTGCACCCTGCTCTTCCTCCAGTTCACCGTCCTTCCGCTCTCCTTCTGTTGCACCCTTCTCTTCCTCCAGTTCACCGTCCTTCCGCTCTCCCTCTATTGCACCCTTCTCTTCCTCCAGTTCACCGTCCTTCCGCTCTCCCTCTATTGCACCCTGCTCTTCCTCCAGTTCATCGTCCATCCGCTCTCCTTCTGTTGCACCCTTCTCTTCCTCCAGTTCACCGTCCTTCCGCTCTCCCTCTATTGCACCCTGCTCTTCCTCCAGTTCACCGTCCATCCGCTCTCCTTCTGTTGCACCCTTCTCTTCCTCCAGTTCACCGTGCTTCCGCTTTCCCTCTGTTGCACCCTTCTCTTCCTACAGTTCACCGTCCATCCGCTCTCCCTCTGCTGCACCCTACTCTTCCTCCAGTTCACCGTCCTTCCGCTGTCCCTTTATTGCACCCTGCACTTCCTCGGGTTTACAGTCCATCCACTCTATTGTATACTGCTCTTTCTACAGTTCACCGTCCATCCGCTCTCCCTCTGTTTCACCCTGCTCTTCACCCAATTCACCATATATTCGCTCTCCCTCTGTTGTTCTCTATTCTTCATCTAGTTCACCACCAATCCGCTCTCCCTCTGTTTGAACCAGCTCTTCATCCATTTCATCACCCATCCGCTCTCACTCTGTTGCTCTTCCTCCTGTTCTTCATCTAGTTGTTCTTGTTCTGCTACACTCTGCTCTTCCTCAATGACGACTGGCGTGACTGTTTGTAGGTCAGTAGGGAGGAGAGGAACTAAATGGTTTGTCTGCCACCAGCTAGACTGTTCGCTACTGGACACACTAGTCCACGTGATTTGCAGAATGTTCTCAACCCGCATGTGTCTAGGCACGACGAGACGGTGGAGGTCACGTGTTACATTACCCGTTCCTGGGTATACTGATTTCACTCTTGCTCCAAGTGTGGATGATATGGCATGGATTTGCCAAATGCCCATGTGTTCTCCTGGTTTGACAACGCACATTGTTTCTTCTTGAAACAACCTACGTATCTCTGTGGAAGATAGGTTTATGCCATGCTGATACAAATCAGAGAACCTGGCATATGTAGTACTCCTTGGAGTGCAGTCGCGGATGCCTTTTGCAAGGAAATTGTCATCTAAATACAGGTCCTCGTGAACAGCAAGTTCCGCAGCAATTCTCACTCTGGCTTCAACGTGGTGATCTGCATTCCCGTGCATATAATAGCTTGTCGTGGTAGGAAGACAGTCACCATGTGCCTGCTGTGAATGTCTTCTCGGCGACATTCTTAAAGATAGCAGGAAATGTGTGTTTGCTTATCCAGCAGTCCCCTCTAAGCAATGTTACCTGATGCACGACTTTGCTTAACTCAACTTTCATTGTGCGATATAATGCAACGTCACAGGGTTGTAGAATGTGAGTGAGTTTGGGCGGAAAGCAAAGGAGAGTGACGTCATTTGCAATAGCCAGGTCAATAAGGGTTGGCGAGATGTGGGCTGCTGCAGCTGCTGCTGATATAGATATATTGTTAATGTTGACGGCTTCATGGGCATTTAACATGTCAGCCTCTTTCCATGATCTTCTATTCATGGTGGTAATATAATATACCGGTAACGTAATTTGTTCTCTGCATTGATGCCTGAAAACAAATGATACAAGGAAGGTAATATTGACGAAAATAAGACTCCCCTAAGATTCGGTGACGAATATAGGAGTTATCGGGATTAACATTAATTCCTATTTTAGGCAAACATTTGAATGTTATTTGCATTCTCTTATATATTCTCTTATATATTCTCTTATATAACATAACATTCCAAGCATTACTTTCCAACTTTATGGTGACACCAGTTATATAAAAGTTGCATAAAACGTCCCAAAGTAGGTATGCGACACGGTACACAAAATGAGATTCACACCATACTTATACCACCACATGATCAATGTTGCAACGAAGACAGTTAAACTGTACACAATTAGTCATTCATGATGCAAAGAAAGCGTTAATGTTCAGTCAGACAGTATCGGTGGACGGCGCGTACACGGAGCGAGTCTGTAGAGCAACATGTCGGAGTCGGTGGTCGGCAGGAGAGTGTCGTGAAGACGCCGCCAGAAGAGAGACTGGGCACACGCGCCGTCTCCCCGCTCGATCAGCGTGCAGCGTGTGCGCGGACTCAGCAGTGCACGCAGCGTGCGGCTCACCGAGCCGTGCGCTATGGGCTTAATGTAGAGCAGGATCAACGACGTCTGGTCTCGTTGAAGAGCCATGTTTAGAGAAAAGTCGCACCAGTGGTCGTCACAGAAGTCTGGTGTCAGCACGAACAGCACGTATCTGCTGGTCTCCAGCGATTGTACGATGTTTTCCGCGATTGGACATCCAGCTGGCGCGTCCCGCGACGACACGAAGAGTGACAAAGCCCAATCAGTCTCCACTTGGTCAACAAGTTCGTGCGCCACCCAGTCCAAGTCGTTATCGGCATACACGACACAAGCGTCGTATCGGTACTGGCCGGCGTCGTCTGTAGACGGGTCGTCCTGCCGCCAACGGCGCTTTATTGAGTAGTAGTACCAGCGCATCCGCCAACGATTCACATAGAGAAACAGCAGCAGCGTCAGCGAGCAGAAGCCAACGCCGCCGGCCACTGTAAACATAATGAGCAAACTGACACCAGGGGTCGCTGTAGCACACGACGCCTCCACATCCTCTAGTGACACGCTCACAACACGCAGCTCGTGATTCTCAGTGCACATCAATGTGTCTCTGGCCACGACACGTACGTTTGTCGTCCTCATCCAACGCAAGAATCCGAGCGACGCGCAGGCTTGGCACAACAGAGGATTACCGCTTATGTCCAACGAGAAGTTGACTCGCTCCGACAGTTCGTCTAACGTATCTCGAAGGTCTTTCGACAACGACGACATTTGATTCCTGGATAAATTCACCGATTGAAGCGAGGTGAGGCGAGAGAGATCCAGATAAAGGTGCCGCTTAAATAAATTATCGTCCAACTTCAGTGTGCGAAGTTTCGTCAAATTCGTAAATGCATTTCGGCTGATCGTTTTAAAATTATTTCGCGACAGGTCGAGTTCTTCGAGTGATGTTAAGTGGTTGAAAACAAGGCTACCTTCGACTACCATTTGAGTGCCATTGCGGTTGATCGTCGAATCGCTCAGTTTATTGTTTGACAGGTTGAGAAATCGAAGACTTTCGAAAGATCGAAAATAATCTGTGGAAATACTTTGTAGAATCCCGTGGCTTATGTCTAAGGTTTGGAGGTGTTTTAGGCCTTGCCATGGTCCCGACAAGGATGTTACTGATTTCGAGTTAGACATATTTATGTAAAGAACGCTGCTTTCCGGGTAAAATGTAACCTGGTCGATGTCACTTCCTCCGCCTACTGACAGATAATCGCCATATACGTAGCGCACAGATGGTATCATATACATCGGGCGTTTACCTTGACTTAAACTTACATTGCTTATGGTTTCAGTTGGGTCGTTAAACGTTTGTGTTAGAGGGCGACGAAACTCTTCGTCAAACTGTCGATTAGTCGCCGTGCTTCTTTCACCGTCTACTACGTCGCCGTAATGTGACAGGTCGATCATCACCAGCCTCGGGGGAAACGTCTTCAGCACGTCTCGATTACTTAGACCGTGCAATTTAACAAAAATGACGTTGTTGTAACCTACATTTAACCATTCGACATTTGGCAAACATTTTCCAAAGTAGTTGCAGTCGATTCCTATTATACTGTTATAGCGAATTGATAGTCGCCTCAGCTTCTTTGCAAATGACGTGTTACACACATCTTGAAAGGTTAACATATTCGCTTCATTGTATGCAATGCGATCCATCACTAACGAATCGATCCCGGAATTTTTCGTTCTCCACATAACCCTAATCAAAGCTTTAAAACCAATGTTTTTGTTATGCGCGATGTTTAAGTTTCGTAGATTCGGTAAGTTCGAAAACGACCCATGCTGGATCTTCATGATTCGGTTATCTCGCAAAGATAGCGTACTGATGTTAGTGCCACCCAGCGCACGGAAGGTGGCGTTACTGATGTTTGATATATATCCATCGTAAAGATCTAAGATCTGCAGGTTCTTGAAGCGCGCGATGTCTGACGGGATATCGTGAGGAATGCCGGAAATATGCAGCTCCGTCAATGCTTGGAGCACGGACAGTGATTGCAATGGATACTCATAATTGCATCTTTGGGTTTTTCCCGTAACTTTGAACACTTTGAGTGAGCGCAGCGGGCGAAAGAGACGCTGTGGGAGATAGTCGTTGCTCAAGCACATGGCGTTGTAGCTGAGGTCAAGATACTGCAGAGATCCCTGGGCACTGAACGTGTCCGGTGCGAGTTGGTTCGAATGTAAATTGTTTTCAGACAAGTCTAAATGTCTCAGTTCTGTCAGATTACTGAAAGACTTGTGTTCTAATTTGCTGATATCGTTGTTGTTCAGCAGAAGTGTTGTCGTGTGAACCGGGAGGTCAAGCGGCACTGTTGTCAGTCGTCTGTAACTGCAGTTCACGTGGTGAGCCTGGGCCCAAGATGCGTCCTTGGTGACGTGGCACGGGAGAGTCAATGTTGCAACCACACAGCCGAAGAAGACCACACACAAGCACCACATGCACCACAAGCACCACATGCAGCAGCAACCCCGACGGATGATCTCACCGGTGTTTGACATGTCTGCTCGTCGATTCTACAAAAAAACATAACATAGGTTTCAGTACGTACGTTGTTCTGTACAACAGAACATATGCCATAGACGTCTTGTGCTACCCGAACAATGCAGTTATGTCAGATAATAATGATTTGTTTTAATTTACATATCTAAACGTACTGTGCCCTACATTCGTGTGTAACACAACAACAAGTGTGACTGATGCATGACCTCAAATAGACATGACAATTTTTGCGGAAAAAAAATAATTTTACATATTTTAGAGGCACACATATATCATCCAGTCAGCCAAAGAATGTATTACATCCGTCTACAAGTTTGGTTTCTAGACACATTTCAACAGTACCACCCCACTTGGCAGTGCATACACAGGATAACCACTTCAGTATGTAACAATCTGAAATCCACCATAATTCTTCAAAGTACACAATTTGTCAGCTATCATGTATGAACTCCTAACACAATGTTTCAGAAAGCCCAGCATGTGGTCTGTAAACACATTGTATTCAACCTGTTTTTATCTTACACAACCAACATTATATTACGTTTGTTATCTCCTGCCCTATTACACATATATAAACACACACAAGATTCACATTGAAGTGTGAATTCCTTCAAAGCCTGACTTCTCAACTAGTTCAATTGCATAACATGGTATAGCTAAAAAAAATTACAACCTAATTAGCAAACTTGCTGTAACAAAGGCACTTGCCTGGTGGATCAGCTCCAGCCAGTCAGTAGACGTTATCTGATAGCAAGCTGTCCAGTCCAAGACTTTCCCAAGCCACAGGAGATTGTTGTCTCCACAGAAGGCACGTGTGTCTAATTAGCTGAAGTAAAAAAAATGGCCAATATGTCATCATACTCCAATGGTATTGGCTGGGATTTATATAAATGTCCAAATTGCGGCTTCACTAATGTAATTCACTCCACTTCACCATCATACAGATGTTCTGTCACTGTCATTTTGACTTTCAGACTGATTAGATGTCTATGATTTCAAATAACGGTTTGTCACGTTCAACTGTAATTTTGCCTAGATTACCGTGTATTGTTACAAAATGGAAGCGACAGTAATTGACAATGGTGAGAGTAAGAGTGAAAGTAAGAATGAGAGTAACAGTAAGCGTAAGCCACCCGCTTGTGGGATTAATAATGTGCGTGGTTTCAAGCGTGGTCACCCATACTTGGAATCATGAAATGCTGAGAAACAAACAGCGCCGAGTGGTTGCGACGACTGAACATGGATGAATATTCAAGAGTGGTAGGCCTACACGTAACGCATGGTAGACTGCTAACAGTGTCCGATGTTGATGGCATATGTGGAAATAGCAAGATACTACGTCCACGGCTAGATCAATGCCCTGATTTAACAGACAGCTACCTTCAGGCAAAAGAAACTCGTGGAGTTTCTGAGATGCGTCTGCTAAATACGCAGTAGAATGTGGCAATGTGGAATGAGTGTTTCACAGAGCATGCGAAAAACAAGACACGCACATCTCCGCACTTTGAAGTACACGACGAAAGTTTTTGCTGGAAAATGTCATTACATTGTCTCCACTGTGAATATCAGTCAGGCAGGAACAAGTTATACACTGAGGCAGACACTGGCAGTTATGGTAAAAAAAACAGCTATATCGAACGTGACGCTCCATGCTGGACTTCAGGATTCGACTATATGAATCACAAAGATATGTCACATTCTGTTTGCAACGAACACACACCCTCCAAGCCGATGTGGATTGCAACGAAATGCAGACCTGGTTGCCTCTGTCACTTCCCGGGCAATAATGGATGATTTGAAACAGAAAAGAAAGAAAACAAAAGAAATTAACATTCTGCATGGTCTGCCAGAAAATGCCCCAATCAACATAAACATGGATGTGAGATACAACTCAAAAACTCTTATGAGCAGTTACGAAGCCGGACAGGCTGCACCGCAAGCGATCGGAGCTGCCATATAGTGTCAGACAGATCACCACCAGATTGTAGGTTTCCATCTAGAAATAAGCTCTGTAAAATAGGATGCATGCTTCGCAGTCAATGTAAAAATGTCACATACCCTGGCCATGAATGATGTTCGGCCACTCTACGAGCAGTGGGTCCAATGTCGGAGTGTGCAATTGACAAACAGATAGGCCACCATTTTGCACAAAACAATGTCGCAATCAGATATGTGTCTACTGACAGAGATGCATCAGCTTCTTGTGCAATGCTGGCAGTCCCCATAGAAAGATAGGCTGACATAACACATCTCGGTCAGACACACTTTAAACATATCATGAAAGCGTCATTCTCCCCCCCCCCCGAATGTTTCCGCGATAAACATCCATCATCAGCGTAGAAAACTAAATAATGTTTGCTGAACATGTGAAAACCAGAGGCCAGAAGATCTACACAAGTGTGCATACACTGTATTTCAGTGACATTGCTACCATAACTAGTAAGATTCCACAGATAATTCAGATTACCGTAGAATGCTGTGCTGGTTCGTCGAAATGCAATGGTATGCCGAGGCGGATCATTAAACAATCCGTGGCCTAAATAACGGCACTTGAAGGCAAGTGGTTTGACACTAAATATGACAGATGGGTCAACACTTCAAGG
Source organism: Lamellibrachia columna (assembly GCA_963662155.1). Lineage (NCBI taxonomy): Eukaryota > Metazoa > Annelida > Polychaeta > Sabellida > Siboglinidae > Lamellibrachia > Lamellibrachia columna. The sequence goes on from OY759271.1 coordinate 48,210,423, forward strand.
GTTGATAGAAATATGTCTCGGATATGCAACACTTCAGATGATACGACAAAGATTAACCATGAACAAGAACGAATCGATCAACACATCTTTCTCTGCATCCCTTCCAAAGAACATATGAACTTCAGCAGAAATACACAGGGACGTGTGTGTTCCGTAATTAATCGTATAAATTAAAGAGCTGGAAATTCAATGTTACGAAAACTGGAAAATGTACAGTGTCCTATCACAAAGGGTGGCAGGGTTGCTCGGGCAGTCAAGTGTCCTACATTGAAGTTTAAATGAAGAACTAAACACAACACAGCTGTGCCTCATATGCCACGACAGCAACTCATTTATTAAAATGACGTGTCAGGTCAAGTGAGCGTAGGCACTGAGGTTAGGATGGCACCATATATAGTCATCCGTCCACTACCCTCCTCTTTAACTGTGTGTCCCTGTCTATTTTCGGGGGGAGACAGGGGAGCAGTGGGCCACGACATCGAATGGCTGCTTGTACAAGGCTTCCTTGAATATATCTGGAAGCAGTGCAGGAAAATCTACTTGGGCCTGTTTACGAACAAACCAATATCGCTGTATGGAGACACAAGAGACAACACTACAGGCTTTGTGTCACCTAGGCTGAGTCCATGAAAAAAAATGTCAAGCTCAGCAGGAATGTTCTTTGGCTGACGAATGCGAGATGATACTGCCAGTGGAAATTGCTTCGTCCAATTTTTTTTCTTTCTCAGCGCCGACGTGAAATCAATGTCGCCAATCTCTCTGTAGTGAACCTATATATTGGTCGTTGGCAGAAGCCAATAGGCTGGCTCGTAAGTGACGGTTTTGCTGTCACGGATCTTCACGGTGGTGTCTATCGCAAAGAGAAATGTGGCAATGTGTGTGCAGGCCTCGCCCAACCCTGCCATACAGTCACAATGGACGGTGCAGACAGTCCCGGCTTTTTCTGCGATGATCCAGGGCTGCAACGGCTTTTCACGAAGTCTCTCCGAATGAAGGACTTGTGAAACAGAGTGTTGAATTAATTAATTAGCTCTGTCAATTATAAAAAATAAAAACACATACACAAACACCCAATATTATTGCATAAACATGTTGTAAAGTTTACACACATGTTGTGAAGTTTACTGGTTAAATATATATAAATAACACATAAGAATATGTTAAAAAGAAAACTAGCTATACAACATAAACAGAGCCTTGACTAAATCTAAATGTTTACAGAGCATACAAGGGGGGATGAAAAATTATCAAGCCCTAGTTTATCCCAGAACATCACAGAAGGGCACTAGTACTACAATACCTGCATTGTCAAAAACATACAGTGATAAGAAGTGATGCAAATAATGCTTGATACATGCAGATTAAAGCAATTAATTAAATTATGAGTACACAATATAAACGTGCATGCACATTGTCACAACCACCCCCACACCCAAAACAGCAGCTCTTCTGACACGTCACTTGAGTGCAACATTCAGGGCAACAACAGCAGCAGGTACAAATGACTTCTTATATTCATTATTTCATGCAAGAGGAACTGTTTAGTCGTTGTTGGGAGCGTGCGCGAGAGTCGATTCTCGTAAGGTACAAAATTAGCTCGCCAGATTCATTTACGTCTAGAATGAAATCAGTTGTAACACCAGTTGTCCAGGTATCATCTAGATTAGAGATTTATTCGACAGCAAGTCACTTCACGTAGGGTAACCTGGGGCAAAACGGCTCCTGGAGGTAAGACGCCCCCAGCACGTACGCAAAATATAAAACTATGAACGTCCCAAAATCTGGCGCAAAATAAAGTTAACATCTATCGGATACTCACCCCGAAAGCTCAGCAACATGAGACAATTTTTTTCAATTTCATAAAATTTAAACTTTTATATGCAATATTATACGCTCTGATCTAATATTTTGGCAATAGTAAAATGGTACAATTCACTATAAAACGATATGAATCATGAACTTAATTGATGACTTAATAATAGTATTAATCAGTTGACAACATACTGTTGCCAATACAACATGGGCAATAGTATGTTTTTTTTTTTATACATCGTGTTAAGACACACGTAGTGCATGTGGGGCAAGACGGTCCCATGCATGTGGGGCAAGACGGTCCCCATGCATGTGGGACAAGACGGTCCCCATGCATGTGGGGCAAGACGGTCCCATGCATGTGGGGCAAGACGGTTCTTATGTCTTATACCATATGCACATGGTCATAATGTTTAAAATATATTACACCTAGCCAATTAGGTTTAATACATTTAATATAATATGAACGTTGTATAATTTACGTTCTGCTAGCCTGTAGGAGGGAGCCATTGACCATCTTGCCCCATGCAGAGGGCCGTTTTGCCCCAGGGATGGGGCAAGACGGTTTTTGGGTACTCTTGCTATTTTTCAAATACAACTCATCCAGGTTGTCAATTTGTTGAAAATAATTTTCCAATGGGAAACATACATATCTATCTACAATATGAGCACAATAAAGACATGTTAACATAGTTTAATGATGTACAATTTGAAGGGTTTCATTAGGGGGGCCGCCCTGCCCCAGGTTATCCTACATTTCACAATCACAAGCCATGTGAGCGTAGCCACTATGGTTAGGATGGCACCATATATAGCCATCAGCTCCACTACACCAAGCGCATTCAGTACAACGTGATATTCCAACGAGCATATTCAAGACGGCCCTCAGTGCGGCTATTCAGGCGGTATACAAAGTTAAAGATAATGAAAGACTATTTTGAAGCAAAAAGAAACCGTCGTCAAGAAGACGGATACAGAAAGGGTCAGCTTGACCCAAAACCAATCATTATCTGCCGTCCCTCGTAACGAAGATGACGTCGGCCAAGGCTTGGTCACGGGTCATGACGTGGCCCAGGAGCCCGATTCGTGATCTGCAGATCTTTGATCAGTCGGGGCAGGAGGATACGAAAAGTGAGGCTTCGTCTTGGTGCGCTCCTTCTCCATTCTTCTCTGCCGCTTCAGCGCCTCAGTCAGTATCGATCTGTCTCGAAGTAGGTCGTCGCCTCGTCGAGTGTGTGGCGCCACAACGGACGGTCGGTGGCCTGGTCCTCCCAGGTTGTCATGTTGATGTGGCGTTTTATGTTTCAGTGTGTCTTTGAACTGTTTTATCTGACCGCCACGTGTTCTCTGGCCATAGCTCAGCTGTCATTGCCAAAAAGAGTGCCTAGGAACATGTATATTGTGCATTATGGGTGAATTTCTGAGAACAGTTACGTAGGGTTGAGTGAGAAAAATTATGTTTTTGTTCAGCGTGGCATCAAAGCTTTTATATAATTGGTGACACTTGTCAGTCAGTCACTTTTTGTGTATAAATACAGGTGGCATTAGGCCGTACGACGAAACATGTTAAATCACATGTCGGAGTTTCAGAGTTGATTGCTTTGTGGGAACAGAAGGTATGTCATTTTATACATAAACTACATTATACGTGAATTAAACTTACTTGTTAACAGCTTTCATCTAAGTTGCATGCCTACATATGATTCTTGACGTGAAATGGCAGATACAGTGCGGTATCGCAGCTATTAGAACGTCGGGCTCTCAGTCGAGAGAGAGAGAACCCGGGTTCGAATCCTCTTGCTGCTGTTTCGAAGCTTTGGCAATTTCGTTCATCCCACGTTGACAAAGTTCACTCAGCTGTAGAAATGAGTACCTGGCTACAGACAGAGGTGGATTCGCGCAGTAATTGCAGCGTGGCTGAATGTTTCCAAGAGAAGTCGAAATAGCGTTGGAATAAACAGGTCTGCCAGGGGATGAAGTGTAAAGCGCTTTGAACAGCCAGGACTGGATACCATGCTATAGGGAACGTAAGTCTCGTGACCTAGTTTTAGCTCTGGAGTCCACTGGCGACCTCGGCTGTTTTGACGTCTGTGTAAAGAATAAGATTATATTTTGTTGTTTAACAAGATTTGCCATCCAAACCAAAGGCCCAGATGGCAAGTGACAAGGAAGCCATTGACTTAGCGAGAGTCCAACAATGTTTATCTACGTGTAACCCGTCCTCTTGCGATGTGTCAACCCTGTTTCTAAACATATTCACGCTGCTAGCAGTTATACAATCCGTAGACAATTTGTTCCATTCATTTATTGTCCTCTGTGAGAACGAGTACTTCCTGATATCAAATCTACACTGATCCTTTACTAATTTTACGTCATGTCCTCTAGTTCTGCTATCTTTCTTGAGTGAAAAAAACATATTTCTATAAATATTTTCATACTTCTTGAATCAGAAAAACATATTTCTATCAATATTTTCATACCCATTCAATATCTTAAAAACTTCAATCTGATCTCCTCTTAACCTCCTTGTCTCTAGAGTTGTTAAACCACATTCTTTCAGGCGTTCTTCATAACTAAGGTCTCTCAGTTCTAGAATAATTTCAGTTGCTCTCCTCTGTATGTGTCCAAGCGTATCTATATCCTTCTTACGATATAGTCTCCACGCTTGTATACAATATTCTAAATGAGGTCTAACTATTGTTTTATACAGATGTATAATTAGCTTTTTTCCGTATATGTTATATTTCTCCTAATCAACCCAAGAATTTGATTACCCTTTGAAGCTGTAATACCACACTGCTCTGAAACTTTCATATGAGCTAGCTCTTATTATTATTCCTAAGTCCTTTTCTTGTACAGTAGTACCCAGAACATTATCTCCCATTTTATAGTATACATCCAAGTTCCCATGTCCTGTATGTAGGCATTTACATTTCCCAAAATTGAACAACATCTGCCATTTCTCAGACAATTTCACTAATCTGTCTAGATCGTTTTGTAAATGTTGTCTATCACCACCAATGTTAACCTTTCTAAAAACTTTTGTGTCATCCGCAAATTTCAGTACGTTACTAGTTATATTGTCGTCCAAGTCATTGATATACATTAAGAATAATAAAGGTCCTAATGCTGATCCTTGTGGTACCCCACTCAAAACTGATTTCCAGTTTGAAACTTCTCCATCTACTACAACACGCTGTCTTCTGTCAGTCAGCCATTGTTGTATCCAGTCAATTATGCCATCCCCGATACCATGGGCTTTTAATTTAAGTAGTAATCTTTGCACATAAGCCCGCAAAGATCATGCCCCCAAACTGACTGTTTTGAGTAAAGTACCGGTAAACAGATTTGCTATGCATATAAATTTTGCTACGCCGGAACTCCCGGCAGTGCGCGAGCGATAATACATGATATCCAGTTGTTGGGTGTACTCACAGAACTGACACCAAACGATGAATTTTTTTGGGTTTCAGACCGATGAAAAGATGTGCGAGAAGCTTTAGATATAAGAATGTTCACGGTAATCATTTGAGAGTTATTTACAACTGGATATCATGTATTATCGCTCGCGCACTGCCGGCATAGCCATAGGCCATGGCATAGGCATAGCAACATTATTTTATATGCACAGCAAATCTGTTTACTTTACTCAAAACAGTCCGTTTGGGGGCATGAGCTTTGTAGGCTTATGTGCATTTAGACACTTTGTTAGGCATAAATATTTTAAGATTTTTCGACTGATTCCACACGTCTGAATGAGCAGTTTTAGCGATGATAATCAGTAGTATGCTTTTAATATCTGAAGCGAGATCCCATATTTAAATAATTATTTCAGCATGACATCATGAGTCATGCAGGCAAATTACCGACATGGTATCACGCTGAAGCATCGTCCGATGTCACCGTGACTTCTGTAGGCGCATACCGCGGACAAGAAAGTTATTGACTGGCGTGCGCAACGCCAATGACAATGTGATTTTCGTGTATATCTAAGACATGCTTATTGAATCTTGAGCCGACTGTCAAAGTCTAGACACCGTCTTCACAACGAATTCAGCATCGCAATCCGGTCGAATTATGCCCAGACTATAGCCGCATCGATCTGCCGCTCTAAGTGGCCCAGTACACAGTACGAGCGCGTATGCCAAAGGCAAAGGCCTGAAACGTCCGATCCAACGCGTCTTATTTATTTACTTACTTGGAGTTCCTTTGAGTTTTCCGGTCTTCGGTGCAGTTTCGTTAGTATCTTTCTTGTTATGTTTACAAAGAAAGAATGTTTATAAAGAAAGAATGATTTACGTAAATCACCATCAGTTTCGGTTACGATATTATGGTGAATGTCTTACCTTGACGACGTGGTTTACCTGCAGTGCGATAAATCGCACGGATGTCTTCTTCCGTCCTTCCGCCTAGCCTATGGTGTAGGTGGTTTTGTGGGCGAGCAGGAAGTATTCATATTATGTACAGTGCAGTAAAAAACCGATGCTTAATGTGACGCATTCGAAGTTGAGCAATAGTTGATGAATGGTTCACCCTATCACGGGGTGCTTTCCGGTGCTACTGTGGTAACAAATGTTAGGGACAATTTCGAAGCAATTTTTTGTAACGAAAGTAAAGCACTTATTTCTTATATGTAGCTAATAATGACGTTATGACAGTTTAATAATTTATTTATTTTGTCGATACGCTGCCACGTGTCGGCGTATCGAGGTGGTGACAACTTAAAGGAAAAAATCATGTTTTTCGGCCTATGCATCTATAAGAGTTACTAAAACATAGCCATTTGTAACTACAATTAAGAATATCACGCCAGCGGTTTACTAGGAAAACCTTGTTGAACACACAGCATCTTAACACACAATCTCTTATGTTTTTTGGAAGAAATTACAAACTGGGTAGATGACAGGTCACCAGTGGATGTTGTCTATTTAGATTTTCAGAAAGCTTTCGATAAAGTTCCACATCAAAGACTGTTACTTAAACTAAAAGCCCATGGTATCAACTGGATAGAAAAGTGGCTAACACACAGAAGACAGAGTAATAGTAGATGGTGAGATTTCAAACTGGAAATCTGTTTTTTGTGGTGTACCATAGGGATCAGTATTAGGCCCCATACTGTTTTTAATATATATATATATATATATATATATATATATATATATATATATATATATATATATATAATGATTTGGAAGAGGATATATTTAGCAAAGTACTGAAATTTGTAGATGACACAAAAGTATTCAGAAAGGTTACCAATGATACAGATAAACAAAGTTTACAGGATGATCTATATAAATTAGTTAAATGGTCAGAAAAATGGCAAATGTTATTCAATTTTGGGAAGTGTAAATGCATACACATAGGACATGGAAACATGGACGGAGAATATAAAATGGGGGATGCTGTACTAGATAGAACCACACAAGAAAAGGACTTAGGAGTAACATTTAGTGCTGACATGAAAGTTTCAGAGCAATGTGGGATTGCTGCTTCGAAAGGAAATCAAATTCTAGGGCTAATTAGGAGAACTATCACGTATAAGGAGAAACAGCTAATTGTACCCCTGTACAAAGCAATAGTTAGACCACATTTGGAATATTGTATACAAGCATGGAGGCCATATCGTAAGAAGGACATAGACAGGCTAGAAAAATACAACGAAGAGCAACTAAAATGATTCCAGAATTGAGAGACCTTAGTTATGAAAGCAGCTTATTACAATGTGGTTTGACAACACTAGAGACCAGGAAACTAAGAGGAGACCAAATAGAAGTGTTTAAAATAGTGAACGGTTATGAGGATGTTGACAGGAATATGTTTTTTCAAACTTAAAGAAGGCAGTAGAACCATAGGACACAAAGCAGCATTAGTTAAGGAACAGTGTAGGTTGGACATGAGAAAGTACTCTTTCTCACAGAGGGTGATAAATGAATGAAACAAACTGTCAAATGATTGTGTTAATGCTAGCAGTGTGAATGTTTAAAAATAGAATCGACATATCTGATAAGGGCGGGCTATACATAGATGATAAAATTGTTGGACTCTCGATAAGCAAATGGCTTCCTTGTCCACTTGCCATCTGGAACTTGTTGTTTGGGATGGCAATCTTGTTAAATCTAATTCCATGGGCCATGCCATACTGTTAGATAGGCAAATTATTTGCCATACAATTTTTTTCTATCTGGTTTTTGCTATTGTATACGTCAATAATGGGACGGACGATTCTGCCTAACTGTTAGATAACCCTATGTCACGAGAGTGGTATTCTGGAAATATTCCCTCGTCAAATGAGAGTCCTGAGGAAAGTGGGGATTCCGGTGAGGAGTGATTTTTTTCCGAACACTTTCACGTCGGATACGTTAGAACAGTTAATGTTTAGTGTACTACTAAATTAGATGTTTCATTTGATGGCAATAGACAGACACTGACCACTCACGTATCACTACTGTCATTGATTATTCTGCTGAACATACCAACATTTCAAAATCAGTCACTGGGCTGGGCCGAAATTGAGGGTGCGTTTTTCTAAAAAAGGAGGTGTCATTTTCACAAACAAAAACATTATTGTCTGTATTGTAAGAATCTGCACATCAGATGTTAGTGGTTAGTGGCACCACTGGGGGGCATCGATGCGGTATCGCGTTCGGTATGCCCACGTGTTCACGAAAAGGCACCAACATGGACCACGTGATCGAGAACATGTGATTGCGCTAATAATAATAAACTGTTGCAGGAATTGGGAGGTTGGCCTGAGAAATAGGTGGGAGATGGGAGGTTGGCCCCCGAAAGAGGTGGGAGGTTGAAACCCCTGCCACATCCCCTCACAAATGATTCAGCGTAGATCCACACTTTGCGTGGGATAAATTGACAAATCCACCCCTGGCTAGTGAGGATGGTTACTTACAAAAACCTAAACAAACATGACAACAAACCACAAGACATACTGTAAGTTTAATCGTGAGTGACCAAAAATAAAATACAATTTTCGTTTTAAAATATGACATCAGTTAAACTACATACATAATTATATTCTATTCACACCATATAAAATGCATGGAGACAAAATGCAGCTGAATTTAGATAACACCAGTTCTGTTCAACATTGATCAGACCACAATAATAGTATCGACTCAGCTCTGGTCTGGTCTACTGGCTTATTTCAACACACAAATTTTCACAGTTCAAAAAGTTTGAACATATAAATCTTAGTGTGAACAAAACCAATTAATACACATATGCACAGATTGCATGATACAGTATGACGGTTTTCCCCGGCTGCACAGATTAAACAATAACCATGAACCAATTGCATATTTGATCAAAGTTGCATAGACATTGTAACAACGATATTTAACATGGCGATTATGAAAAGTAAAACTCAGACAGTCTACAAATTATCTTTTGTTCTAAATAAATTATGTACATCATTAAATTTCATCTGAATATGCCAGGTTCAAAACGCCCCAACAAGACACACGCAAAAATAGAAGTGCTCAAAAAGTACACATTTTGATGTTTAATAGAAAAATAACCAACAGTCTAATCAAGCAATCAGACATGCAATGCTATACATACAGTCACACTGGACTCGCTACTGTGCATTTAACCCATTTATCCTTCAATATGGCACCAACTTTATAAACAGATATACGATTCTCTATAACAGCAGCAAGACGCCACCCGATTTTCTTGCATAAGGGACACTTGTTTCAGGAAATAACTAGCTGTCATGTATTTGCATAGTTTCTTCAAAACATCACTTACATGTTACAGATTGAAAACAAATATTGCTATATTGTGTTTAGAAATAAATCTGATCAAACTACTGTTGAACTGTGCATTGAACAGAGCTGATAACTACAACTGTCGTGCGACTGATGCGCAACGCTGCCACGTGAGCAAGAACGAGGTTGCATGGCAGTCAGCACATATGGACACTGAGAAGGAACCAAGAAGTTTCCAAAAGCTACATTTAATTATCCTTGCATGGATAGAAAGTCTGATTCCTTGGCTTGTTAAATTTGACGTTGTTTACCTCTGAAGAAATTTGCTCTCATGTCTGAATATTGTGACCATTTCTCACAATCTTTGTCCGCGCACTGACTTCATCATGAAATATGTAAGGATTCTAGATCATGACGAGAACTGCTACACAAGGAAAATCAAGAAAGCAATAAACACCCACTGAACGAAACCTGCCCTGAACCGTCATGTCGGCCAGGAGCCCCAACCAGTCCATCTCCAGCTTGTGTCACATGATGTTGGTCATGTGACATGTTCATAGCAAAGCCAGTCCACTGATGAAGACAAAATATTCAGATATGAGAGCTGAGAGTTTCTTAAGAGGTAAACAATGTCATACATACATGTAACAAGAGTTAGACTTTGAAAGGTAACAGTAATCTTAACATGAAATCTGATGTTTTCATTATCAACTGCAACAACAACAATACAATATACTACACAACTTGTATAGCACCCGCATCAAAGTTTATAACAAAGCTAATTACAAAGCGAGTTGAATTCCTTTCAACATTTAAAAGTGAAAAATGAAGTAGTACATTCTGAGTACGTGTTGAGTTCTGAACAATATCAGACAGTGCCAATATAGCTGCAAATGTTATGTGCACACCGTTCCAAGTTTTAGTTTGACGGTCATTCCCTATACCATTTTTAGTTTGATAAGCACCAAAATTTGCATTATCCCAAGAACACATCAGAGCAGGAGAAAAAAACACTGACATCTGAACTTGAAGTTTGTCTGTTCGACAATGAAACAGATAATTCATACTTTCATCATATGACCCATACGTTTGTCCAGAGGCACTTGACATGTCATGCAGAACCATTAAACTTGAAATAATTCCATGCAGTGCTAGAACAGACAGGTTTTTGTCCACGTCAAAAGCACACACCATTGTCCGCCTAAGAAACTAAGACACTTTGACCTCTGCACCATGCTGCTATTCTCCGTAGTTCAGAGATGTGTAACTTATATATTGTCGGCCACATACACCAGCGTATGACACAAGTTCCATAGCTGCATGCAGCTGTATAGTCACAACCTGCCTTTTGCGATCCACGTGCAAGGGCCAAGACAGCTCATGACCATGTCTCTCAGGTATTAACAAAGAACAACATCACTACTTGAGCCACATCAAGTCCTGCTGGCCAGTCATACATAGCTACAACAACTGTGTCAATAGTGTGCCAGCTCAACTGTCAACTATGCCACCATCAAAACTGCGACACGCTTGTTTGTTCCTTGACGATTATCATGGAAACCATGCATGTATATCCATGTATTTACAACATCACTGACACATCCAGTGCATAATCTTGCATAATCTGTATGCATGTATCCTGTGCTGGTCTCTGCAGATAATCCTCATAGAAATGCCAGAAGACATCCACAGTAGACAACTGGGCTAACAGGGAACTCACAGATGGCGGATGAACTAGACCCATCAGAGGGCACTGCAATAGCAACAAACACACTGAGTTAAACATTCAGTAGAGCCTACTTATGTTCATTTGGAATAGTTGTTTCAAATGAATTGTTTTACATAGGTCATAAGTCTTGAATGTTGATATTATAGCCAGTTATTGTTGATATCATAGCCAGTTAATGTTGATATTATAGACAGTTAATGTTGATATTATAGCCAGTTAATGTTGATATTATAGCCAGTTAATGTTGATATTATAGCCAGTTAATGTTGATATTATAGCCAGTTAATGTTGATATTATAGCCAGTTCCTCAATTAATTTAGCCCATTATGAATCAGGTTCGTTGACTTTGATCTTTAGATTGGGTAACTTGCAAAAAGGTCAATAGCCTTGTGTCATAGTATATAAAGGTGAGCCACTTTCACAGTTTCACCGCAGAATTCTGACTGGGCAGTTGGAACTAATTTAACAGTTTGTCGAATTATTTTATCGAAACTAAATAACACATTTGTACAAATGAGCTAGCATGTCTTAGTGGATAGGTTTGATTTTTTTCATGAAATAATTCTAAAATGAGACTTGCAAAAATGTTATTGTGGAAGCAGCTTTAATGCAACACACATGTACGAGAAACATTACTACTAAGACATGCTATCAGAAGAAATTGTTTTGAATGCTAATAACTTAACATTCCAAAGGAATTGCTAAAAATGGATATTACAGAAACAGGCTTAGAACCAACATTACTGTGTTGATAATGTATTTGTTCAAATGATTAAATTAAATACTACCTTTTATACATATGAATAAATCATTTATTCATATGTATAAAAGCTAGTATTAGAACTGTGGGAAAGTTGGTCAGATTTATATAAAATCAATAACTTGCAAGCAATGCCACCTGGCGGTGAAACATCACTACAACGGGCCACCTAGTGAGTAAAAGAATCCAGAACCCAGGTAAAGCTAACACTGGTAGCATATTAAGCTATCAGTATTTGCCTTACCTGGGTTATTCTACTACACAGCAAACTATATTATAGTCCTTTGTTACATGCATAAATATAATAATTTGTCAGACCACTCCTAGTTTGGAGTTCAATAAATTACCTTTGAAGATACCAAAGTTAGTAATTTCAAATATTTTGCATACATTAATTTCGGCTTCAGGTTATATGTCTTGGATAAAGAGATATGTTAACAGAAATCATACTTTAGCCATGAACATCATCGCAGACTCTGTAGAACTTCAGATTGTATTCAGCATAATCCACCCCCACGGCAGTTGGTGGCAAGTTGCACACATCCCCAGTCTGAAGGGCAAAACAAATGATTCAAAACAAATGATTCACACAATATCAGAAGTTTCATGCAAAATTGCTACTCAGCATGACAATATAATAATGATGTGTTATATAGCACCAGTAACCACCTAGACAAGGTGCTACTCGGATTGACAATATAATAATGATGTTTTATATAGCACCAGTAACCGCCTAGGCAAGGTGCTACTCGGCATGACAATATAATAATGATGTTTTATATAGCACCAGTAACCACCTAGACAAGGTGCTACTCGGCATGACAATATAATAATGATGTTTTACATAGCACCAGTAACCGCCTAGGCAAGGTGCTACTCGGCATGACAATATAATAATGATGTGTTATATAGCACCAGTAACCACCTAGACAAGGTGCTACTCGGCATGACAATATAAAAATGATGTTTTACATAGCACCAGTAACCGCCTAGACAAGGTGCTAATCGGATTGACAATATAATAATGATGTGTTATATAGCACCAGTAACCACCTAGACAAGGTGTTACTTGGCATGACAATATAATGATGTGTTATATAGCACCAGTAACCGCCTAGGCAAGGTGCTACTCGGCATGACAATATAATAATGATGTGTTATATAGCACCAGAAACCACCTAGACAAGGTGCTACTCGGCATGACAATATAATAATGATGTGTTATATAGCACCAGTAACAACCTAAACAAGGTGCTACTCAGCATGACAATATAATAATGATGTGTTATATAGCACCAGAAACCACCTAGACAAGGTGCTAATCAGCATGACAATATAATAATGATGTGTTATATAGCACCAGTAACCACCTAGACAAGGTGCTTATTTTGTTTTCGGAACCGATCTCAGTTTAAGATCCTGAGACATTTTCATATCAGTGGCAACACCTACCTGTGTGTTGAGAGTCACTCGGAACTGGTAACTGCTGTTCGAGTAGTATCCTATTGGTAGATCCCATTTGTTTTGAGGTTGCTGTTGAAAATGAATTAAAGATATTTGTTTGACCAATTTATTTACAGGTACATGTTATAACATAGCAAATGTAAATGGAGAGGCATCATAGGTAGTAATAATAGTATACTAACACCTATGACTTACTTGACTTGTCTTAAGTGCATAGGTAGGCCATATTGACCCCGCACTGTCCTCTGGGAAGTTGCACCCCTCCATTATGTTCTATTTATGGCATGCAGCTCTGCTGTCAATAGTGGGAGCCCAGTAGTAGGCCCAGTATCATTCCTGATGTGGTCACTCCACCACTTCAGTGGTCTTCCTCTCTTCCGCTGTCCTTTGAAATCTTCTTTGTATACTTGCCTAACAGTGGTATCTCTTTGCATATGGCAAGTATGCCCAAACCACCTTCTTCGAATCTTTGGTGTCTGATGACATCTGTGATAGATTCAGGAGTAAAGGTGTCCTTTCTGATCTTGATATTTTGTAGTCTGTCTGCCCTGGTAACACCTCTAATAGCCGCAGGCAGTGCATCTAGAAAACCTAAAGCGATTGTAGCCGCATGCAGTGCATCTAGAAAACCTAAAGCGATTGTGTCTCCTGTGATCGTGACATCCAAGCCTCCGCACCACAGATTGCTATTGTTGAGATGCCTCTGTTGGAAAATATACCATTTCTGAGTCTATCAAAGGCTGCCAATGCCAAGGCTATGCATCAACTAACATCTCTCTCTGTAGATGGTACTATGCTACGAAAGAAGCATAACTCTGACATTGTCTAGATTTCTTCACCTTTTAGAACAGTATGCTTCTATGATGAAGTGATGACCCTGCATTTGGATAATTTGATTTTCATACCCCATTTCCTACAGGCAGCTTGAAGTTCTTCAGTTGAGAGTTGTTGCTTCTCTAACACGGTGGACATAATTGTTGTCCAGGTCTGCCATGACAAACTCCAGGAACAAACTCAATAGGATAGGTCATAACAAACAGCCCTGTCTCACTCCTATTTCCACTCCGAACCATTCTGTCATTTGACAATTGATGACGACTGCACATTCAACATTATCACACATAGCTTCAATTAGTGATGTAATCTTGGGATCCACCCCAGTAGACCTCAACATCTTCCACAACGCCCCTCTCCAGATAGCATCAAATGCAGCCTTGAAGTCCACAAAGATGAAATGCAGCGGGATCTGGTGCTCATTTTTCCATCTGTCGCACTTTGAAGATAGCATCTAATATCCCTTTTTTGTTCCTGAATTCAAACTGCTGCTTGTTGATAGATGTGTGTCAATGTTGGCATCTATCCTCATGAGTATCATATTGCAAAAGACCTTTCCTGGGATGGATATCAGGAAAATTGCTCGGTAGTTTGACGAGGTAAGCACCCTTTCTTGTGTACTGGTTTGATCATTCTTCTTCATCAATCTATTGGTAACTGTTCCTGATGCCATCTTCTCTCTGCCTGCTTTCAAAGCTTCATCCGTTAAGCATCTATTTAGCAAGCAAACTAGCTAATATTATACCAGCACAGTTCAAGCTATAACTAATTTTGGTCACGTTGAAATATCGGGTATAGTAATATAGCTGGCTCGAACATCATAGCACTCGCGGTTGTTACTATGGAAACATTGTCAGCGTTTCTAAGAAATCAGGGGAATTTCCAAAAGGACTGTTTTTTAAAGGATGGGTTGGCGAAATACAACGTTAGTGCCAGGTGATTATTTGTGGTGTCGACGGTCAGTTCAACATTTCATAGCATGTTATGAGGAAAACAATAAAAAAAATTAACTGACACGTTAGCCACCCCAGCTACCTTAAGTAATTTCATTACATTACATGATAAGTATACAAATATATATATATATATACATATACATATATATATTATACAAAAAGCATACAAAGCAAGGCAAGTTGAATTCAAGCTGAACATGTCTACTCCGAGTAGTGAAATTGGATGATATTGAAGTTTGCTATAAATTAATCGACAGCACAGCATATATACAAGTATTCGTTGTAACACAATGCGTATTGCACACAGAAATACATTGATAAAACAATTATGCACAACGAGTAAGAAATTTCATTAAGTCTGCCACTATTACTTTGCACATGTCTACTTTTCCATAAAGATAAATTAGTGCAAACTTGTAAAGAAAACGGGGCATTACTCTCGCATAGCAGCAACACTCACAGTAACGATTTCACACTGACCTTAGCGGCACTGTAAGGGGCATTGTCCTGTCCCTCCTGACAGAGATCAATTAACTCTAATCTGTCATTACAGTGGGTCAGCTTGAAGTCAGCCGTCATCCTATAAATAAAACTCATTTCAATTTATATTCTAACTATCCAAATTACCCGGCATTGCACAGGAAAAAAGACCGAGCTTATGACTCCTGGCACCACCCAGTCAAGTTTTGGTAGGGCAAAGCCAATGGCAATGACGGATACAACTTATGACTCCTTGCACCACCCAGTCAAGTTTTGGTAGGGCAAAGCCAATGGCAATGATGGATACAACTTATGACTCCTTGCACCACCCAGTCAAGTTTTGGTAGGGCAAAGCCAATGGCAATGATGGCTACAACTTATGACTCCTTGCACTACCCAGTCAAGTTTTGGTAGGGCAGTGTCAATGGCAATGATGGATACAACTTATGACTCCTTGCACCACCCAGTCAAGTTTTGGTAGGGCAAAGCCAATGGCAATGACGGATACAACTTATGACTCCTTGCACCACCCAGTCAAGTTTTGGTAGGGCAAAGCCAATGGCAATGATGGATACAACTTATGACTCCTTGCACCACCCAGTCAAGTTTTGGTAGGGCAGTGCCAATGGCAATGATGGCTACAACTTATGACTCCCTGCACTACCCAGTCAAGTTTTGGTAGGGCAGTGCCAATGGCAATGATGGATACAACTTATGACACCCTGCACTACCCAGTCAAGTTTTGGTAGGGCAGTGCCAATGGCAATGATGGCTACAACTTATGACTCCCTGCACTACCCAGTCAAGTTTTGGTAGGGCAGTGCCATTGGCAATGATGGATACAACTTATGACTCCCTGCACTACCCAGTCAAGTTTTGGTAGGGCAGTGTCAATGGCAATGATGGATACAACTTATGACTCCTTGCACCACCCAGTCAAGTTTTGGTAGGGCAGTGCCAATGGCAATGATGGCTACAACTTATGACTCCCTGCACTACCCAGTCAAGTTTTGGTAGGGCAGTGTCAATGGCAATGATGGATACAACTTATGACTCCTTGCACCACCCAGTCAAGTTTTGGTAGGGCAAAGCCAATGGCAATGATGGATACAACTTATGACTCCTTGCACCACCCAGTCAAGTTTTGGTAGGGCAAAGCCAATGGCAATGACGGATACAACTTCATGGCCCAAAAATCATGTACAATTGCCGGTTTCATGAAGCATTCATAGCGTATGAAGGAATTTATGTGGATGTTTCACACAGATCACGTAACTTGGAACAATCATAGAAAACACGCACAGCATTGCTAACCATTGTATGTAACTATGAACTACAACTGTTCTGAGTTACGTAATCTGCGTCAAATGTCCACATAACTTCCTTCTTAAAATCTCCACCTCCCAGGGGAAGTTCAATTTTTTTATTAATGTACAAACCATACCCATGGGCACTCAAGCACACCTACAAAATGTCAGCCATAAACTGATGGAGATATCATAGAACAGACGGATTGGCGGACGGACAGATGGACACACAGACAGATACAGCCACAAACCACTTTATAGTATAGATGATGAAGTGATGGAACAGAAGATATATGAAAGACATCACATACCAACCCACTTGATTGTTATTTTGATTCTCCTATCACTACACCCAAATACACCCACAAAACAACATGGATCTTGTGTTAAGACATAAACAAAAGCAACTGTTATTAACTTGAGCCAAGTAGTAATACATTTGTGTGTGAATATATATTTGTGTGGATATAATAACCAACCAAGAAGTTTAAAAAAACTAATAAATTTAGTGTCGCAATGTTCCATAAACAGTCATTCACTTTTATCAATTACAGTTATTGCATCCTTTTAGCATTTTGTGCCTAGAAGACAAGAGAGACTTACAGAAACTCAACCGTGAGAGGCGCCGTGGGGAAGACCCTGCTGAATGGCACGGTGTAGTTGTACACTCCGCCACTGCCGCTGCGACAGTTGTCATTGGTGCAATAGATTGGGTCTAAGGTGTGACTGTAGTTCTGGGGTAACATAATGGTTGCCACAGCCATTGCTAGACTTGGCCGTGCTACAACAACAAGACATCAACCAATCACATATGTGTAACAGTGATCTACTTGAGGCTAAAGTTCTACTTGGTCCAGTTAGTTCAAAGTTGCGTGACGCATGCTTTCCTCATACTGCATTTACATACTATGTACAAGACTTGTTGGCAAGTAACAAATTAGTAAGTCAAAAATTAGTCTCAGGTCAATGCATTCCAAGTCCAAGTCATCACTCTGAATGTCAAGTCAAGTCATCACTCTGAATGTCAAGTCAAGTCTCAAGGGTTCCCCAAAAGCCATGGTTGTTGTGGTTTATCTGTGAACATTTTTAGCGGGAAATTTGAGCGGATGCTGCCCGAACACACCAATAGCCAATGGTAATAAGTATTTCATAATTATTGTATTCAGTGCAGCCAGTCACAACAACATGGTCTCACTTTGTGTTCAGTGTAGCCAGTCACAACATGGTCTAATTTTGTATTCAGTGCAGCCAGTCGCAACAACATGGTCTAACTTCGTATTCAGTGCAGCCAGTCGCAATAACATGGTCTCACTTTGTATTCAGTGCAGCCAGTCACAACAACATGGTCTAACTTTGTATTCAGTGTAGCCAGTCACAACATGGTCTAACTTTGTATTCAGTGCAGCCAGTCGCAACAACATGGTCTCACTTTGTATTCAGTGTAGCCAGTCACAACAACATGGTCTCACTTTGTATTCAGTGCAGCCAGTCACAACAACATGGTCTCACTTTGTATTCAGTGTAGCCAGTCACAACATGGTCTAACTTTGTATTCAGTGCAGCCAGTCGCAATAACATGGTCTCACTTTGTATTCAGTGCAGCCAGTCACAACAACATGGTCTAACTTTGTATTCAGTGCAGCAGTCACAACAACATGGTCTCACTTTGTATTCAGTGTAGCCAGTCACAACAACATGGTCTCACTTTGTATTCAGTGTAGCCAGTCACAACATGGTCTAACTTTGTATTCATTGCAGCCAGTCGCAATAACATGGTCTCACTTTGTATTCAGTGCAGCCAGTCACAACAACATGGTCTCACTTTGTATTCAGTGCAGCCAGTCACAACAACATCGTCTCACTTTGTATTCAGTGCAGCCAGTCGCAATAACATGGTCTCACTTTGTATTCAGTGCAGCCAGTCGTAATAACATGGTCTCACTTTGTATACAGTGCAGCCAGTCGCAATAAAATGGTCTCACTTTGTATTCAGTGCAGCCAGTCACAACAACATAGTCTCACTTTGTATTCAGTGTAGCCAGTCACAACATGGTCTAACTTTGTATTCAGTGCAGCCAGTCGCAATAACATGGTCTCACTTTGTATTCAGTGCAGCCAGTCGCAATAACATGGTCTCACTTTGTATTCAGTGCAGCCAGTCACAACAACATGGTCTCACTTTGTATTCAGTGTAGCCAGTCACAACATGGTCTAACTTTGTATTCAGTGCAGCCAGTCGCAATAACATGGTCTCACTTTGTATTCAGTGCAGCCAGTCGCAATAACATGGTCTCACTTTGTATTCAGTGCAGCCAGTCACAACAACATGGTCTCACTTTGTATTCAGTGCAGCAAGTCACAACAACATGGTCTCACTTTGTATTCAGTGCAGCCAGTCACAACAACATGGTCTCACTTTGTATTCAGTGCAGCCAGTCGTAATAACATGGTCTCACTTTGTATACAGTGCAGCCAGTCGCAATAACATGGTCTCACTTTGTATTCAGTGCAGCCAGTCACAACAACATGGTCTCGCTTTGTATTCAGTGTAGCCAGTCACAACATGGTCTAACTTTGTATTCAGTGCAGCCAGTCGCAATAACATGGTCTCACTTTGTATTCAGTGCAGCCAGTCACAACATGGTCTAACTTTGTATTCAGTGCAGCCAGTAGCAATAACATGGTCTCACTTTGTAATCAGTTCAGCCAGTCGCAATAACATGGTCTCACTTTGTATTCAGTGCAGCCAGTCGCAATAACATGGTCTCACTTTGTATTCAGTGCAGCCAGTCACAACAACATGGTCTAACTTTGTATTCAGTGCAGCCAGTCGCAATAACATGGTCTCACTTTGTATTCAGTGCAGCCAGTCGCAATAACATGGTCTCACTTTGTATTCAGTGCAGCCAGTCACAACAACATGGTCTCACTTTGTATTCAGTGTAGCCAGTCACAACATGGTCTAACTTTGTATTCAGTGCAGCCAGTCGCAATAACATGGTCTCACTTTGTATTCAGTGCAGCCAGTCACAACATGGTCTAACTTTGTATTCAGTGCAGCCAGTCGCAATAACATGGTCGCACTTTGTATTCAGTGCAGCCAGTCGCAATAACATGGTCTCACTTTGTATTCAGTGCAGCCAGTTGCAATAACATGGTCGCACTTTGTATTCAGTGCAGCCAGTTGCAATAACATGGTCTCACTTTGTATTCAGTGCAGCCAGTTGCAATAACATGGTCTAACTTTGTATTCAGTGCAGCCAGTTGCAATAACATGGTCGCACTTTGTATTCAGTGCAGCCAGTCGCAATAACATGGTCTCACTTTGTATTCAGTGTAGCCAGTCACAACATGGTCTAACTTTGTATTCAGTGCAGCCAGTTGCAATAACATGGTCGCACTTTGTATTCAGTGCAGCCAGTCGCAACATGGTCTCACTTTGTATTCAGTGCAGCCAGTCGCAATAACATGGTCTCACTTTGTATTCAGTGCAGCCAGTCACAACAACATTGTCTCACTTTGTATTCAGTGTAGCCAGTCACAACATGGTCTAACTTTGCATTCAGTGCAGCCAGTCGCAATAACATGGTCTCACTTTGTATTCAGTGCAGCCAGTCACAACATGGTCTAACTTTGTATTCAGTGCAGCCAGTCGCAATAACATGGTCTCACTTTGTATTCAGTGCAGCCAGTCACAACAACATGGTCTCACTTTGTATTCAGTGTAGCCAGTCACAACATGGTCTAACTTTGTATTCAGTGCAGCCAGTCGCAATAACATGGTCTCACTTTGTATTCAGTGCAGCCAGTTGCAATAACATGGTCTAACTTTGTATTCAGTGTAGCCAGTCACAACATGGTCTAACTTTGTATTCAGTGCAGCCAGTTGCAATAACATGGTCTCACTTTGTATTCAGTGCAGCCAGTTGCAATAACATGGTCTAACTTTGTATTCAGTGCAGCCAGTTGCAATAACATGGTCGCACTTTGTATTCAGTGCAGCCAGTCGCAATAACATGGTCTCACTTTGTATTCAGTGTAGCCAGTCACAACATGGTCTAACTTTGTATTCAGTGCAGCCAGTTGCAATAACATGGTCGCACTTTGTATTCAGTGCAGCCAGTCGCAACATGGTCGCACTTTGTATTCAGTGCAGCCAGTCGCAATAACATGGTCGCACTTTGTATTCAGTGCAGCCAGTCGCAACAACATGGTCGCACTTTGTATTCAGTGCAGCCAGTCGCAATAACATGGTCTCACTTTGTATTCAGTGCAGCCAGTCACAACAACATTGTCTCACTTTGTATTCAGTGTAGCCAGTCACAACATGGTCTAACTTTGCATTCAGTGCAGCCAGTCGCAACAACATGGTCTCACTTTGTATTCAGTGCAGCCAGTCGCAACATGGTCGCACTTTGTATTCAGTGCAGCCAGTCGCAATAACATGGTTTAACTTTGTGTACATTTCGAACCACCAGATTTATTGGGAAGTCACAAACTGGCAAGTCAAGTTTACAGTCAATGACTGTCATACCTCTCAATTCTAAATCAAGTCATGAAGATGGGTGACTCGAGTCGGCCACTATGACTCTAGCCAACGAGGCTGCTATGTACTAACAAATTTGTTTCAATGGTTTGTCACATCAATGACCAGTTTTGGTTGATTATCCCAAGTCCATTACACGATAACTAGTATAATCTCAAGTGTGAAATATAGACACTGACAATTACCACACAACACAACACAAGTGAATGCTGCAGAACCACGTAAACATATTATTGGGACTCGAATGTTTCAAGTGAGAATGTAGCCAAATGATAAGCTCACCACTGCGTTTCTTCCGTAGTCCGTTGTCCTGGTAAATTACCTCCACCCTGTTGTCATAGTCACTCTTCGGGGTTTTGTTTTTTGTCTTAGACAAGTCGTTTTCCACTGGGTTATACTTGGGGATCATCTACAACAAGTTACGTGCCATATTCTCGAGGTAACTACATGTCTAAGACAATATTCCTAACTCAATATCATACAATGTGAATTTGATCTGGCCAAAAAAGTTCACATATAGTAATATAACAGCATTTTTCTGTGCCATAAATCTGGCCACTGTGGTCATTCAAAGACAAACTACAGTACTAAAATATTTATACATGAATTTTTGTAATAGGTATATATATATATATATACATACATTAAGAGGTCTAAAGAGGTTTCAAATAACATTGACAATAAAAAAATTACATTAAAACACTAGTTAAAAAATTAAAGTTTAAAGTGAATACTAATAATGTTCGTGTCACTGAGGTAAAAGTGGCATCAGTTCATAACTACCCTAAAATGCACACATATGTGATTTAAAGAGAAAATGCGCATTTAAAAAGAAGTCTTAAGCTGCTTCTTGAAGCTGCCATGGCAGTGTGAAGCATGCATGACAAGGGTCGGACTGTTCCAGGGGCGTGGTGGGATAAAAACCTGGATACTTACATTGCGTTTCTTGTCTTCCTCGCCATTAGTGTCCTGGGTGTTGTCTCTCTCGTTTTGTCTGACTGTGTTTGTGTCCATGCCACCTTTAGGGCCTTTACCACCTCTATGGCCTATACCGTCTTTAGGGCCTTCATTACCCATAGGGCCTTCATCATCTTCAGCACCTTCATCCCCTGGTGCCTTGTGGCTGTGTCCGCCCTCCTCGATGTGATAAGTCTTGTCAGTTTGCTTGCTGGACAGAGTTGTGTGCCTGTTCTGAATAACATTCTCTATTGAAGGTTCGGTAGTTGTCTGCTGTCCCTTGATTGACATCTCATGGTAGTAAAATGGCGATGTTTGTTTTTTTTGACTGTCAGGTGGAGTGTCTGGACCCCTACCCCCATCCCTATCCCTATCCCCGCTCTCACTCTGTCCCGACGGGGCTGGAGGGAGAGACGGTATCGGTGTGGTGACTGTAACCTCCACCCACACAGGGGCTGTTCGTCTGGGGGTTGTTCGTTCTGGGAGTGTTCGTCCAGGGGGTGCTTGTCCAGGGGATGTTCGTCCAGGGGGTGTTTTGTGGGCATCTGCAGATTGGAGTTGAGATACACGCATGAAACAGTAAATGTTACTGGCAAAAGATAAAATGGTATCTAAGTAACTGATCAAATGTATATTTAGTTTAGATAATTATTTAATTCAACAGCAACAAAACATCTCTAAGTGAACCTATCAATAGAGACTATAATTAACCTGTCATATGCTTGCCTTGTATGGCCTACTGACTGGATGGAATTGACTGAGAATGCATTAAAAAATAGTCTTCTCTCAACAGAACCAGCACCAGCACAAGAGCCTCAATAATAGTTCTCGTAAAGGATCATGCCCAAAGGATCGCACCCAAGGAACACTCCTGAACGATCCCTCCTGAAGGATCACACCAAATGGATTGTTCCCAAAGGATCACATCTGATGGAACACACCCAATGGATCACTCCCAAAAAATCACTCCAGAAGGGTCACTTCCAAAGGATCATTCTTAATGGATCACTTACTGTGGTGTCTGTTTTTCTTTGGCGTTTTGCTCGGCGTAGAGCCATGCGGTTGGTCATCGATCGGACGATCTGGACAGCAGCTTGTCATGCACGTGATCCTAAGACACGTGGGGGGAACGAGTGGTGGTACAGTTCCATGGTGGCTTTCTGTAAAGACAACACAAGAATGATTACCAACATTGCAAAGACTACACAAATGTTACGTCCCTTATACTGTGAGTCAAACACCCTACTGCAGTCTTCCAGTACAACCCACCTGGATGATGTCCTGCTGGGCCTGTCACAGGGGTCACATCTGAAGGTCGTCCCATTGGTGACGTTGTTGTCGAATAAGTCCCATTTCCATCTAGCATTCCAGGAGAACTTCTGGGTGTCTGGTACCTGAGCCAAAATAATGATAACAATTACTTCTACAGAAACAGTTGTTTTATTGCAAATTATGACAAAGTGCACTAAACATGTTTAATTTTGAATACATAGCCCAATAAAACTAATTGTATTCTGATTTTTTTTAAATTCACTATTGTTTCATATCTTCATCAACTAGAAAAGCCACCTGTCAAATTATAATGGAACCAGATGGCACTGTCTAAAAACAAAACTATTACAATTTTAACTACAATTATGAATTTTTTTACAATTACACCATTTATACCTGGTGAAGCTGGCAATCAAATATTGTTTTTACACAATTGGAACATA
This sequence comes from Lamellibrachia columna, assembly GCA_963662155.1. Taxonomy (NCBI): domain Eukaryota; kingdom Metazoa; phylum Annelida; class Polychaeta; order Sabellida; family Siboglinidae; genus Lamellibrachia; species Lamellibrachia columna. The sequence goes on from OY759271.1 coordinate 48,234,711, forward strand.
TCTGCAAAGCAAAAGTTATGTCTTTCTACAGGGTAACATAGCATCCAGACTGAACAGGGGGTGAAAGCCCTCAACCCTGTAGTCAACAGGGCTGCAGTGTATCACAGGTTAACCCATAGGCCCTAGTGAAAGTCAGGTGCTTATGTGAACAGGAGTGGTTGAAACTGTGAAGGTTTCAAATGGCAACAAAGGTACGTTCTTAAATAGCCCTACATCCAGTCCTTAGGACTACCCGAAGTGCTTTACACTTCACCCCCTGGCAGACCTGTTCATTCTAACGCCAACTCAACTTCTCAGGGAAGCCTCACTACAATTGCTGTGCACGAAGACTATTCATTCACACATCCACCTCTGTCTGCAGCCAAGTCCTCATTTATACAACAGTGAACTAAGGTAATGTGGGATGAACGAAATTGGCTAAGCTTCGAAATGGCAGTAAGACTATTCAAAACCAAGTTCTCTCAATTGAAAGTCTGCTGTTCTAACCACAGCACCATCGCACCCCGCAACAAGAGGGTTAAAACCCTGACCACTCGTGTGAGGTTCCTACACTCTAACCACTGTGACACAGAATGTTTGAGGCACTCTGAGGTACTTACATGAAGATGTGTTTGTGGACGTTCGGCTCCTTTTTTTCAAGGATGTAGAGGACGGTAATCAACACAAGACTGAAAACAACCAGGGCGATCACACACAGAAGTTTATACATTTAACAGGTGCTTGGTCGTTTTTCTACACATTACAATATTTTTATGCATGTGCATCTGACACATCTTTATTAATTAGCCTACAGGTAATATTTTGAATGGGTCACTATCCCTGTTTTAATGACCGAGACTTATTAATAATTTTAATGTTTTATGGATATATATATATATATATTTAATAGATGTATTATAACTGTAATCTTTTATACTTTTCAGTACAGATTTATGATGTGTTTTCATCAGCTGGTCTGTTTTACAGTTAATTTTTTATTAACTACACATACATATTTAACTTACGCAATTTTATGTGAAGCACCCGAGAGCATTTTATTTTAAGTGGATTCATTATTATTATATGAACAAAGTGATATTATCTCTGTAATTGTTATAACTGAATATAGTTTCGGGTGCTATGGAAATGTTATAGGATTTTTTAAAACATGCTTTATTATTACTGTTAAGGCACTGATTCAAAGCTTAACTCAAGTGACAAAACGTGTGTTTTACCTAAGCTGTTGATTCTGATTGACACAACAAAGAAGACGAACCGTAACTCACCAAACTAACATGACGAGAACAAGGACGAATATTGTGACATGGATGAAACGATTGCTGCAGGTGTTCTCAGGATCGGTGCTGCTACCTTGTGACGAAGACGATGCGCGATAGTTGCCACGGTGATTGTGATGACTTTTGTGTAGTTTCTTGCCACTGGCCACAATCGCGCTGCTGGGCATACTGAAATAGTAACAAACCAGTTCGGTGAACAATTAACATTGAGCCTGCCACACTAGGGAGGATTAAAGTACAGCAGATGATTAATAACATAAATATACCAATATATACTAATTATTCAGTTTATACTTGTGTTGCTATCATACAAGTAAGTAGCTATAACACCTTTCGGCACACTTTATAGTTCTTTCTGTTACACGACAATGTATTAAAAATTTGTATTCTTCCTGTAAATGTTTAAATTTCTTCCCTTAAAGTTTAACCCTGAATGTAATATTGTTAAATATTTGATTTCGTGACTTATTACCCTGTGTAGCTATAGTAATATAGAGTCCCTGAGCATTATCTTATGCGTTTATGTGCATAACGTCCAACCATGAATACATGTTTATTGATGTTTTACAGTAACACTGATGGTGTGATGTCCTTTACAGTCCTAGTTCCCATCATTGCAATGCTATCTCTTGTGTGCATATGTTCTTTTTCATCACAGCCATCTCCCTCCAATTGTGACACAGTCCTCCCATCTTGTTTGTGATTTACCCCTTTTCCTGCAGCCTCGATGTTTCACCGCTTCTGCTCTCTTTGGTAGTCGGCCCGCCTCCATCCGCAGTGACCTAACCATCTCATCTGGATTCTTACTATTGAACTGCACGTGTATGTGTATGACTGTGAAGAGATCTTACAACTCACCTGACATTGCTGCTGGAGGTAGACTTTGAGCTGCAGGACGACTTCATGCTGCTGTTTCTCTTGACCTTTGTCAACTTCTTGTTCAGCGTCTCCAACTCATTGATGCGGTTCTCAAGTTTGTCTGTCACTTTACACAGCTCCTTCACCGCGCCAACATTCTCCATGTAAATACGATCCTGAAAGCAAGCACATGGAATCTCCTAGTTCAAGAGGCTTGTAGATAATAATGACAGTTAGATTTGGGTTTCTTTTGGACATATCTAATTTCTGAAATATCTGTTAATCAACAGTTCATTACCAGGTTTTAATGCCATGGCAAATGGTCTATATACTTCCGTACACAGCCAATATTATACATGTACAATATATTACTTACTGTTACTAAAATAATAAATAACAGTAATAATAACCTGTGGTTATAATAATTTTATGCAATTTTGTCAAAATATTGTGTGCATTTTCCATGAAAGATTAACTTTTCCAACTATTTCTTAGATTAGAAGAAACTCTGAGAAAAAAACTAGAAAAAAATAACCAGCCGTCACTAAGAAGGTCACTAGCCCCGCAGACTGTCACATACCCTGTTGACGACCTGGAAGTTTTCAAGCTGGTTGCCGCTGGGCAGGACAATGTCTCCGGTGTCCCGCACGGCATCGGGCAAGACTTTCGAGAGTTCCTGCGCGATGACACCAGTGTCAACAACATCGATTTTTTCGAGTCCAGCAAACTTGGCATAGTCGTTGTCGTACGAGTATTTGTACACCTTTAGCTGGGTGATGTTCCGCAACTGTTCTGTTGTATCAAGCTGAAAATATATGAGCGTATGTCAGCACTATGTTATTTCAAAGTAACATTTAGGGTCTATCAAGACAAGGCATACAAGTCAAACTGAGGTGGTGTTTTACATACAAGACAAAACATTTGAAAATAAATTATCTTTTTAGCTGTTAAGGTTAACTCACTTATAGGAACTGAATTCTGGTTCTTAGATTATTTCTGCTCACCAGATAGTATGAAGCTAGTTAAGTTGTGGTAAAAAGAAAATTTATATTAATTTATTCTCCCAATTTGATTAACATTTTCACAGTGATATAACATTTGGAATGGTCCCTCATGACAAAATCCACAACGACTTGTAAGTGTGTACCTCGTGAATGTCTGTCTTGATCCGTGCGTCTGACGGCTGTATGATGTGTCCAGTCAGCTTGATGTTTCCGTGGACAGTCAGAGGTTCATCGGGCCGGTCAGTATTGATGCCAACTCTCCCCTGCAACAACAACATTACCCCATAATGCTACCATTTAAGAACTATTATAACATTTAAACAACTTGCATATTTGCATAAATTAAATTACGTTAAAATGTTTTGGATCATTAGTCAGTAGCCATCATCATTAGCCACCCATTAGCTGGTCAGCTAACTGGACAACCGGCTGGTTACTCAGCCCACATACCATCAGACCTGGGGTCAATTACATTATATCAAGTCCAATTCAACACCAATTAAATACACCAATTCCTATTCTACTATAAAAATACTAATTTCAAAATACTAATTCCAATCCCAATTATCAATTCCATATTGAAATAAAAGTGGAGACACTTAACGTCAATACTCAATGCCAAAACAATATACATTTCACAGCAGCTTTATTTAATTTCTTCATATTATTATATTACAAATATGATATATGCAACATTATATATATATATATATATATATATATATATATATATATATATATATATATATATATTAGTAATTATTTGTAGCAAACAATTTGAGTCATAAAGTTACATGATGTAATTGAAAAGTAATTGAAAAGAAATTGAAAATACCAATTACATTTTCACTAATTCCAATTACTTAAAAAAAACACAAATTCCATAATTGGCATTTCAATTACAATTACATATAGCTATCCCACCCACCAGCCCACCAATTAGCCTTCATGTTACCTGAACAACAAGTATTGTGTATTTTGTTTGCTCACACACAAATCCAATTCAACATCCAAGCAGCCACCTAAGATGTTCAGAATGTTGAGCTTGAATTTCATCAGATAAAACCACATGTGCACAATTTGCAAGCAGAAATAAACTTGTGTAGAAGATAAACATACCGTGTGGAAGACCGACTCTGAGGTGTGGCCTTTCTGCCAAACATTGTCGATCTCGTTGTCAAACTGACCAGGATTGGATGCCTAAATGTCAAACAAAATATGCATTGCATCACAATAAATAGTCAGAAATTAAATTTTTAAGCAGTATCATAATGCTACACTGAAGAATATTTGGTTGTTTTGTGACATAATACTGACATACGTTATTTTCCAGGACTTTCCAAGACCCATAAAAAATACCGTTTTTCCAGTAATGGGTTAGCGACTTTAAAATTCAAGGACTTTCCGGGTTTCTAAGGACCCATACAAACACTGAAGAAATGTCATAAGTTTCCAACATAACAAACAGCAATGACAGTTTGACCACGCCCCACACTGGTGGCTCCACCTACCCGCACAATGATCTTCTCGGAAGCGTGCGCATTGATAACGGTGTTGTCATCGCTGCTGTGGGCATTGAGTGAGACAACGAGAAGGAAGTAGCGTTGGTCGGGATTTGGCTTGCCTTTCTTCCTCATGTTGTTTGTCGTTGTCTCGCTGAAGTGAAGGCGTCCCACCGTCACCTTGGTAACCTGGTCGGCCACTAGCTCCATCCTGCAGCGATAACGGCACACGATTTCATTGGTTGCATGATGATGATTAAGCAATCTACAGGATCATTTATTTTCAACCAACACACAATACAAATAAAAAAAAATTCATTGCGCCTATGCCTTTTTATATCTATCACTGCACAGGTCCCGGCCTGATTTTATTTATTTATATGCATGATTGCTTACCTCACAGGGTAGAAAGCTCTCTTACTGCGGTCCGACTGTGACTGCTCAACCTTGATATGTTGAGACTGTGACTCCATCTGGTGGTAGTGAGAGAAAATAGTTACAAGTCCCGAATGAACTGACTCGGGTGATGGCATGTCAGTATGTAGAATGCCTAAAACCGAGTTACTAAAGTCTCCTAACAACAGAAAGTCAGACATACTGTCATGTCATCACCCTTGTTCACTATTCCCATAATCACCTTCACTTTCTTCATAATTATCCTATTTGTCCTCAGTTACTACCTCAGAGAAGTGTTTAATCCTTTCCGTTGTTTCCTCTGTCTTCTTCTGTGCATTCCTTCCCACCTGTTCCCTTCCCTCATGTCTCTCTCCCTCATGTTCTTTTCCTTATTGTCTCCTTCTCCCTATCTCCTTCCCTCCTGTCCCCTTCTCTACTCCTCACCCATGAGACTGACCTTGACACCATAGAAGTGAAGCGCAACATAGTCGATGGGTTTGATGATGCCCTCTGGTGTCTTGTAGTACTTTGGTTCACCGGAGACACCGACGTGCACCGTCACTTGGAAGTGATTTTTCTTCTGACACACAAATGAGTCGTCTGATACGGAGAAGTTGAAGCCTTTGTCTGCGTCAACGCGGTAACTCTGGGCAGGCCTGCCACAAAACAAATAACACAGACTTACTATAACTATAACTGAATGCTTTCTAATTGATTACTAGCAACAGTGTAAAATCGTACATATAGTTTTGAAATGTTTATATGAAACAATTTCACACCATGAATCAATTATATTTTAGACTACTGCATTAAAAAAAATCTAATATATACATGAATACGCATAGAAGAGGAAGATCAACACTGGGTGGAAGGACTATGTGAAGAGAGATTTGGTAGGATTGTGAGGATGTGGAGAGTGAGAGTGAGGGATGGGGGAGTGGAGACAACAGTGACGCAGGGTGAGTGATGGAAGCAGGAAAGAAAATCGAGACCAGTATCGATGCCATCCTCACCCCAGAGTCAGGGAGAAAGAGGAGAGCAGCATATATACACACATACACACACATGTATGCACACGCACACCATCACTCACGTGTGCGCGTGCACGCACACACACAATGTACATGCATATTTAATTTTGGTTGATTTTCACCACCATTGTCTTTGAAAACATTGATGTTTTTTACTGATCTAAGAGCTATCAAGAACTTACAGTTCCTTGTAGTTGCAGTCAAGCAGTTTGGCCCAGGCGGTCGGCTGGTAGGCCTGCCACTTGATCATCTGGTACATCCCGTCCAGGAACATCCCACTGCCACTGTCTCCACCAACCATGTCGTAGCCACTGCCGTACACGTCATCTGTGTCACTGCAGTCCGGCAGCATGCCTGCACACAGCACAGTCATGAAAATGTTCATCAAATTGGGATAATATAGATTTTTTTTAATCACACCTATCAAGTTTACTAACTACTATGATGTTTCGGTAGCTGTCGGTTGCCGTCTTAAGGGAATTCTGGGACGGCTTAGTTCTTCTTGTGCTCGTCAGATGGTATAGTGAGCAGGTTGTCCCACACAAGGCTGACGGGGGGTACTGACTCATCCATGTGTGGGCAGCCTGCTTGACATACCAGATGGTATGGCGAACTAAGTCGTCCCAGAATTCAGTTCCTGAAGAAGACAGCGGGTGGTTGCTACGTCATAGTAGTAGTAGTGAGTAACTTTAGTGTTGTGATTAAAACAAAATATATATTGTAAAGGTTTAATGATACACATATACATAACAATAAACAATGTTTAACTACACTCAAGATAACGATCAGGGCGAGTTTCATTAGATAAAACTGACCCAAGCCAAGTTCCCAATGGGATAAAATAACTGCCTGTAGGTCACCTGGGTGCTCCTGTTTGATGCTGAGCATGTTCACCCCCATGCTGTTGAGGAGGGCGGGGGTTAACGTGTTGTTGGGCGACTCCGAGTATTTCCGCTTCTTGTTCGGATGATGCTGCAAGTTGTCCATGCTGAAACAACGGTGTTAACAACATGAGAATATAATGTCACACTCAGTATATGTGAATATTATACACATGGTGCCTTTTCCAGTGAAGTGAAATTACAAATCTCTTTTACATGCACATATCAAGGTCATCATTTGCAAACAAAGCTCATACCAAGGCCATGAAGTGATAACAAAGTTGTATAAATATCTGATACATCAGCCCTAGGTGTGCATGTGTGATTTTATTTTATTGATACACTTGTGATGGTCACCGGTCGAATGTTGGTGCCCTGATACTTTTGTAAATTTTTATAGAAAGCACTTTTTATTAGGTATATGTTTTTAGCAAACTTTTACTTAAGTCTTAGTTTGGCAGATTAATTTAACTTTTACTTAGTTATTATAATTATTCCAGTCCTCACCCTGAGACTTGTGCTGGCAACATCTGTGCACTAAGTTGAGCTATCCCAACCGGGGCCATTGAAGACGTCGCGCTGGGTGGGTGATTCAGCTTTGGGGGCTCGGAACCCCCATACCCATTGTAGGCCTTGGCAGGAGCGTGCATCTGTTGGGGTACAATTGACGGTGAGACAGGGGTGTGAGGCGTCTGATGGGGGTGGTGCTGGTGTTGAGGCTGACTCATGTAGGCCGAGGGCATTTGCTGATGCTGCAGGCCGGCCATGTTGCTCACAATACTCGCCTTTACATCTGCAACAAAAAAGTGTTGCCAACATTATATAACTGAGTGTGTCTTATTAATACATACACTCACACACAACCGCATACACACATGCGTCCAGGCACACATGCACGCATGCACACACATGCACGCACGAACACACACACTTTTTGTGTTGTATGCAAACTCGGAGACATACATTTTTGTCTTTGTTCTAACAGAAGAAGTACTTTTGTTTCACCAATTAACTTAGTTTAATTTAGTAGTTTACTAGTTAGTTTTATTTATTTTAAAGATAAACTTTTGAACTGAAGCACAAAGGTACGGTTCAACTGTCTTCACCCTAGCAGGTTCCTGATTTGTCTGTTAGTCACTGCTGCGACACCTAGTGGACAGTACCTTCTGTATATATATCAGTACATCATTTAACAAGATTTAACAAGATTTGCCATCCAAGCCAAAGGCCCAGATGGCAAGTGGACAAGGAAGCCATTGGCTTATCGAGAGTCCAACAATGTTCATCTACTTATAGCCCGCCCTCCTGAGATATGTGTCAACCTTGTTTTTAAACATATTCACGCTGCTAGCAGTTACACAATCTGTAGACAATTTGTTCCATTCATTTATTGTCCTCTGTGAGAACGAGTGCTTCCTGATGTCCAATCTACATTGATCCTTTAATAATTTTACCTCATGTCCTCTAGTTCTGCTATCCTTCTTGAGTGAGAAAAACATATTTCTATCAATATTTTCATACCCATTCAATATCTTAAAAACTTCAATCTGATCTCCTCTTAACCTCCTTGTCTCTAGAGTTGTTAAACCACATTCTTTCAGGCGTTCTTCATAACTAAGGTCTCTCAGTTCTGGAAACATTTTAGTTGCTCTCCTTTGTATGCGTTCAAGCATCGAAGGTGTATTGTGATATATTTTGTGCAGAAGAAAATACTGCAATATACAAGTATACCGGTAATACAATACAACCCTAGCGGTCAGCATTCAGCATATCCAAGCAGCAGCTACGACTGTTTTTTAGAGAACATCACACATTTTAAGGCCATTCAATGCTAATTGGGGTCACAAAATGTAATGGGCTTGGAGGTAGATACCCCCAAACACTACACATCTAAGATGTCACCCATTTTAATGTGTTGTTTTCATTCAGCATGGCGTTTGGTTTATATTAATTTTGGAATACCGGTAGGCCCTGGAGGAAGGCATCCCTTATAAAAACTTAATGAATTAAAAAACCAAAATCATGTTCTGTTGTTAGTAGTAGCCCATTAGATACACCACAGAATAGATCCACTCAACTATTATTTGCATAATTGTTACTTAACATAAAATCAACATTAAATGACATTGTCTGGCAACTGTTTTATTGCAGTTTGTTGGGTGGGAACAAATTCGATCATTTCACAGTTCTGAGGCCTGATCGGCTAAACACCCCAAAGGCAGACTAGTGCCCTGGGTATAACCCCAGGCAAACCACTCATTACAAGCTTCACATTGTCACAAGTGTATGACTTGAGGGCCTGGTCAATAAATCACACCTTTCATCTGTTCACAGCATGCGTTCAGGCAGGTTACTACCAATATGGTAGTTCATCAATTACAACTGTCTGTGATATATAATTAAAGTAAAAGTAACCACATTCAAACATGGTTAACTTGAAGTCGGAAATAAACTCTGGAAATAAACTTAAAGTTATACAGATATTGTATTTTTTCCTTTTTTATATGTAATTTTTTAATGTTTTTTTTATGGATTATGTTCACACTTATGGATTTGATGGTGTCTAAGACTAAATAAAGTTTTTATTATTTATTTATTATTATAAAATGCATTAGTATATATTCATAATTATGCTAAAGCACATATTAGAAGTAGACATTATTACAACTAAAACAAGCATTTTATTAAGACACGTACATCTTGGAAACTTGCAAACACTTTTCCATAAATCTGGTTTAACAGTAGTTATTATATATTTCAATTAGGTGTGAGTTACATGAGATGTTAAGTTGCACCAGTTCAAGTTATATGTGATATTTAATGTGACATCAATAAGAGATTTAGTGGGTCCACAGTTCAAGAGACTCAGAGTTCACTCAGTCCCACTCTATTTGCTGTTCGGTTTACGTCGACTGTACACATAACTGTGACAGTAAAGTACACTTTCTCAGGCTGCAGGTAAGATCAACTTACCATTGTAAAAAGGTGATGCAAATCTCAGGGTCAGTGGTATGACGATAAGAAAATGGCAATTAACCAATACATTGCCAGCACACCATCCTTGAGAATGTTTCTAACTGATCCCTTTAACCAAGTATTAGACTTCTGTCAAAAGAACACCCTTTTCAAGTTGAGTGAATTAAAATATACACACTTTAACGTGCAAAATACGCACAGTTCCACAATATAGATTAATTCACTAACATATTTGATTCATAGATTAACGGGACTTCTCATTGTCTACACATTATTGAAAAAACGCCTTTGGAGATGCCAATATATCCCATTCATTATTCAATAAGTGTGATTTGCAATATGACACCTTAAATGTGTTCCGTGCATTTACTAGCATTGGACAGAAAACATACCCGTAATACATCAAATTTGTCTCAAAGATGTTACACTGGTAAGTTAAGTTTATACCCCCGGGTAAATAATCTACTCAAAACCAAAGTCAAACCAAGAAAGATGAACTGTAGTGGTATCACATGTGGATGTTATATTGTTATTCACATGTAATATATTTACTCATGTGTAATATTCAACTGCTATAGTAGCCAACCAAATAAAATCATTTGAGTAAACTTAAATTACATGATTCTCCTAACTATTTATTTCTGTCCATTCCTGTCTCTGCTCTTATGACCTTCACACATCTTATAACCCCCATTGTACAACATTCCCACAAACCACTACACCATACTATCACATAGTAGATCATGAGTAATCTCAAGCAAGATTCGAATGAGACACCTCCAACCAGCTAATCACTGGCTCACAGCTATCACCACAAAGAAGAACCAGTGTCACATTCATCTTGTAGACACCCACTCATGGCAAGAAAACAGAGGGAAACAGAGAAAACGTACACCAAACTGGTCTGGTAAACCCTTGATGTTGATGTGGCTGTCTCAGAATCTCTTCATCCTGATTTGCCCCAATTCTCCCCTCAGTTCAAGTTATCTTCAAGCCAATGAGAGAACTCGACTCCCAATGTTGCCTCCTTGAGAACTTTGATTCACCATCAGTCTTGTCATCTGTCTCAGAGTCTCTTCACCCTGATTTGCCCCGATTCTCTCCTCAGCCCAAGTTATCTTCAAGCCAATGAGAGAACTCGACTCCCAATGTTGCCTCCTTGAGAACTTTGATTCACCATCAGTCTTGTCATCAGTCTCAGAGTCTCTTCACCCTGCTTTGCCATTTCTCTCCTCAGCCCAAGTTATCTTCAAGTCAATGAGAGAACTCGACTCCCAATGTTGCCTCCTTGAGAACTTTGATTCACCATCAGTCTTGTCATCAGTCTCAGAGTCTCTTCACCCTGCTTTGCCATTTCTCTCCTCAGTCCAAGTTATCTTCAAGCCAATGAGAGAACTCAACTTCTAATGTTGCCTCCTTCGATGGCCAACTTTCTCTAGCAGTGAACACTGGCTACTTCAGGTGGCAACACAGAATACTTTCACCATTTCTGGAGATGCCTATACTTACGAACCAGTCAATGTGTTTGAGGCAAGACTTCATATGTCTCCTAGAGTCTGATGCATGAACCGGTAAAACCAAAAGTCTCTAACAATACCAAAGTCCGAGACAATAAACACTGAGACTTTGGCCGTCACTAATTTGCGATGCATGGATCCAACGTGTGACCGAGACACCGAAGTCTGAGACTTTAGCATGCTTGTCCCGACGTTCGATATGGTGCTATTTTTAGACCAGGTGATCCAGGGGAAGCCCAAGCATTTTAGCAAAGTGCGCAGATGAAGTTGGCGGCAACTCACATGTAATCATTGTGGTAAACATGGCAAATGAAAGGTTCAAACCACAGTTGACCTTCCTGTTTTTTTTTCAAGTTTAACAGTTTAGCGGAGGGGTTTATGGGAATTTTTCTGCTATGGGCCACGTGGGCACATGAATACATGGATATTTTTGTAAACACTGACAGCATCACACGGGGGGCATTTTAAAAGAGCTGGAGGTATGCGATTTTGACAAAACTTGGTCAGTATGTCAATGAGATGATGACAGCTGCTGTGAAAAAGTTTCAGAATTTTGGATGGTCAAGTGTTCTTATAATCAAACAAAACGTTTACATGGCCACCAATGCAATTTTTCAATGAGGTCTCACCTCTGAAGACATTTCTTCGCCGCTGAAGAATAAACGACCAAAAAAACGAAATGCACTGACACCAAAAATATAGTTTTGTTGGAAGAGACTGCGTTGGAGAAAACGCTGCTGATCTCCCATTTTCAAAGTGGAGTGACGCTAAAGAAGAAAGAGTTAATGTGGCAGATGATTGCAGACAAAGTGAATGATGTGGGTGGCCATGGCCCCACAGTGGCACAGATCAAACAATGGTGGAAGGGGTGAAGCAAGCTGTCCTTCAAAATCAGGGAAAGGCAACTGCCACAATTGGAGGAGGCCCTCTACCTGATGTGCCCTATGAGGAGTCGGTGACAGCTATAATCGGCGATAATACCAACCTCGTAGACGGTACTGAAGGTAAGTGGTCAGTGACATTGCTTATTCAGCACTTCTGCAGAATTCGGGCCCACCTCATTTCCGCCATTCTTGCCTTAAGTTTTTATATCCCGATGCATTCATTCCATCATTTCACATCATTTCAAGTACAAAAACGGCATGTAATGTTATAAAATGTTGCGTTTTATGGCACTTTTCTGTGTGATTGTCCGGGACTATCATGCTTACACCAGCATTATCGCGGGTCTAAAAATAATAGTCCGAGACTTTGACTTGTTTGCATGCATGCATTGTGACTGGCCCATGAAAGTCTTGATGTTTGTAAATAGTCTGAGACTATGGTCATTTTCTTCGTTCATGCATCAGACTCCAGATATCTTTATCATCATCCGACATCAGCCCCTTGAAGGGAACAGGGCTCCTTGCAAACAATGAGGTAGTATAAATATTATTAATATATATTGAATTATTACCTGCTTTAATCATTGACTTCTGCCCTGGTGGTTACTCACCTGTCATTCTATACATCATGATGTTGTAACTCCTGACATGGGGATGAGGCTCACACCCTAGGGCTGACCTAGCCCTTGAATGCCCCATCATACTGTCTGTCATCATTGTTCAACTATCCCAGTCTAATGATCCCACAATGCTGCAGTCCAACGATCCCACAATGCAACAGTCTAATGATCCCACAATGCTGCAGTCCAACGATCCCATAATGCAACAGTCCAATGATCCCACAATGCAGTAGTCCAACAGTCCCACAATGCAACAATGCAGTAGTCCAATAGGAAGCAGACGTTTTCGAGAATGCAAGAACAAACAGTTCTGTATTCGTACACCAGATGTCACCAGGTAGTTTTTGTCTCGACCAAAAAAAGCAATTTCTTATGTAGATAAAATAAATGTCGCAAAATGTTATTCTTGCTATCCCGTTATTATGGCAGTGTTAGAGATTTTGCTGCAATATTTTAATCAACGCATATTTACAAACTGTCATCTGCCAGAATAACGACATTACTATTTCAAAGAAGATGACAACATCAACCATCTGATTGGTCAATCACCAGTGCAATCATAGGTCAGTAGAGTTATGCCTTGAGTGAAACTCTACTGGTAGTTTGAAGGAGAACATTAGCCCCCTGGGATTTCCTAATGGCTGATTAAAATGTAATGATTTAGTTCTCCTGAAGGTGATGTTTCTAATTACTGAGCAGAAGTGTTAATGTACACACAGTGAAAATAATAGCTGCAAGGTTTTTTGCTCAGAGCTTAATACATTACCAGTCAGCCTGAAGCCATACAAGTGGCAAAGATGACAAAACATGAAATATCCAAATAACTATTTTTTATAAACTGATCACCATAATGCCTCTCTTTCAATTCCCACGAAAGCTTACACCATTATAGTTATCATCAAATATTTATAATTATAAATAAGTGAGACACCAAAAGCCCTTTAATTCGAAATTAATTTAATATGAAAATAAATAACGTACAATATTTTCCTATTCCTGTTCTGTCATAAGTTGACTATCAAGAGCTCTAGAGGCACTCAAGTAGATCAGAGTATCAGTTGAAAATTTCCCGGGTATTTTCCAGTGTGATATTCACTGTCCTCTCCAGTTATTCCAATCTATGTAGGTGAAATACTGACAATCATGTGACAATTGCCTGACTTTGCTTGTAGGGCACTCAACAAAGAGACATCCTCAACACACAGGGATGTTTACACAACACTGAAGTCTAAGTTCTGGCCACTTGGAAGAGCTATTTCAAAGTCATCTTGAACTAGTTCAAAGTCATTGTCATAACAAATTTGACTTATTGTAGTGAAATCAACAGAGAAGTAGATGCTTGGTGACTGTATTAAATACACATTGCCTTGATTATCCATGGTCTTTCTTAGCTTGAAGCTAAAATGTACATCACATTATTGAGTCTTTTCATATAACTGCTCGGCAAAGTATGTCATTTTGTCCTGCCTTGTGCAAAACATCCCCAGTGATATTGTCTCTGTCATCCTTTATTATTTCATCTCGCCAAAAGAGTTGCCATCTTGTCTTCTTCATCTTCATTTAATCATTCACCAGTCCTTGCCAAATGTCCTTCTGCATTTAGTTCTTCCAAAAATACACTCTCCTGTTCTTAACTTCCACTTGGAGGCACAGCTTGTTTTGAGTTTAAAGTCCAATGTCTAACGCGAATCCGACATCGAACGACAAAATTGTAACCAATCTAGTGAAAAGAACTATTGTTGATCCATGCCACTGCTATACAACATGCAATTTACCCCTGAAAGTCTACAAGTTGCATCCATGTTTGTCATAATAACATCTACGTTTCCAAGAAACCCTTTCTGTGCTCAAAGATGTGTACTCAAGCTAGTGTTACGATGTTGCCTAGATTTACTGATCGTTTTGTGTCCTAATGCCCTTTTACCAACAAAGCTGCCCCTGGTAAACAACTGCCTGTTCCCAAACAGATCACATACTAGTCTTTTTATCAGAACAGATTAGTCTTTTCATTTCATTACTATTCTTTAAAAACACTTCAGTTCTTTGCAATATTGTACAGTGTTTTCTAAATATATGTAAGATATTAAGGTTTCATATTTAGATTATTTGGGGATTTAAAAACTTGGCAGATGGTCTTAATAACACTGTTTGGAATTACCTCTATGTACTAAACAGACTGAGCTTCTGGACCTGTGAAGTGGCTAGCTATAAGTTGCACAAGCACTGTTTTTGTAGCTATTTCATCAACCCATTTCAGGCGTAAATTAAAAAATGTTCCCCTACTTTAAACATCATGAAAGATGGACTATTAACTATTAAACACAGCTGCTGTTTAATATTCCGATTGAGAACACATAAAAGGAGTTTTCTTCATGCAGTAAAATAATGATGTCTAATAATTAGGTTGCTAGCAGAATTTTTTTAATTAATATCTTTGTACAATATTCTACAATGACAATATATTTTATACAATGTTTCTGCTTCTAAACTGCTTAGAATTCCCAAGACATGTTCCTCTAATTAACCCAGTTCATACTGGCACATTAAGCCACCCTTCAGCATCCATTAATAATGCTATTGCATGTTTATTTGCTGACAGAAGGAGATTACTTCCTCACTTCAAAACCAGAGTATTCCATTGCTAAAACTGGCAAGCTGCCAAGGTGAAGACAACAGTATCATTAGACAGGAGCTAAACATAAAATACAGTTCCATTTAGACAAACGTAAACATACACAAGTCATGTTCTTATTGCTAATTTTTTCTATGAAACATATGCAAGTTGTTGGGACCATAGACATAGAATTATATTAACTGTGTAATCAATAAATATGCTAATTAATTACATATGTTAGTATAATCTATATACAAAAGTTTAAAGGGATGTACAATTATTTACATTAGTTAACTGATACATTACTAGTTGTTAATTCTTCCACCTCAAAGTTTATATAAGTTATAGTTCATGTTGTAATCTTTATTGTTGGAATATATTTGTTATCAGAAATGGCATAAAATGGGAATTTGTATGACCAATAAAATTTTCTGATGAAAAACAATATAATTGTCTTTAATATGCCATACAGTGGTCTCTATATATGTTTTAAAACTGGAATATTTTTACTTTCTCAGTTAACCAAAGAAAATCGCTGTACTTTCCCTTTAAACAGCATCTACTGGAAACCAAAAAGCAGAAATTTCTGCTACAATAAACAGTGTACAGGTAGGAACCTACGGTAGGTTGCCTTGTCTGCCTGGTTGCCACCGTCTGCGGGAGAGTAGGGTTCTGAGCCCGAGTCAGGCGGGCTGTCAGGAAGTTGTCTGAAATGATACAAAATACACTTAATAAGAATACAAATTAATTCATGATAAATCTCATAAAATATATGTCTTATCTTCCTGAGGGTTGTGAGTTTAAACGAAACATATACAGATAAATACGGCAGTAAGTAATTACACAAGAGAGCGTAGTGTAACATGTGATACAGACACATTAAACATATACAGATAAATACTGCAGTGCTTAACATTAAGTAATTACACAAGAGAGCATAGTGTAACATGTGGTACAGATACATTAAACGTATAGTGATATACAGATAAATACTGCAGTGCTTAACATTAAGTAATTACACAAGAGAGCGTAGTGTAACATGTGGTACAGATACATTAAACATATAGTGATATACAGATAAATACTGCAGTGCTTAACATTAAGTAATTACACAAGAGAGCGTAGTGTAACATGTGGTACAGATACATTAAACATATAGTGATATACAGATAAATACTGCAGTGCTTAACATTAAGTAATTACACAAGAGAGCGTAGTGTAACATGTGGTACAGATACATTAAACAAGACTGTAAAAAGGTGCAGTTCCACAGATTAAGAAAGTTGTTAAGTAATATACATAAGTTCAACGAGGCAAGAAACCACAAACCACTCTCAGCTCAGTGCTACCAACATCAGAAACCACATTAGAAACCACTCTCAGCTCAGTGCTACCAACATCACACTATATAATCACAATATTTGTACACAGATTCCTAAAACCAATTGGTTTCCCTCCTTCCCTCCCTCCCTACCTCCCACTCTCAAGGGAGTATTAACCCTTGACATTCTGAGAAATGTTATTTGGGTTAACAAAAGAGTGCAACTCAGTGACTAATCCGCTTATCAAAGGCCTGGTAGTGCCTGGCAAATGACCCCATGACCCCAGGGTTGTAACTTCACCCTCTGACTGGATGACTATTTCCCACTTCCATGATCCATCCCTACTAGGCTACAACCCCCAAGCAGTGAAAGCAGTTACTCCCACCTTGCTTTGTCAATGATACCAGGTGGAACGAATGGCTTTTTAAAGGGAATGTACTGTGATTTTCATTGGCTAAATGATACACAGCTAGTTCGCAGTTTTATATAATTAAAATCCCCAAATTCTCAGATTTTTTCCCTCAAAGTTCTAAATTAAGAACGTTATACTTTGTGTTTTAATCTTTATTGCTGTAGTATATTTAGTGTCAGCTACACAATGTTAGACTGACTATATACATCCACCCACTGACCTGTCATTAGGTAATGATGTCTTCCTGGTATTGTGTAATGGCCATAGTCACTGCACTACAGGGTACAGGCCAGAGTTTTGAATTGTCTGTGGGTACTGCCCAGAGTTTTTATATGTCTGTGGGTATTGCCCAGAGTTTTTATGTCTGTGGGTACTGCCCAGAGTTTTTATATGTATGTGGGTACTGCCCAGAGTTTCTATATGTCTGTGGGTACAGCCCAGAGTTTTGGTCTGTCTGTGGGCACAGCCCAGGGTTTTGATCTGTCTGTGTGTACAGCCCAGAGTTTTGATCTGTCTGTGGGTACAGCCCAGAGTTTTGATCTGTCTGTGGATACAGCCCAGAGTTTTGATCTGTCTGTGGGTACAGCCCAGAGTTTTTTATATGACTGTGGGTACTGCCCAGAGTTTTTATGTCTGTGGGTACTGCCTAGAGTTTTTATATGTATGTGGGTACTGCCCAGAGTTTCTATATGTCTGTGGGTACAGCCCAGAGTTTTGGTCTGTCTGTGGGCACAGCCCAGAGTTTTGATCTGTCTGTGGGTATAGCCAAGAGTTTTGATCTGTCTGTGGGTACAGCCCAGAGTTTTGATCTGTCTGTGGATACAGCCCAGAGTTTTGATCTGTCTGTGGGTTCAGCCCAGAGTTTTGACCTGCCTGCAGGTACAACCAGGAGTATAAACCTGTATGTGTGTACAGCCTGGAGTCTTGACCTGTATGTTTGTACAGCACAGAGTTTTGACCTATCTCTGGGTACAGCCTGGAGTTTTGATCTGTCTGTGGACCAGTAAAGCCCAGTTTTGACCTGTCTGCAGATACAGCCCACAGTTTAGACCTGTCTGTGGTTACAGCCCACAGTTTAGACCTGTCTGTGGGTACAGCCCACAGTTTAGATCTGTCTGTGAATACAGCCCACAGTTTAGATCTGTCTGTGAATACAGCCTTAAGTTATGACCAGTCTATTGCTAAATATGAATATAAGACCAATACATTTAGGAATTATACATAGAATACGATTTATTTGTGGCAGATTTGTAGGATTTTGGTGAACAATATTACTGTTTTTGTGTACTGTGTCATTGGTGCTGTAGAATGACAACAATTAGCAGTATATGGCTGTTCCCATAGTAATAGTTTTGGTTATTCTGGCAATAGAAATGCCTTACCATTTTAGGTGCAAACTGTGAATGAGGTTTACGCATTTTAAAAATGAAGGTTTGGCATGTTTACAGCATGAAACATGAATATGCACTCACACATTTTAAACCAAACTTTTTCAAGAAAACATAACTCCAGTGTCTGCATCTGAAAGTGAGTGACCACTGACCAGTGAACTGTGTTGACCTCGGTCCATGACTGGACATACAAACTACTAACCTGCAGATGGACAGTTGGCCTGAGACCACTTATGCAATTTCTCCTCCACTACCCCGATAAAGAAGGCATATTATATAGGCTAAAGTGAAAGACAAATAGGAAGTCTTCTGAATTCAGGTAGAGCCAGATTTCCCAAATGAACCTCTTGAATGACCTGAACAGCTACAAGTATCCAAGGGTTGAGTCACTCATTACAGTGACTAAATAAAGCATACAAGGGTTGTAACCTCAGTGTATGTAATGTGTAGTTAATTAAATATTTCACATCTTGTTTCTACGATTGTTGAACATTTTTTATTAAATGTGCACATACAATATATTGGTAAAATCTGTTGTACTAACTATTAAGTAACTACTTTCGCACAGTGAATGGACTGTGTGTGTTTCATCAATGGGAAACATTTGGCAGATTGCCCCCAAAAAAAGTTGGGCTATAGATGTTTTAACTAAAGCAAAATTAGTGCTAAATTCAAGGCCTGAGAGAATGGGTTGCAGCTGGGTTTAGGAGGCAGATTTGGTGGGGCGATAGGAAGAGAAGGATAGGAGAAGACACAGAGAAGGCAATAAAAATATCCTCTCCCATCACTTGCAACATTTTTAACAGCCAAGTAAATCACAATACACAAGTAAATGGCAACAGCCCTAATCCAAATAATATGTTTACAAACATTCTTATCTACTGTCCATGTAGACCAGTGTTAGTCTAGACGTAAATAAGAGATCTCACTGACCTAGTTAGACACCCACCTCTTCAGCTGTTTTTACACAGCTTATGTGAGTTCACAGTCCACTAATGCCATTCACCAGTCAATTGAGTGTGAAATGATTATCTGACTGACTTCTGTGTTGATAAAGTGATTTAAATTTTTTGCAGACATTAAATTTTCAAGTAATGTCAAAAACCACTTCCGACACACACACAGTGGTTATTATGCTAAATGAAAAATATTTCCGCATCTTGTTCGGATGATGCTGCAAGATGTTCATGTTTAAATCTATCAGCCAGGGTAGAAACTCTTGGATGGTGATTTGATGCAGGCTTTGTTAAGATACATGGTACATGACATTTTGTTCATTTTGCATTGAAGAAGAAAAATGATCTTCGATTTGCCATTCTCATTTATGATAAATGCATGTGGAAGAAAATGTGAAATTACTGGAGACCATAGAAATAACATTAATTTTGTAGAATGGCTTCACATGCAACAAATCTATTTATTTTACCACAAAAAAAGTATGAAAATAAAAAAGTGGGACATTTCGTCAAAAAAGTAAAAAAGCACGACCGAGAAAAACACTGGAAAATTGGACTGAGAGAAAAGTGGTATTTCCACATGAAAGCGGTAATGTTGACATGTTAAAAAAGGTAAAAGGCAGTAACTGCAGAATTAATGAAAATCCGATTATTGAACCATCGACTTGTGCCATGTCTACTCTATTCTTTTATCAAAGTTTGGTGGTTCTATCACAACATATTTCTGAGTAAAAGCCATTTGAAATATGCAATAACTGCAACACACTGGCAGAACAAAAACTTTAAAAGCCGTTTCTCTAATTTTTACCTGTTTGTAGATACTGCCTTTTACCTTTGCAGGACCGTGTGGTACTACCTACTTGTACCATGTGTGGTACCACCTACTTGTACCATGTGTGGTACCACCTACTTGTACCATGTGTGGTACCACCTACTTGTACCATGTGTGGTACTACCTACTTGTACCATGTGTGGTACTACCTACTTGTACCATGTGTGCTACTAACTACTTGTACCATGTGTCCTATTACCTACTTGTACCATGAGTGGTACCACCTACTTGTACCATGTGTGGTACCACCTACTTGTACCATGTGTGGTACCACCTACTTGTACCATGTGTGGTACCACCTACTTGTACCATGTGTGGTACCACCTACTTGTACCATGTGTGGTACCACCTACTTGTACCATGTGTGGTACCACCTACTTGTACCATGAGTGGTACCACCTACTTGTACCATGTGTGGTACCACCTACTTGTACCATGTGTGGTACCACCTACTTGTACCATGTGTGGTACCACCTACTTGTACCATGTGTGGTACTACCTACTTGTACCATGTGTGCTACTAACTACTTGTACCATGTGTCCTATTACCTACTTGTACCATGTGTGGTACTACCTATTTGTACCATGTGTGGTACTACCTACTTGTATCATGTGTGGTACCACCTACTTGTACCATGTGTGGTACTACCTACTTGTATCATGTGTGGTACTACCTACTTGTATCATGTGTGGTACCACCTACTTGTACCATGTGTGGTACTACCTACTTGTACCATGTGTGGTACTACCTACTTGTATCATGTGTGGTACTACCTACTTGTATCATGTGTGGTACCACCTACTTGTATCATGTGTGGTACTACCTACTTGTACCATGCAGAAAACAACAGCACTAAAGTGAACCTACGTGTGACAGAACTGTGGGTTCTTGGATGGATTCAGTTGGCCGATGCCGACAGGATTCTGCTGGTAGCCTGGCGTCTGTAACGACGGGTTGTTGTGTAATGATGGATGCTGTGGATGCTGCTGCTGTGAAGGATGCTGGGACATGACCTTGACCCCGTCCATGCCGGTCGGGCCATTGGCGCAAACATTCGGCAGCGACACGGTATCCGTGGTAAGAGGGCTGAGGAAGACAGACAAAAACAGTATTCAATGTTGGAATCAAACAGCTTCCTATGTTCCTACATGTCAGCAAAGATGTTTACTGTATTGGTTATACTAGCAAAATTGCCGATCCTCCGGACAGGATAACTTGGTAGTTCATGAGACTGTAAAATGTCAGGATACACGACATTATCACAGAAATATCCACCAATGCCTTGGTACACGGTGCTGCCAGTCAATACATTGGTTTCTTGAATTTGTGACTTAATACTGGCAGTTGTAGTAACGGGTAGAAAAAAATAATGATTTGTTTTAAATAAAAAATTTGATTTTTTTTATTTCAATCGGATTTTTTATTTATTTGATTTTTTTTAAATCTGGTATACACGTTATAAAATATTTTACTATCAGGCTATCTGGTATCAATACAACTACACAAGTGTGCGCACTTTGTACTTTTCTACTACAAAAACACACAAAACTTTGTTGATCTTGATGCTTGTAAACAAGTATTTGTGTTAAATTCATATAAATCAGCGATAAAAAAATCAGAAGTAAAAAAAAAAATTATAAATCAATGATTTTTTTTGGGAGTGATTTAAATAATGATTTAAATCAAACAACCCTTCCCTTGTATGACGTCACTTTGGACAATCAAAGAAAAGACGCATGACGTTGTCAACAACTGTATGTGTTAATTGTTCACACAGCATTGCGGACATATGTATGCAATAACATGATAATTCTTATATACACCTGTAGCACAGTATACAGTTCTTAGACCAAAGTGCTTTACATTTCACGCCCTGGCTGAACAGCTCATTCCAGCAACTTGACTTCTCTAGGATGCATTCAGCCATATCGCAGTTACTGCAAGAAGACTATTTGTTTACATATATCCATCACTATGTATATATAGCCAGGTACTCATTTATACAGACAGCTCAATGAACTGAGGCAACAAGTAACACATTTTACTTTCTGGTAATTTAAAAATCTACATTAACTTTGAAATTGGAAAAACAATTCTGTTCAAACAAATACAAAAATAGTTTCCCCAATATGGCTAAATGTAGCTATTTGATTGATAAATGTGGATATATGTTCACTTATAATTTAATGCAAAAACTACTGATGCTTTTGGAAACCATTTCAAAGTAGGATTAAATGTTTCCAATTCAGTGTTATTATTGAAAAAAGAGAGAATTAAAACAGGGGAGACACATAAGAAGCCGGCTTTTGTGTGGATATCTGCCATTCAGGGCTATTTCAGGATAAACTGATGCATTACAAAGAAAATGATGACATTTGGCGGTGACAGCTGCATCCCTCGCCCCAGGGTTTCCTATGGCCCTGACAAATCACTCTTAGACAACTTTCTTGGAATCACCATACACAATGGAAAATAAATTTAGCATTCACAACTATGACTAAAACACAGTAGTTGTAAATCATACCATTACTAACATATTAAACCATGTTGGTTTTATTATGTTACCCAACTTTAACAATATAAATGAATACTAAATAAATAAAGTTTTTGTAGCAACACAATTATTTAAAACAGGCTGTTCATAATAAGAAAGATGAGGATGAGTCCCTGTGAAAAGGGTAAAACATGATAAATGTACATGGGTCTGTTGAAATAAAAAATAAACCTAAATCCTGCATTTAATAATATAATATATAGTATAGTTCCCAATTAAAATGTGCAACCAAATAGACGTACATCCCCCTTTTTTAGAAGTAAAGGCATGTAAATGTGCAAGGGACGACAATACTACTGCTGGCACCACCTAGAGATAATTCATAGTGTGTGTTTTTACAAACAATGTGGCACCATGTTGCTGTCACTTGCGGTGTCAGTTTTTTCATTAGATGTCGCTAGAACCAGCATTTATTTATTTATCGCTTGCTTGTCATTGGCAAAGTGTGAGATTGAATTTTCAGTGCCAATTCAGTACAGACAGAAAGTTTATTTAGCACTGTTCAATGAATTGGGGATGGCTGGGCGACGCTTGTCTGGAATTTCAAAAACACTCTGTCTAGTGGTTCTTGTTGTCATGTATCGATCGAGCATTGGTCAGTTTGGTAGATTTTCTTAATCTGGTTCTTTGCTAAGTGTTGTCTGGCATAGAGTTGACATGCATACAGTTTGTCCCAACACCTTATGAGAGACTAACAGATTCACACCAAAACCTTTGCACTCACTGCATGTGTATTGGGAACTGTAAGGTATATATATTGTATAATAATAATAATATATAATTTTATATATATTGTTATATTATACGTATTAAACAAAGTCGATCATTTTCCAACATGTATACTTTTATTTACGTTAATAGCAAAAAAATTACACAAAAAATAAATACTGGATGTACACATATAATTGCAGTGCTGACTGTCTAATAAGCCACACATGTTTGAAGAGGCCCAATTATTGCAGTCAGTTGGTGACTGTAGCCTAACCCACCACCAGTAGCTGCAGCCTTGAAACCAGAGCCTGAGTTTGAGGCTCCTGCAGATGACACCTGAGCAGGAAGCTGGGGAAGTTATCACATACTGATGGTGGTAATTGTGGGTGCTGGGCAGAGGCTGGCTCCCAGTGGCACAGACTGGGAGAGGGAATCAATCCCAGTGATGGGACTGGCTTTATGGCAGGGGTGTGTGTGGGGGGGGGGGGTGTGCCTAGGGAGGGGACAGGGAGGGGTATATGTTGGGTATCTTTACTGGGAACATCACCAGTGTAAGTCTGTGTCATGTACATCTGATTAATCAGAATTGATCATTTATGTTAACATTCTGGCTCGTGGCTACTACTGTCAGCAGGACTACTTATTTGTGTAAATATGAGACGGGATGATAATAAAATTGTAACAAAAATAATAATAAACTGTATTTATAAACTCATATCCAGATCAAAACTCTGCGGAGTTTTTACATTAGACTAAATATTTTAAATGCTCAGACTAGACATATATAGACAAATACTGACTAATAGAGCTAGCAATTACCATTTCATATTGAAGACGGTAAAAAGACTAAAAGTTGCTAAGGCTGGGCTAAAACATGAACTAAACAAACTAAAATGCAGAGAAACTATAAAAATGTACAAAGTAGCAAATTATAAATGGTTCAAATAAGAAATATTATAAAATTGGATAAATAAATATGCAATAAAACATTAATTATATAAATAACTAGAAACGCAATTATTAGACAATGAATATAACAAATATTCTGATATCAAAAGTAAAACATATTTATGATATATAAAACTAGACAATAAATTTAAAAGCAAGCTTAAAATAGTTAGATGTCTGCTTTTAAACACAGCAGGGTGGTGGGCAGGTTCTAAAGAATGTGTGAACAGGGTAACATTTGAAAACACAGTATAGTCTGTTTAAAGTAATATAATATAAAGTACACAAGCTGAAGAAGGCCTGATCTCTTCAATGTCACATTTCAGTTGTCTGAGTAAACAAAACTATACCTGAAAGTACAAAGGGCAGATTCGGGTGAATGGGCCAAGGGGTAGGATATATATAAATCACCAGTGAACTAATACAATACACCTGCTAAACCAAGTTAACCCAAGTTAACCCAACTAACAAAAGCAACATACTTAATGAGGATAAGGACACCAAGTGTGTAGATATTATTTCTCTGTTCCTCTGCTAAAGACAAAAGAAATAAAATCTTAAAACATTGTTTGAAAACATGACAACACCAACGAGAACAGTGCAATATTAAATATTATATTACTTATTTGGCAGACTGAATGTGTAAATGACCAAGACATTATACTTATACAGTCATCATGATGCTATATATTATACTTAGTCAGTATTTAACATGTGTTGTAAACAGGTGTCTTAATGGTTCTACAGTTTCCAAAATTTATAATATTATTAAATTATTAACATTGCAATACATTTAATTTAACAATAGACTAGTCCGGAGCAAAGGGTCGGGGAGTAGGAGAGGAGATCTAGGTAAGTAGGGAGAATGTAGGAAAGCAGGAAAAAAGGGGAAGATAGGAAAGTGGTGTGGAAGAAAAGGGGGGAGATAGGAAATCACAAAAATGGAAGCAAGGGAGAGATAGAGATTGGGAGGTTACATGAAGTAATGACTCCTGTTATGTGGACACAACAGTTGACCAATCAGTCCATGATCTAAAGCACGCAGAATGAATTTAGAAAAAAAAACAGAGAAATAACTTCTATCATTCTAATGACATTGAGCAATGCCTACCCATTAATGCGAAACTAAAAAATAATATACCTGTATGCTCCACTAACAAGTAGGAAGTACTAAACCGGACAACCAAACCAATATGAAGAAGTATAAACATTGTATGCAGACTACTATTATTAGAAAGGATTTCTGCTGGCTGCAAATAAGATTATAAATGTTTCTCCAATTGCACAAGCCATAAAAAATTCACATCGATCAGTGATGTGTCAAAAGTCAAGTCCAGCAACCCCTACACCCAAAAAACCACGATAACCTACCCTGGTCTATGACGAGCCTGCTGCAGCTGAGGGTCACAGAAATAATCCGCGTTCCACGGTGGGCACTCAGTGTCCAGATGAGATGGCGGTGCAGCGTACCAATATGCCCCGTGCTGGGGTATGGCATAGACACATGCCCCTCGGTCGTCCCTGGCCACGCCCGACTGAACGAGACAGTCCGTGCAGTTAGACTTCTCCTCTGGCCGCTGGTCAGTCAAGTAACTGTGGGAAATCATCTAGCCGGGCATTTGTTGTGGCTGCCACGGAGAATATGATGAGAAGCCCTATGGCGAGTGTATCTGGTCGCGTCCCTGGCACCTCCTGGCACAGCCCTGGTACCGCGCTGCACCGGCCTCCGAGCTGCCTGGCTAGTGTGGCAGTATCAGCATCACCAGCAGCAGCAGCAGCGGCAGCGGGGATCTGATTGGATGGGTATTTATACCTAGCTGTCCACTGTTGGCTTAACTGTATGCAATGTGTACCTATGCTGTAGTGGACGCTGTGTTTATCAGTTGACATCACCATTGACCACTCATAGGTTGATGTGGTGTGATCATCAGCAAGAAAGAAGCAGAGATAGCATGCACATCAAAAGCAAAGTGTTTATGAGATGGACCAGCAGGCAGCCTCAGTAGACAGATACATCCATAAGGCACACCTAGTTTCCCCCAGGGAGCAATCTTCCTACAGTTACACCTTCCTTCCTAATTTCCATCATAAATATATTATTCATGTTTCAGCGTCACACAAAGTGCCCCCACTCTCTATTTGCAGTGTTTTACTCATACAAGTGTGGTTACAGTTGATCTCCATCAGGAGACAGATCATTATTTGTTTTTCCATAGGCAACCATGCTAATGTTTTCTAGTCCTGTTTGCAAAATAATGATTAAGATTTTATCACAATGGCACACATTGTTGCATGTCATGTCACTCACCTGACATGTCATGTCACTCACCTACTGTACAGTTTTGGGGTTTCGTCTAATCCTACAATTTGTTTTCATAGAAGATGCCTCAGGTCAGATGTCTCCAAAAACAAGAAGATTTTGTCTACATAAGCAGGGACACTTCCATCATGGACAGATCTATATTCTGCTAATCAGCACCTAAAAAATTATTCTTGTATGCAGCAGAAGTGACATCTTCTCCAAATGTGCCCTTTTCTCTGTTCAGAAACTATTTTTTTTCAAGGTGCAAACAATCCTTAAAAGGGAATATCATCTCAAAATCAGTGGCGCTTGATTCGTATGCCATGAACCAGGAAGTGAAACAATGATGTATCCCTGACAACTACAGCTGTTGTGGTGATGAGTGCAGCTGGGTGCTAACAATATGTTACATAACTTAGTATCAATTGCCAGGAGCAAATGAACATTCTTGACCCCTCCGATTTATTTGAACAAAATTATTCAAACATGTTGGACCTGTTGTGAATTTTACCTATACCAAATGTCAGACTTGTTACTGAATTAGTCTTACAGTTATTGCATATTGATGATTTAAAAATAGTACATAGAGGTAACTCTAATTAAGCTACCTCTTAATATAATAATAAAAAATTTTATCAAGCACAATTTCCATTAAAATGTTGTCCAATAGGCAGAGGCTTCTATTAAACGCAATTGCCCCACATCCTGAACAAACTTAACATATTACTATAGCCCTAAAAACAGTCCTAAAACAACTCACGTTTTACAAACTTCAGTTGTCATCTCTCTTGTTAAATCTCTTAATAATTGAAGTTGCTAACAGTGTACAGTTAAAACTACATTTGAATTTAAATTACTGCATCCATTAGCACGTGTCTTACTTAGCATAGCTATTACAAGGGATTATGTGTAGCTTTTTGCCGTTTTTGTTTTTGCTGTTCACAAATACCGATAGTGTGTAGATAGTCTGTTAGGCCAAGTATCTTAATCAGAACCACTACCTACATTTCTCACATCTTTTACACAGACATTTCATCAGCTATGAATTATGTAGAACATATTTGCAATGACTCTACTCTGGCTTCAATCTTGGTACTGGACTGAACGATGAATCCAAAGCAAACACAAATGTAGCTACTAAACAAATAACTTAGCAATGTTTATTCATAAGTAAACTGTCCATGAATAGGTATTTACTCTCTGGCTCTGATCACAATGTTAATGAAGTGTATGTTGGCTAAACATCAAAATAAAATTCCAATCAGAGCATCACGGAGCAAACTGATTAATAATTTGACTTAGTCCTTTAGTTTTATTTAGTCTTTAATATGATATGTCTGTGTGGCTTTCATACCTGGGTCAGAGTACTTTTACATGAGTACGAGACTACAAGTACGAGTACAAGTATGAGTACATTGGTGATGGCTGACTATGAGTACGAGTACATTACTAAAAGTTGAGTGCAAGTATGAGTGCATTTACATGAGTATGAGTATGAGCACATATTGCATAATATAGTAAATTATTAGTAATAGCATATTTAAAAAATAATTATTAACCCATCTTTGAGTCACTGACATACTCGGCACATGTACTCACTACCAATCATTACCCAGGGTTACCATCTCAGAAAAACCTAGACAACTTCAAATGTTTCTGTAATGATCTCAAATGAGTGGGTAATTGCTAAATATGCTCAGTGTTAAAGCAAGTTATAAAATAAAGCAATTAGCAGCAGCACTTCTCCTATATCTGCTCTCTCAGATCCTAGATGTAGTTTTGTTAGCACCTGACTGTTAATAGCACCTATCGTCTGACCACCTTCTGATTTGTAGACAATGTAGATAGCCATGATCTCCTCACTACAAAACACTTTTACCAAGAACATGTACAACTGGATTCACATATCAGACAATGTAAACGTAGGTTTACTCTGCATAATACACAATATGAGGCTTATTAAATGAAATAAAAACAATGATTGTTTGAAATCATATTATATTACATCTTGTAGTATGTTTTCATTGCCACAACACCGAAAAATTTATTAGAATTCAATTAATTAATAATTCCAAATAATACTCTGTTCTACCGGCCTGTCTCGATTATGCCTATTTTTCCCGCACTTGTTGGCTAGCTTCGATGTGACATCACTTGTGACAAGGAAGTGCAACAAAACTGGGACTTTCCGTTCATTCACCGTTGGCAATGATAGCAGTTGTTTAGAAGCAAACGTCAGAATGGTTTATTGTGCGGCATTCGATTGTAATGCAAACAGTAGTAAGAATATAGTAACATGTAGTTGGTTGATGCCAACTTTGTCTAAAAAAAGCAAACTTCAGTTCAAGTCCCCGAAGCACAACCAACTTTGCTCGAAACTTGTTTCAACTGCGATCTGGATCAGAGAAGGTGGCAGCCCTGGGTTATCCTGTGCTAAAATCTCTTTGAAAGAGGATGATGTGCCAACATCATTCCAAGTAGTGGAAGCTATGTTGATGCTACCAATCTGTAGAAAACAGGCAGTGACATGGGCGTCAAACGACCACGGTCCACCTAGGATCGAAGCGAGCTGTCAGTGAGGATACAGGTGATGTCAGCTCACGGTGAATTGGGATAGCATTCTTTGGAAAGTTCGATCCACAACTCTTGTAACTTCGGCCTCAGACAAAACAGACATAGTGATCTCAGCCCAAATGATTGTGTATCAAACACATGACGTTTAATATGTGTCTTACAGTAAATAAAGTATACTATTTATTCTCTCATTTGTTAATCGATTTAGTTCCACATTAACCTGAAATGGTTACTTTGTCACTGCTTTCACTTCCTTTCACATAAAATACGGTGCTATATTTTTTCCATTTTAACATGCAGTCAGTGAGATGATCATTAGAAATTATACAATTTGTTATATCCCTAAAATTCATATCATATAATATATTTTACCCAAAAACCATATTATATATAGAGCTGAATAACTTAAATAAATTAAATTACAATTATCATAATATCTTGTTTCTATATTTAAGATTTTGACGTGTTTCCTCCCTTCAGGGGAAATTCTCCCCATTTTTTATTACCCCAGGTAAATCAGATACAGAGCAATGACAGTGTAACTACGTTAATACACCAGAGCCACCTGCATTAATGGTCTTTTATTCACACCTGCTCACTGTACGAAACAGACAAAGCATTGTACTTCAACAGTATCTAGTTAAACGTGGCATCCCTTTGATGCACTTAAAATGAAGGCTAATCCATTACTAGCTAGAACTGAGTAGACCTAACCACCTTGCGTGTCACCTCCGTCACCAACATCACCAGTGACCGCATTCATGCACATGGTAGTTGGGCTGAATTCACAGAGGGCCAAAAACACCACCACTTGTCAGTGCTACTGCTATTGCGATGTTTACTTTCTGACCTAACCATAAAACGACCACCTAGAGTCGCCAAACTTCTCCTGTTTGTTTAAGGCTAACTATGGGTTTCTGACTGATATAATGTATTTGAATATTTCAGATACTTTATGGAAGTATATAAATAAAAAATATTTTCATTCTGTTAACTACATTGTACAAATACTTGATAAAACTGTATTAAAAATAAAATCATAACTAACTATCACAGCATCATATTAAAACAAGTACCCGATGTACTCGTAATACATTGAGCATGAGTACATGACCCATAAGTACGAGTACTTCAAAAATGTACTTGAGTACATGAGTACTGAGTATATCGGCCCCCAGGTCTGGTGACTTTATTGCACTCAACAAATAATTGCATCTTCTATGATTTAACACATTAAAAATGCTAGTTGTGTTTCTTTTAATGCTGTTTGCACGGACAGTAACCAGTGTTCAAAATATATGCTGACACAGTGGTCAATGACCACCTACTTTGCCATCGGGTCAGTAACTTTTTTGAGTTACATTGACCGCCTACTTTTCCGGGAAAATTACAACGTTTTACAGCAGTATACACCAGCTTATCGTCAAAGCTAGCTGCCAAAAGATGATGTTTACAACAAAAAAATGTTTACAAAAATGCATTTTTACGCTCATTATAGCCCAAGTTCATTTAATGCGAAACACGGCGCTCACGCACCCGAAACAAACGTACGATAATTTACTTTTGCAACAGATGGCTCATGAATGGTCGGCTGTCCCAGTGCCTGCCACCTGTTTCAATGAAATAAAATGAAGGAACATTTCCCAAATTTCTTTGGTTCGTAATTATTTTAAAGAATTTATAGAAATAAGTTTGAAACCAGTTACCAGAAAACTAACAGTCTGCTGATACATCAAACTGTGTTGTAAGCATACATATGATC
This sequence comes from Lamellibrachia columna, assembly GCA_963662155.1. Taxonomy (NCBI): domain Eukaryota; kingdom Metazoa; phylum Annelida; class Polychaeta; order Sabellida; family Siboglinidae; genus Lamellibrachia; species Lamellibrachia columna. The sequence goes on from OY759271.1 coordinate 48,266,036, forward strand.
AGGATAACACCTATCTGACATACAAACACACACACATATAATTTTTTCAATATTGTTTTGCAGGTGCTGGTGCATTATGCTGTTGGTAACTTGGTAAAATGCAGACCAGTAAGTTTGTTGCTGAACCAGTAACTTTTTGAAGTTGCTGGTCCGGCTGACCAGTGCCTTTTTGGGGTAAAGCTCGAACACTGGCAGTAACACCCGACTGGCCAACAAAGACGTTAGTAGGCACGATTTGTATTCAAACATATAAATTATATACAGTGCATAATGGTCTTATTGTTATTGGCAAGTAACAAGAACTCATGCTTTGAATTGTCCAAACAGACTACAATTATTACATAAGCAAAAGAAGACAAATTTCTTTGCGGGCTCCCATGCCAAAATAATGTTTTAACTTTTCTTTTGATGAGTGTTATTGTGTTATTTGTGTTATTAGTCAGAAGCCTTGTTTACAATGGCAAATGTAATGTAGGCCTTACACTAATAAAATAATGTACACATGATTTTTACATCTTGGTATTTTGTATGTTTTCTTGCCCTAATTCCTGACTGGTGACTTAGGAGTGGTCCCATACGTTCTCAAAGTCCAAAAACCATATAGCATTACGTGTTGGTGGTTTGGTTGTCATTTTATGGAACTAACGAACGCTTTTTGACTGGCAATATGCACGTTACCTTATGTCCCACACGATGTATTGAGGGGGTGGTGGGTGGTCGCCTAAACCAGTACTAAACACTAAACCCTTTTTGGACTTTGAGAACTAATGCAATGACCCCATTAGCTGGCATATTATCACACATGTATGCCAATACAGCTCCCTTCTGACAGATCAAAATGCAGTTTTTTTCTTTTACGTTTTTAAAACAAGTGAAGCACATGCACAAATGTCCTTGTTGAACATAAGACAGATTGTCCTTCCCAATATAAAATTGTCAAACATGGTGGTATTTAATCTCAGTACTACCCAGTGATATTCCTTCCACAAGATGTTGACTACCCATACAGTAAAGACAACACGATAGAGTCACATTCTTGAATATTTAAAATATACATACAATATATCACATTCAACCTTGGCATGGACATATCACACACTGAATTGAATACTGATCAAGTAAAATATAATATTTAAAAAATATCACTAATATTAGATTTTATAACTTCTAACCACTTTCGATAAACAGGGAATGCAGTACGAATAGTAAAGAAAATGATGTGAAAAACTTATGGTTTAGTTTATATTGCTTATTAGTCTATGTTGTATGAAAAGATGCATTGCAAATATGGGAGGTGTTTCAATGATCAAAGAGGACAAATCTGACATTCCTACTTTCAGAGATATGGAACGTTGCTCACGGTGGTGTTAAATACTGATAAAATAGCTATAATACTGCAACTCCACACAGGGTTTCAAACAAGAATGCTCAGCAAAGTTATCTCACAATGCACATAAAGAACCCATCCTTTCCGCTCCATAACTTTCCAGCTGAGGTGCGGTATAAGACATAGCATCTCTCCTACCATGCAGCTTTCACTAATGTGTCACTCATGTCTAAGAGGCATTTTCTTATTTAGCAGGGCATAAGTGCCCATTCACTCAGTTCTCTGCATCACAAACAGTGGGCCCCATCCACCCATCCATCTAACCATAGCATACAACACAATATCCTTGGGGAAAACCAACAATCACTTGTATTAAACTGTTCTGTCACTGACACATTAGAGAGAAGCTTAATGCCACTATCAGCATGTTTTCTTGCAGCTTGGTGGTCTTTTGTAACAATCAGTTACCATTAGCTGCTGTGTTTATAATAATTACTGTTTTGTTGTCTTTTAGAAACTAATGTTACCATTTTGTGGTCTTTTTGCAATGTCTTCTTTTTGTGTGATCTGTTTGTAACATTTTGTTACTTCCACTTACCCTTTTCAAGACCAAATTCAGCAAACAAATATATACATTATGCATCATACACTGGATACATTTTGTGTCCTACACTGTATACATATTTTCTCCTCCAAAACAAAACAGGTCAACAATTTGTTTTTCATTCAGCTGCAAGGCTAACATTTTAAGACATTTTATAACAACATCTAGTTACTTTCTAGAGTAGGATTGTAAATAGTACTCACATGTGGTGCAAGGCAGCCTCATTGTTGATGAAATCTTCCAGCTGCTTGAAATCTATAATTGGGTCATTGTCAAAACCTTCAATCAACTCCAACTGGCCAGCTGCAAAGAAAAGGAATGACACCGACATCAGAATTGATGACACTGACCCCAGCCAATGATGACACTGAGATCACCCAATGATGACACTGACATCAGACAATCATGACACCAACATTGCATAACAGGGAAACAACAAAGGGAAACAACAAACAAAATGTTGTGGCTAACATATGTACCAATCACTGAACAAGTGTGAACTGTCATTTCAAACATTTCGCTGAAAAATGCATTAGTGAACAAAATAGAACAAGAGAAAATAGTGACATATCGTATCAGCCTGAAACAAATTAAAAAAAAAAAAAATGCTTCAGGGTTTTCTTATAAATAACGTTGCAACAGTTCACTCAGCTGTATAAATGAGTACCTGAGCTACAGACACAGGTGGATATCTGAAAGAATAGTCTCCGCACAGTAATTGTAGCGTGGCTGAATGCTTCCCAGAGAAGTCAATACGACGTTCGAAACTTCAAGTAAACAGGTCTGCCAGGTGAAGTATAAAGTGCTTTGAACAGTCCCAAGGACTGGATACTGCGCTATATAAAAACATTAAAAAAATCACTTCTCTGTGCTCACTCTAACATATTTTATCGTTTAGTTTACTGTTGTATGGCTATGTGATTGGTTTTTTAGACAACTTCACTTTTACAAATTGGTGGTCTTCCATTTTTTAACCAAACCTAATAATATTTTTAGCCATTGGCAAAATGGCAAATTAAACAAGCGTGAGTCTAGCTTATGCAAACAACTCCTAATTAAAATTACTGTCTAGTACATAATCTTCACAAGTTTTGAATATTCACCCGTCACATATAAATCACAATAAATGTGTGTCACCGCTTGGTTTTATTGGTGACATTATGCACCAACTTGGTTTTTTATTGAGATATGAAACATGGCAGTAAGATACCTTCCAGCCAGCAGTGCCACCTGGTGAATGATTTGCAAATCATGTGCTGCCACCTGGTGTTACATTTCCACTACACCATACCAGTAATTTGCAGTAACGGTCTACCAGTAGTAAGTACTACAGAGTAGCAGTAAAAACTGCAGGCTATAGTAACTGGGCTATAGGCATCATCAAAACCATGTGAGATTTCTTATGCTTAAAATTGTGAATGAAAATAATACGTTAGTACTACATAAAGTTGATCAACGACAGACATAATTTGTGAAGCCTTAACCAGTAGGATGTCAACATTCTCATATGTTAGGAATTATCTCATAACGTTGATGTACGATACTATATGACATTGGTTTCATGTGTGGGTTAGCAGCTGTTTTGCTTAGCTTGTCAACTATGTCTGTTTCTCCAAGACATTGTTTATTGTCACTGTTCATAAAAGTGTTAACATCGAGGGTATGCAGGTAGTTTTATGTTATGACGGCTAAATATGAACGGTGTCTCGTGGTCTTTTGGTTTAATAACTAATTTAAAGTTTCACACTGCAGAGGAGAGAGATTTGAAGTTAAATGACATCAGTTCTTTGTACATGGTGTCAAACATCAATGTTTTGATAAAATCCTGTGCAGCATACAGGTTGACTGGTATGACAGGTTGACTGGTATGACAGGTTGACTGGTATAGTGGTTATAGCTGCCCTGGTAATGGACTTGCAATCCTTCAAATGTTATCATATTTCTGTTAATATTAAATGTACATATCTTCAATCTATTAATATTTGAATTGTTTCTCGCAGTCAGTTTTACCTAGTAAGTAAAGCAATAGCCACTAGTCAGTTTAGTAACAGTCCATCTGATGAAAGCTGTCAAACCTTCACAACGAAAAACTTTTAGATAAAACCGACTGTAAGAAAAGAGTAAAATATTAGCAGATTGCAACCACCAGTTTGATGACTTTAGCTCATCAAAACTAGATTTCTGCTTGTTTATAATTACCTCTAGTTAATTAATACCAAAATATCTGATTTATCAAACTGTGACTAAATTAATAAATAAATTATACAATTTCTGGAAACATCTACATAAGTAAGTGAACTGTTGATACATAGATGATTAATTTTTATTTTTTTCTCTCTTAGCTATAAACTGACGCATCAAGCAACGATTCCACAGGATCGGTCCGACATAAAGCTGAATAGCTCCATTCAATGCAGTATGTTACACATGCTCCAGAGAGGAGTGCACCGAACCGTGACAATGGCAGAGTCATGCACCAGCCGGCACGGAGACAGTGAACAGAAGGCAAGGCCACACCCACTCTGTACCATCAAGAACACTACTTATCAACACTTTCTAACTACAACACTTTTAATGAATTACCTGGCTAGTATATGCCAGGTAATTGAGTTCAATTGTAATTTAATTTGTAGTTTGCATATGTAACATTGTAAGTGGGTTTTATGAGGTTGTGCAGTCGTAACTAACCATCGCAACTGAACCGATCATGGCATCAAGAACCTAAAATCCTACCAAAACATTTGCAGTAATTGTACATGTATTTCTTGAATTTTCTTCCTTTATAAAACAACATAGTTATACTCAACCCATGAATCATAGCAATTTAGCTTTACAAAGCATATTAATTGATTTTTGAAGTGCTGTAATTGTGCGTGTACGTGCGTGTACGTGCGTGCGTGAGCATGTGTGTGATGAATTCTTATCAAGATCGTATCAGTAACTATTGGGTCCATGGATGACAAGCACTGACATATACCCTGGGTAATCACGTGACACCCTTTCAGTACAATCAGTTCATGCTACAGGCTTTAAGCACAGCCAGATATTTTGCATACAGCTTTATATAAACTATGAAAGGTGCCAGTTCACAGCCTGTATGTATATAGCCGGAATGACTCATGGGTCATTTATGCCTGTGTATGCACAACAGGGAAACAACAAACTATCAAATAATGTTGACACTTTCCTGGTCTCAGTGAACACTCAAGTTCACCTGTCAGACCACTCAAGCTCTCAAGAAAAGTTTGGGGAAAACCACTTGTATGTCAGCACGAAATAACTCTGTGCAGTTAGTAATGTATAGTGCAGGACTAGGCAGCAGAACTTTGAAATGTACTTACGTACCAGTACAAGAACTTTTCATTGACAAAAGTGCTTAATCAATTCGTTTTTTTGCTAGTCTCATTTCAAATTAATTTGGTGAAAAACCAAACCTACCTAGTATCCACTGCAACACGCTAGCTTGTTTGTGCAACTTTTGTATGTAGTTTTTGTGAAATCATAAGAAAAACTATTAAATTAGTTAATGCTTGTTGAAGCATTAACTGAAGTATAAATCGAAATGCTGAAAAATCATGATTTTCTTCCCTGATGAAATTCCGTAACTTTGTCATGTGATCGATGAGAGGATGGAAGTCACGCCCATGATCAGTATTGACCCACAGTGTTTACCGTTTTGGATATCAAATATTTTGATCATTACCAGATCTAACAACTAAAGTAAATTCTTTCGATGATTAGAACAAAAATGGGCACTTCTTTATTAAATCGACTGCGGATGTTACATAAACTATTCACACACTACATATTTGGACACCAATGAACCGGCACCAGTACATCATGGTTTTAGGAAAAGTACTTAAATCCAGTACAAGTACGTTTACTTTTGGTGGACTTAACCCATTTCTATTAGGGAGTAGGTACTTGTAAAAATATGTGTGGATATTATTGTTTGTGATGGAAGTACTCTGAGTATTGTGAGAGGAAAGTTTAAACTGAAATAAATTTGGAAATACTCAGTTTTTGAAAAAAAGAAATAATATGATCATGTTACATATTTATTTCATTGTATAGGTACTAGAGCACAGATAGTGACAACTGATATTAAGATTTGCTCACTGAACTTGAGCACATATTTTCTGTTAAAATTTTAAATTGTCTGTAAAATGAGCTCAACTGGACTGCTCACTGGTGCATCTGACCTGGTGTTAATGAGGCCTGGTGTTAATTACTTCTAGCTGGATAGGTGGTCTCTTACAGAAATGGACTAATCTATGCTAGTCAGCATCAAAGTTTAAATGCCCCTATTGTCTTGTCATTGGATTTGTACAGAAGCCCAGTCACCTACAGTGGTCACTGGCCAATGGGGATATGGAGGTGACTTGTCTTGACTCATTTACTGGTTATTACTTGATCACAATTTGAAAGTACTTGAAAATTACTAGAAAATTTTTCGAAAAGTACTTGAAGTACTTTTGGAATCTACTTGGTACCAGTACAAGTATTTTTTTATTTTTTGCAAATGTACTGAAGTACAAAAGCACAAAGTACTCCGACACAGCACTGGTATAGTGGTTGTGTAAGTGACTGAGTTTAAATTATTATAATATAAAGTTGGTTATACAAACACTGTTAAGTATGTTGTTGGTTCCTGTTACAATCTGCATTGTATAACTGGCAGACGACTACATGGAGCTAAGTTTACCCCAACAGCCACTGTTCAATGTTGAGGGTGGACACAGTAGTCAACAATTACATGTACAATGGAGCCTCATTATTAAGGTCACTTAAGCATGACTGGACTAAGGTGACCTGAACAGTGAGGTGACCGTATTACCAAGGTGACCATAAAGCAAAGTTCGACTGTACTTGGTTTTGCTAGTGTAATTGTGGTGGCATACTTGTGACTTAGTTTTGGGTTGTAACCAGGGCTGGGTCCAATTACGTAATTGTAATTGTAATTGATTACAGCAAAATTGTGTAATTGTAATTGATTATGGTTTAAAATTTGAGCTGTAATTGTTATATTTTGTATAATTGAAAATTTATTTCAATTACAATCAATTACAATCAATTACAATCAATTACAATCAATTACAATCAATTACAATCAATTACAATCAATTACAATCAATTACAATCAATTACAATCAATTACAATCAATTACAATCAATTACAATACGTTTCATATCACAAACAACCTGAACAAACTGTCAATAAAATATAATTTAAGTCTCATGTTCAGGGTTGTTTGATTTAAATCATTTGATTTAAATCATGATTTAAATCACTCCAAAAAAATCATTAATTTATGATTTTTTTTTACTTCCGATTTTTGTAATCGCTAATTTATATGAATTTAGCACAAATAATTGTTTACAAGCATTGAGATCAACAGAGTTTTGTATGTCTTTTAATACAAAAGCACAAAGTGTGCACACTTGTGTAGCTGTATTGACACCAGATAGCCTGACAGTCAAATATTTTATGACATTGTGTATGTCTGAGCTATTCCCTTTTTGAATGCAGTGAAGCTACACAAAGTTGTCTTCCAGAGGAAGTATCTTTTCAAGTCAGAAGCCATGAGTTAAAGTCCACTTAGAGCTTGTGCTAGTTGTTCTTAATTCAGTATGTTGACTCAAGTGAGACAGTCTGGGCTACCATTGTTTAATACTGTACCAGTTTGCAGTCTGGTTAGAGACCCTTAGAGTACACAGGGCCATGGACAGGTGCTAATCCACCCTCTCAGCAAACAATAATTAGCACTGCTACAGCCACAGACACACACAGCATGCTTTCCTTTCCAAGACAGATTATGCAACTACAGGAGGTGAAGCCTTTTGGACATTGTCTAATGTCTTTATATAAGCAAAAATCATGTACCCTCTGTTAAGACAAGTACCTAGATTGATTTGAAATAATTTATAAATACATCAACATATATATATATATAATTTATTAATGTCTATATACCAGATTTAAAATATATATTTATATAATAAAAATATGTTTAATGCTGTCTTTTTATTTAGTACAATTCAAAATTCAAGCCACAATTCTTCAACAATTTACAATCATTACCGTTATATTTGTTTATCAATTGTGTACAAAATATTGAAATTCAGCAAAAGTGCAAAACTATATAATTAACAAATGCTGAATATATTTGGTTCCGCATAATGTAATTGTAATTGAAACAGTGTAATTGTAATTGAATTGAAAAATTATGAGTGTAATTGTAATTGAACTAAAAATTGAAATGTAATTGTAATTGATATAATTATGTGTAATTGAACCCACCCCTGGTTGTAACATGTCTGCTTGCAGATGGACAAACATGCACACACACACACGCACGCACGCACACACACAGTGACACACACCACACAAGCACACACACAGTGACACACACCACATCACATGCAAGCATGCACGCAGCCACTGAGCGGAATGCCATCCCCAACAGGAACTGCTTAATTCAACAACACGAGGCAATCTGGAAACTAAATTTAGCCGAGTTTCTTACATGTCACACCCTGATTCAACTGAATACATTGAGCAGGTGTGGAAGCCACAACTCCACTAGAACCATCTCTGTCAGATTGTGTTAAATTATTCTGGACATGATTACTGATTTTTTATTAGAAGATGACAGCCATACTCTAGATGATGAAAAATTATATACGAGCACAAACTTTTACTCTATAATCAGCAGTTTGGCAAACAATTGCTCTAATGGATTTCAAACAACCATTAGAATTTAAGGTTTAATAATAGCTGCCTACTTTAAAAAAGTTTTCATTTAGCCTAACAAACGTGTTGCCTTTAGTCAAATTGGCTTAGAAACAGATTTTCAGCCCAGTGCTGGACTAGAGTATTTTCATTTATTTATTACATAACATCAAATCTGCTCGAACAGTAGTCGAAGACTCTATGCCAAACATAATGGTAACAATAGCTACGTCAACAGAAAAATTAGCAAAATAAACTCTCTTATCATAATCAGTCTTAACACAAGATTTATTTACTATTGAATATACAGCTTGCAATTTGATGTAGTAAATTAATTATTTTATGCAATGTATAAGTCACAGAAAAAACATATTTTAGCAAAATTTTGACAATATTCAATATTTGACCCACAAAGAGTAGTCACTTGATTAAAAGGTGAATATGTCTAACATGTTATTAACAGTTACACCAGTAGTAATATTAGTTATCAAAACCCAAATTTGACCTAAAAGGAGGCATCATTTCAGTAAAAGTTGGCCAAAATGTTCATTTATTATTTATATCATATACAAACAAAAACCTTATCAAATAATTCCCAGGCAAATACAACCTGACAAAAAAATGTAGAAAAAGAAAGACAAGAATTGGGGTGGAAAACACGGACTAAAGCCAACAACGAACTGGAGAAGGAGAACTGAAGCTTCATGGGGCCCAAAAAGGATTGGTAAGGTAAGCTATCTTGAAAGCACCACCCTAACCAAATATTATTATAAAATGCCATATTATGGCAACGTTTAACAAAATCCTAATTTGACCCACAAGGAATAATGTCGAAAGAAAGAAATTCATGAAACTGAGGTTTTGTAGCTTTTGCTATCTTGAAATCACACTATGAAGTAAATGTTGTGTAACGAATCCATAACAAAAGTTATCCGCAAGAGGCTGCCACTTGAATAACGTTTAATTTATAATGTTTTCGATTAGAACTTTTACCAATAAATGTATCATTTGTGTTTACTGTTGGCTTCATGGACGTAGTTTCAAAGGGAGGGGCATTGGTCCAATGGTCTCCCAATAAATTCACTGCTGTTCATTAAAGAAAATACCAATAGTAAGGTTACCAATATTTATGAGTACTTGTTTACTTTAAATCAACATTATAAGAATTAATTAGTGTGGCATATAAATATCAACATTACTTTCAGTTGCAGTATATGTACATGAGAACTGCCATCATCATAATATGGGTTTCAGTATTTAAAGCAATGTCCCCATAACAGAGTGATAGTGGGCCACCGTAATGATACACAATTAACGATAATTAATGTAAACAATGGTATTGGAATTTAGTAATAATAATAAATATTATGTAATGACTCTAACCCTGCTATGCATTGAATTATGATTTGCTTGTCTACAAATTGTATATAATATTAATGATATTAGTAAATGATTACCAATTAAAAAGTTCTGAAAAAGTACTGCATCAGTTTTGGTTCAGCAACAATTCATTCTTTAAAAGTTGGGCCTTAAATATCAATAACAACAAAAGAACAAGTATTAAGTACTTTGACCCGAAACATCTCCTGTGATAATGCTTTTAAACAGCTGGTATATTCGTGTGCAAGCCTAGGTGTAAATGTACAGCTACGTGGTTAAATGTAGACGTTTTACTCTAAATACCTGAATCAATCAATTCATATAGAAGAGAAAACATGTCATCAATGCTGCTGTTTGACAGATTATGGCCAGCCAACTCACTAATGCAGTGGCATTGCAGCCGTCCTTGGCTTTTATTGCCTGTCTGCTGAAGTGCAGCCAACCATGGAGAAAATAATAATATGGAGAATGGCACTGTCTGACACTTGAATGAAGCAATGGTGTTAGGGATGATATAAAAACATGAAACACGTCATTTCACTCCCCCCCCCCTACAAGAAACTTTGAATTACACTGGCCGTGCTCCTGTGGATATAAGTGAACATTTCATCATCCTTTATGGCACTGTTTTGTAACAATCACATATCGTTTATGTTCAGCCATCATAACTCAAACCTGCTTGCATTTGTTTGAAATCAGCGCCATTGTGTAACTGTGATTGGAAAACAAAACTTATGTTTTTTGGGGGGAAATGATGCTACAGTGCTGTCATCTGTCTATGTAGTGACTTGCTGGATTTCATAGATATTTCTGCTAGTAAACTCCCCCAAAGTGGCAATAAACTTTCTGAGTTTGTTGCTGTTTGTGTTCTGCCTCTGGCGTAAAATTCTAGTGTTCTCCGACTTTGTATGTGAATGTTTAATTATATAACTTATATGTTAATGATTTATCAATATACTGTGATTCTCCTGTCATCTCAGGCCTCAAAAATAATTCTTTTTTGGGGCTGTCAGGCCAGAAGTTTCCATATTTTACTGGTCCAGTGGGCCAACATAGTTTCAGATCATTTTATCCCATTAGTCATAGGTCATCGTTGTCCGCGCCATCCACTCTGGCACTATAATTAAACACAATCTTCACCTCATCTGATTTTGTGTTGTCACTTCATATAGACTACAGTTGCCATCTTGGTTTGATATGTACAAGCCTCACAAAACGTCTGCAGATAGCTAACTTTACAGCAACTTTGTACTTCAATCCAAAAGTTTATATTCGAAAGAAATAAACCCAATTGTAACAGTCATAGTTAAATACTTTGTCAGGTCCGGATCGTCAGTCGTATTTTTGAGTATAACTAGCTGTAGCTTGATTCGCACGCGACGGCATCACACATCGTTCTCAAAATGCGACCTGCTGTGGCTTCGACGGTCAGAGGGCATATGATTCTCAAACGATTCGTGCAGCAACATTGTCTGCCATACGGAATACTGAATGAAAGCATGAAATCATCAATGGCAAAATAAATAATGGCCAAACTCGCATGCTTCGACTTGTAATGCGATGTACTGCCAAAAATTTTTGTTTTTATTAAATAAAAAAAATTTCAGACCAGTCACTTTTTGGGAGAGCCCGTAACTTTTAACATCTACTGGCCCGACGGGCCACTGGGTACAAAAGCTTAATGCCAAGGCCTGCATCTGTATTTTAACCACATCACGATCAAGTCTACTTGACCTTCTTAGCAACAACCCACTCGCAGAGCAGTTACAATACCCAAATATCTGACAAGCCATAGGAATAGTAAGGACGTTTGAGATTAATTAGGACGCAGAACAGTTTTAGTTGGCGAATGTTCGGAATCTCGTACGGACTTCAAACAAACAACGGATCTAAAACCGTGAACGATTAAAAGGTTACCGTGTGTCTGTTTTAATTAGGCATGGGTTTAAATATGGTACTCCTAATCGAACCTATTAACCCCGTAACGTAAAGGTTAGTGAACTATTGACACACGTCTCAAGTGTCGGCCGATTTTACTCGACTCAACTAACTCCATCCATCAGCAACAACAGCTTCTAAACTCACCCAGTTCCGATCCTAGGTTCGCCTGCAGCGTCAGGTCTTCGTTCACGACCTCCATCTGATGTCCGTTCGCTAGTTTAGTCCATTTTGAAGTATTCACAAACTGAAACGTAAACTTACGAAGCTACTCATTTTCCGCTCACGTTGTCAAACTCGGCATAATTGCCCCTTGAACACAAATTGGGTTAAAATGGCGCTCTTCCTTTGACCCGCCGTACCGGAACGTGTGCAGATATAATGAGCGTGAAAGTTGTAAGGAAAGCAGGGTCGTATTGTAGGTATATATATATGTGATAGTATAAGTTGTGCCGACTTAACAGTTGTTTATGCGAGTTATGGCAGCACACTTCAACTTGTTTCAAGCACGGGACAAGGCAGGATACTCGAGGATCACAACATTGGCTGTTCTGTTATCCTCCCAGTGTGCAATATGACGTCAAGCCGACAAGTATAAAATCTATTCGCCAAGGGGAGCCACATGCAGTTGATCTTCGTGCACGTTTCACCCGCAGTATGGTGCCACTATATTCAACAAGGACGACACTACAGCAGTCAAGGTGGCCGATTACCCAGAAATAAATAAACGAAGCTTTAAATTTTAAACAAATTTGTATCAATTTTAGACAACTAAAAGGTTGGGGTCCCGTGCAATTTTGTGTAATATCTGACATAGAAACAGCTACGTTACCAGCAAAATACTGTACTCTGATCATTATCAGTATAGACTCCGCCCTCCATTAACACAGGCGACGCCACTCTAGAGGTTGTTGACAGCTTCACGTATCTTGACTCGACCATCACCAGCAACATATCTCTTGATTCTGAAATCAACACCAGGATTGCAAAGGCTGCAAATGTCATGTCAAGACTCAACAAGAGGGTTTGGAGAAATAGTAAGCTGACGGAGAACACAAAACTCCGTGTTTACCAGGAATGCGTCATCAGCACCGTTCCATACAGTAGAAAGCATGGACAACTTATGCAAGTCAGGAGAAGAGACTGAACAGCTTCCACCTCCGCTGCCTCAGGCGGGTGCTGGGAATCACATGGCAAGACAAAGTACCGAACACAGATGTACTCCGACGAGCAGGGATCTCCAGCATGTTCGCTCTTCTGAACCAGCGACGACTACGATGACTGGGCCATGTCCACATAATGGACGACGACAAAGATTTGTTTTACGGCGAGCTTGTCACCGGTACAAGACCAACTAGCCGGCCACATCTGCGCTACAAAGACGTCTGCAAGCGCGAATTAAAGGCGACAGAGATTGGAGCCACATTGTGGGAGGACCTAGCCGCAGACCGGGACACCTGGAGAAAGGCTGTCGGGAGGAACACCAGGAAAGCATAGGAGAATAGAAATGAACACCTGAAATGACAGAGATCACGGCGAAAGGAGAGGGCATTTGCTGACTGTGAACCGTCAACGTTTGTTTGTGTGACATGTGGAAGAGACTGTCACTCTCACATTGGACTCACCAGCCACAGCAGACGCTGTCCAAACCAGTGATGACCATCAAACCGGGCGCAGTCCATCGTCTCCCAAGACTGACTGATGTTGCCTGCAAATATACTGATGTAACAACATGATTAACAGCATGTAACATTTCACAGCATTTATGCACATACAAGTTTGTTAAATTGAGCAACATATTTGGTTTTGGTCAAATGTTCAACATAGTATGATCTATCTACAGGAGAATGCGCTATATAAGAACTAAATTATTATTATTAAAATGCATCTATGCTAAAGCTTGTTCACGTAGTCTAAAGACAAAATCAATAATGGTGACGGAGTTGTGCCAACTGTTCTAGGAACCATCCATGAGTACTTATTTTAAGCAGTAGCAATTGGAAAAGTGTGCCGCTGATATATGTATGATCCTGAAATATGGCACTAATTTGCTATGGTATGCATCAATTGAAAAAAAATCTCTGCCCACGAATTTACAAACCCAAACTTTGCAAAGTCTACCCAGCCGTCGCAGCATCATAAGATGACTGCACATACATTAATCTGGTTGCTGAACACAAGCAATGTCACTCAATTAAACCATCTGCATGTGATGCGATCGAAAATCACATCGTTAGGACATACGCTATGTCCTCCTCCGATAAGTCAACAAACTGGACCACAACATTAGCTCTCTCTCTCAATCGCAGCATCGTGCAACACGTCATCAAATGTTACATCATCAAGATATGTGCTTCCTCATCAGCCGATAAGACTAAGTAACGCAATAATTAACCATTTTCAGACCCTGCAGCTCAAACGAAGAGCAGACATAAAGTAGAGAGTGAAGATGGCCACTAGCATAAATATTCTTCGGAGCCCAGAGTTCAAGAGAATGGAGAACATTTAGACCAGATCAATCACGATAGTGTAAGGATATGGAATTAATTATCGTGCGATGAGATGCAAGAAGGAACGACACATTGCAGACCAGGAGATTCTAACGTTAATGAAGGGGCCGTGAAGGTCTTGAAAGCTCCGTTGAACAAACACAAATATTCTGACAGGTAACACACTTATTTTTCAACAAAATCAACTGTGTTGAGATCCCACAACTCAAATAAATAGTAGATATTTGAGTAGTCCAACAACAGTGATCGAACCTCGAATCAAGAGAGAGACAGAGAGAGATGGAGAGATTTGAAGAGAGAACGATAATGAGAGAGAGAGAGAGAGAGAGAGAGAGAGAGAGAGACAGAGAGACAGAGAGACAGAGAGACAGAGAGACAGAGAGACAGAGAGATAGAAAGAGAGAGACGCAGACAGCTAGTGAATGGAAGGGATGACCAACATGGAGAGAGTCATGTGATATATGGAAAAGGGTGGCTATCTCTGAGCGAGAACTGGAGGAGACATATAGGTCCTTAGGCAACCTGGCATGTGTACCTGAAAACACGGAATAGGTGAGGTATACTTGAAATCAACCCATTTCAATTTCCTGGCACCCATCTAGTGGAATCAGGAATAAGCCAGTTTGATGTGTTTACTTTCATGTATCTTAATATAAGTAGGTGAAATACGGGTTACCTGTAATTTCATCTTCTCCAAAGACTTGTTCAGCACATAATGCTACAATGACGATGGAGTGGTAATTGTGCCCTCACCATGTCACCTGCTCCACATCTCTGGAGACTGTAGTGGTTCGCCCATCTTGGATGAAGAATGGCAACATTTCCTGGATATGAATTGTTTCTTTTAGTCATCTCCCTTAAAATACTAGATCTATATAATTCTTAGAGCTGTGGAAACTTAGTGAGAGATATTGCTGCAAGTAAAGAGTGTTTGCAAGGAAATTTATTTAATTATGTTTTGATCTATCCTAGACCTGTTATGGCAGTGTGATTTGTCCATGGGTATTACGTACATGAGTTTGGCCAACAGGCAGGTGTTCTATGGGAAGGGTTAAAGAGGTGACTATATATATATATATATATATATAGAGAGAGAAAGAGAGAGACAGAGAGAGAGAGAGACAGAGAGAGAGAGAGAGAGAGAGAGACTGAGAGAGAGAGAGAGAGGGAGAGGGAGAGGGAGAGGGAGAGAGAGAGAGAGAGAGAGAGAGAGCCACAACTTGTGTACGTTACAGTGTTATGAAAGAGATAAAAGTGATTGAACAAAATAAAGTACCTGTATTTTCGTCTTCGATGTTGATCTATTCACCACAAATGACAGCAGTGTTGCATGGTAAGGGATAAAGGTGGTATATAGCCTCCAAATGTTCAACACTCCTCATGGTCAGTAGATTGGTCATGTTTGTTGAAAGCCAATAGATTGGTCATCATTGTTGAAGCATGACTTAATCACATGGATGTGAATATTCCATTTGCAGCTATAATTCATCTATCTACAATTTCGGTTTCAAAAAATCTTTTTTAGTTGTCAATAATTGTTTCACTTTTCTCAAGACCCCATTTCAGAACATTTCAGAAAATGGACTTCATTATTGTCTGCTGAGATAGGAACAATACAGTTAACCATGTTGAGATCCCGCACCTCAAAGCATGACCTCGCTTTAAGGAATCCATGTTGAGATGAATTTAATAATTTATGCTTAACGAGGAAGTCCACCATATGGTCTTTAATTAACCTTTCTAATAATTTACAAATCACTGACGTTAAACTCACTGGTCTGTAATTCTCTGACTTATTTCTCGAACCCTTTTTAAATAATGGTATGATGTTTGCTTCTTTCCATTCAAACGGAACAACCCCCTCTTTTAATGACAAGTTGAATACTCTTGCAAGTGGTATACTGATTTGTTCTACTGTTTCCATTAGTAATTTTGGAGGAATCCCATCCACTCCCGGTGATTTGTTATCCTTCATTGCCTTTATTTTCTTAGCTACCAATTCTGGAGTTACAAATAACGGACCTAAATAGTCAGATTTAGCCCCCTGAAATTTAGCATCAGCAACTGGTAATGAACTAATATCTTCTTTGGTAAACACTGAACTGAAGTAAACATTTAGGTCTTCCGCCATTAAAAACCCCTGTGATATTATATTTCCAGCACTGTCTTCTAGAGGTCCAACCTTGTCTTGTACGTTTTGTTTACTCCTGACATATGCATAAAAACTCTTGCTGTCATTTTTTATGTTACATGCTAGTTTTTGCTCATAGCTTCTTTTAGATTGTCTGATTTCAGTTGTAGCTGCATTAAGTGCCTCTTTGTAATTTGCATAGTCTTCTTCCTTTCTGGTACGCCTATAAACCCTCCACATAGTTTGTTTTAACACTATTTTTCTAATAGCCTCTTTCTTTCTACACCGTTTTCCTTGGTTTTGGAAGGGAAAAAATTTATCGATGATACTCTCAATTTCATATTTTAGAATATTCCAACATTCAATTGCGGTCTTATTCATCAGCATGTTATTCCAATCTAGCTTTGCTAAGTATGTTCCCATATCTTTGTAGTTACCTTTGTGGAAGTTTCTCTTGTACGTTTTAATTTTTTTACTTTCTGATTTTACATTGATGTCAAAATGTATTTGATTATGGTCACTATTACCCAAGGTTCAAATATTTTTACATTGTCCACTAATTCTTTCTGTGATGACAAAACTATATCTAATACATTTTCTCCCCTGGTTGGTTCTAGTACGTGCTGAGTAAGAAAGCTATCCTGGATTAAAAATAGAAATTGTTGGTCTTCAATCCCTGTGCTCTCTAGAGAATTCCATTGTATGTGTCCATGGTTAAAATCTCCCATTATGATACATTCCCCTTTACTAACTTCCTTTATAGCGTTTTTTATTTTTGTGTTGTCCTCTTCGTTTATGTTTGGACTTCGGTAAACTAATCCAATAGTTAATTTTGAATTTCCTGAAACAATTTTGCACCAAACAGCTTCATCGCAATCTGCTTCCCTTTCTAGTTTTATTTCATAAGCCTGAATAGATTCTTTAACATATAAAATAACTCCCCCGCCCCTTCTTCCTATTCGATCTTTCCTAAACATTACATATCCTGTCAGTCCTAATTCAGCATCTGTTATATCTATGTTGGCCCATGATTCAGTTATACCAATTATGTGAGGGTCAATATCTTCTACCATAATGTTTAATTCGTTTTTCTTATTTACTATGCTCCTTGCATTTAAACATACGCATCTATAACCTTTTTCAGAGATGTTTTTCGGATGATTTGATATTGGTTTATCTGTGCTAGTGGCCTCTTGTTCTGCTTGAGACATCTCTTGGTAACCCCCCTGCACTTCTAGTTTAAAGAATGTTTACTTCCAAAAATATTTGTCATTGTACCCAAGTCACTATCTACTGCTGCTGAAAGTTTGTCCGCGAATACTGCCGCCCCCTTTCCACTTAAATGAAGCCCATCCTTCATGTACATATCAGCCCTCCCAACAAAACTTCCCCATAAATCCACAAATCCAACTTCCTCTTCCCTACATAGCTTCTGGACTAACATGTTAATTGCCATCCCCCGACAATTTCGATATTTGTGACCCCTCCTGCCCATTACAGGTAAAATCCCTGACAGTATTACCTGCATATGTCATATATTGGCATATGTCCACTGATAAGTAACATGTTTGAGTGGTTTTAAATGCTAGACTCATCATCATTATTTCTATTAAAAAAACACATTACCACAGTACAGTATAGTATTGATATCACAATGGTTCGCAGTTTATCTAGCTATTTGGTAACTCACAGAGTATTTACAAAGTTGTATAATAACTGATGAGAGGAATGTCACGCACGCACGCACGCACGCACGCACGCACGCACGCACGCACGCACGCACGCACGCACGCACGCACGCACGCACGCACGCACGCACGCACGCACGCACGCACGCACGCACGCACGCACGCACGCACGCACGCACGCACGCACGCACGCACACACACACACACACACACACACACACACACACACACACACACACACACACACACACACACACACACACACACACACACACACACACACACACACACACACACACACACCTTGATGCCTCTGACAGTGTTGTCCAGTATGGATGCCATCCATGTTCTGTTAGCTTCCATCCCCATTCCAGCGGACTAGGAAGTACTGGGATGGGCGTATGTGTCCACCTTGATACATGGCTCGTTCGCAATGTTCCAACAGCGATGCCTCCGTCAGAGGGATGTTTTCTAGGGATCTTGAGCCGTGTGCGAATATATGTTTCCTGGCTTCACAGCAATACTGTGAATCTCTGGATGGTTTGCAGTTTAGCTACGTGGAGCTGGGCCGGTGCTGCAGCAAGATTCAGAAGGGATTTTGTCAGTGGCTTGAACATTTTCCATACGTCCCAGTACGTTTTCTTTCCCCGTCCCGTGAAGGATGAAACAATGTCACACCCAGTCAAGCTGTGGAATAGCAGGAGAGCTGCTGCCTTGCACCGCCCAAGATTTGATACAATTTTATGAGCTCTTATGTACCGGAATGTCTTTCCTGTACCAAAAGCGATCCACACTCGGAAATATCCAATGGGGTGACTACTGAAACGACCAGTACTACTACGTCAGTGTCCACCGTTCGAATGGTAACTTTCCTGTATTCTTGGGCGACACAGTCAGCTGCATGTATCGTTACCGTAGTGTCTGCCTCCTCCTGGGTGCATGGCTTTAGTTTGGTTGTGACCTTATTGACCTGGTTGACACCAGCTCCTTTCCATCAGGTGGTGTTTCCTTTCCGATGTGATCGGCCAGGAAGATGAACTGCTCCTCCTTGTTGGAATGACTGTGGGTTTCTAGGAAGTGATGTTGTTGCCATAACGCGTCTACGTTGCCCGGTTCCACTACTTTCTCGAGCGCACAAATGCATCATATTGCGCTTGACCAATTGTTTCTGCTGTTTTCGGGGTCTGAACTACTGAGTCAATCACTAGCTTTATGTCAAGTGTGACAAGATCTTCACCGTCGTCAAAAAATGGGTTGCCCATGCGACGTACAATTCCAGTCAGCTCACTTACACCTTTCACGAACGCTGCCAGCACAGCTGCCAATTGTGTTCATCAAACTCATTTACTAGTCTTGCTATTTCAGGTCCTGCAACCATCCACCTGAGTAGCGCAACTGGATTTTCGGTCAATCCCACGGCCCCTCCATCTCCCTCATCCAGCTGTTCGTGGTTTTGATCCAGTGCCATAGATGAGAAGGTGTGTCCTGTCTTTTGCACCGTGAAGTGACCTTGTGCGAACTGGCGGTAAACACTTGGATGTGTGTCCTTCAGCCGGGTCATGTCTCTGATATGTGTCCTTCAGCCGGGTCATGTCTCTGATGTGTGTCCTTCAGCCGGGTCATGTCTCTGATGTGTGTCCTTCAGCCGGGTCATGTCTCTGATGTGTGTCCTTCAGCCGGGTCATGTCTCTGATATGGACTGACTCCCACCTCGAGTAGCGCGTACGATCCATGTCAAATAACCACGGGGCCAACTTTCCAAGCGTTTTTACATACAGCTGGAAGTTGCCTTCTCTCAGAGATCTCGCAAACTGCATGACTAGGAGCTCGAGTGAGATTGTCGTGAGTGAGGAACTGTGGGTGAACTTCTGAATGTGTTTTGCACCATTCACGGAATGTAGGAAGGGCATCGTTGGCAAGATGAGTGTCAAAATACTGTTGGTACGCAGCTCTCTGTAGAACACTGAGTCTAGCGGCTGTTACATGATGGGCCATCTTGTCCGTTTTATATGATTAAAGCCAGTCACTTGCGATTTGTTTTTCATGCTATGTTGTCGTGCATTTCATGCTAAATTATGCTGATAAATTATCATTTAGTTGCGTGTCCTTCGACTTCGTGCATCACCCAAAGCCGTGGCAATTTGGTATTGTATCGTTTTCTCACTTCCGCCTGACTCCTTCAGCTCGCCTAATACAAAATTGTAAAGCAGCGAGTGCATAAAAACCAGTCCTTCGATAAGGCATTTATTATATGGGTTTATAACTAACACATTAAAGCGGTAATATACCTTCTGTTACACAGCGCATCGCAGCTCAAATGCTGGCCGCTGCATTTCCTCGAGCCCCTTTAAATAACAACACAAATGGCCACTTATTATCTTAGATGATATTACTACAGCTACTACAATATTAAGTAAGTAGTCGATTGTTCTATTTCATACAAAATGGGTGCTATTTTGCATATATGCAAATGATGTAATCATCCAATCACACTAACTTTTCTTGTATTCCAAAACTATAGGCTAACATTTCAAATCACTAAACATTTTAATTAGAAGTGAAGACACGCCCACAGAAATGTATTTCGGAATTTCATTGCAACCATTTTAAATATAATGCCACGCCCCTTAAAATCCAAATTTCGTTGGGGTCCACCTCTCAGTTTTCTTAAAACCTGTCATAGCACATGTGTGCCAAATATGGTGCTTGTATCACAATCTGAACAATCCATGTGCTAAGAAGCTCTACTACTATATTCAAAACTGGCGATGCACAAGAATTCTCAAACTACTGGTCGGTGTAACAGTATATCTTCCTCCTGGATAGCTCCCCACGGGGGAAGATGCCCTAGGATGTCTTTCCCCCACCCTGGATATTTTACCTCCCCCTCCCAATACCCAAGTTATTTTGACTCAAAACTATTTCCCCCACTTCTAAAATCAAGAACATGGTGCAATTAAATCAATATTTATTATAAATTTCATCATGTAATGACTTACAATTATCACAAAAGAGTTCACGTGCGATAAATCACAAAATCAGTCTTTCATCTTGCAATTATCACAGCAAAATCTCATGCAAAATCATTCACCAACTTGAATACATTACTACATTAAGTGTCTACTCTTATCACACAATTGCACGTCCACAAAAATAGAAAAAAATATTGCATTTAGTGTCTATAGAGCCCATATTGCTTCATGGTAATTAAATTCATTGGGTATCTGCTATCACTTTCATCATGTAATAACTTGTAATTATCAGAAAAAGTCACATTTAGAATAAGTCACAAACTTGAGTACATTAATGCATTAAATGTCTAAACTTATCACACAAATTTCCGTTTTCTTTCTGCGATGCTCAATACAGCTACAGTTGCATTGTGTGTTTCATCTTCATGATGGCTAGCTGCATTATATAGTTTAAAGTCAAACTTTGTGGTGCATACTAGTTAATATGTCAATTTAAATTAAAGTGGCGTTCATATGACATATTTACAACACATATACATGTGATAAAAAGCAACAGTTATTCTAAAAATCACTTGCGAGAGGATTTTCAGGTATCAATTTTGAGCTAAATGCAGTTAAATAAAGTATAATATTATTAATTGTATTTTTGCATCCCAGTGTGCATATCAGAGCAAATATAGTATGTCTAGTTATCTTAATCACTAATCTGTGCACATGCAAAGTTGCTAATGTGCTGTAAACTGATAAGAAACTATCAATAAAAAGGCGCGAGTGTTTTCAGGCAATTTTCAAAAGCGCTAGTATTTATTATTACACGATGTATTCATTTATAGTACAAAACAAAACAATTCTTGAGAGATAGTTCTCTTGAATTACTTTGACAAGTTTCCTGTCATACCTTTCAGCTGATAGTAGAGGGTGGATTCTTTCATAGAGAAGTTCCTTCCTTCTGCTCCGTAGTCAAACCGGATGGATATTGCTGAGTACTAATAAATGCCATCTATGTATGAAACGCTGAGTGGTGCAGATAGAAGATTCTTCGTTTGGCTCCACATTGATACCGATAGGTGGCTTGTATACCCCTTCCTTAAATAGAACATTTTGAAAAGCTTGGGATCAAACGATTATTTTTTCTGTGAAGTGGGTGAAAAGATGAAAGATGATTTGACAACTGCCAATCTTTCTCAACTGCTGAATCCACGAACTAGAAATCCTCGGCTACGGCAGCTATACGACCACCTGCAGTTAGCTATACGACCACCTGCAGTTAGCTATACGACCACCTGCAGTTAGCTATACGACCACCTGCAGTTAGCTATACGACCACCTGCAGTTAGCTGTCCCACCATTGTCCAAGTCTATCGGCAAACGTGGATTTGGAACAACCGGCCCCGCACTTTGGAAAAAAACCGACCACTTTCAATCCGTGATGCGCCTTCATTGACACTATTTAAGACTCATCCCTTCCAATGTGCATGTGGCAATATATAAAACACTGTTTTATGGAATAGCCATTGTCATGGCCGACTTTTATGTGATGACATTTTAATATATTTATTTTAGGACCAATTTTATTTATCCTGTATATTAATGGTACGTGTAAGGTATCACCTATGATGAAATGTATAATATCTGCTGATGACACAAACGTCTTGTACACAGGTGATGATGTATCAGAAATATAAGAAACTATATCTACAGAATTTGATAAATTAAGTACATGGTTTAATGCAAATAAACTTTTTAAATTTTTGATAAACAAATTTTATGGTAATAAGTAGGAAAACGATTGTCAATAATCCCACAGTTAGCATAAATGGTACTAATATTGAAAGAGTGTATATTACAAAATTCCTTGGTGTGCACATTGACTACCAATTGGATTGGAATAACCATATTAAGAAAATAAAAAAATTAATTGCTAAGAATGTGTCTGTCATGAATAGAGTTAAGTACTTTGTGAATAGTCATGCATTATATTCTTTGTACTGCACTCTTATCATGCCGTATCTGAACTATTGTTGTGAAGTGTGTGTGTGTGTGTGTGTGTGTGTGTGTGTGTGTGTGTGTGTGTGTGTGTGTGTGTGTGTGTGTGTGTGTGTGTGTGTGTGTGTGTGTGTGTGTGTGTGTGTGTGTGTGTGTGTGTGTGTGTGTGTGTGTGTGGTGCGGGTGCGGGTGCGGGTGCGGGTGCGGGTGCGGGTGCGTGCGCGTGCGCGTGCGCGTGTGCGTGTGCGTGTGCGTGCGCGTGCGCGTGCGCGTGTGCGTGTGCGTGTGCGTGTGCGTGTGCGTGTGCGTATATATATATATATATATATATATATATATATATATATATATATATATATATTGATACGCATCTCACACCTACAATAATGTATGCATATCGGTTTGCTTATGGATTTTTGAATGTGTGTTATTATTGTTGTCGCATAAATAAACGTTTACCTCCATAGACCGCGTATGCGTTAACATTGACAATCCTCCCCCGTCGGTCGTTTCGGGCATATGCCCGAATCATGTGCGGATATGCCCCAGTGCAGCAAGTTCATTTACACAACGTGACGTCATGATGTATATGTTATTAAAACGTATATTTAATTTGGTTCTTTGGTTTCTTCGTCGCATGGCTTTTTGTGTGCGCTGTATGTAAGACAGACCAATGTCACGCATCCACTTCGCTAGATATCCCCAAAATATTGGCATTATTATGATATAAACTACAGCTGGTTATGTTTATATTATTTATATGGGTGGAGTTGACTCCCAAGTAATACGTATGAATATACATAACAAGACATTTGATGTTCTGTAGCCTAAAACTTTCCATCATATCATTCAATATCCTAAAAACTTCAATTTGATCTCCTCTGTCTCTAGGGTTGTTAAACTGCATTCTTTCGGTCGTCGTTCATAGCGAAGGTCTCTCGGTTCTGGAATCACTTTAGTTGCTCTCCTCTGTATTTTTTCAAGCGTGTCTGTATCCTTCTTACGATATGGTCTCGAAGCCTGTATAGAGTAGGGGAAGGTCGGGTATATTGGACTATCCGCTATTTTGGACCATGGCCATATATCTCTAATTACGGTACCGAAGTTAACGTGGCTCCATCTGCCGACTGACTTTGAAATAAAATGAGCATCGAGGGTAAACAATGGAGGACACTGCAAAAACTTGAAAATGTGAGCATATAATAGTTTTTTCACTTTCTGGTGTAACGTTTGTGTGTATAAACAAAGTGGTGTTGGAAAGTAGTTTGTAACGCTTCAGCTAACAGAGGCTCATGGGCGGTGAAATAAGTATTTATACAATGAATAAAGAAGGTTTGAAGAGCAAAGTTTCAATAGCTTTGTAGATATCGACCTATGGGTTCATCACTGTGTGATCCGCTATATTAGACCACGTTCCGGTATATTGGACCATTAATATTGCGAGCTGCAACACTACATATGTGGGCAAACGATGGAGGATGACAAGAAAATACATGACTGCTAACACTGATACCTTGAATAAAGTGCTTTCCACTTTTTGTAGCC
This sequence comes from Lamellibrachia columna, assembly GCA_963662155.1. NCBI lineage: Eukaryota > Metazoa > Annelida > Polychaeta > Sabellida > Siboglinidae > Lamellibrachia > Lamellibrachia columna. The sequence goes on from OY759271.1 coordinate 48,290,850, forward strand.
AAAACTTGTTTTTTCTATTAGCAATTGTATTAATGAATCCATTTATTACGCATTTGTGGGAATTTCAGATCATCGTACAATGAATAAATGCTTGCAGGCACAGAGACTCGTGACATTTTGATAGTTATTCCCTACGTCCCCATTTCCTAAACCAACCGGCAAAGAAAACAATATACCCAGCGAAGAAATCCATTGAATTGACCCGGTCCAATATAATGTAAAAGGTGGTCCAATATAGACGAATGGTCGTCTATGCCATAATCCAAATTTCTAATTTTTTCCCAAATGCCTGGCCGAATAGTTGCCATATTGTACCTACCTCTTGGTGCCTATTGTACCTCTTGGTGCCTATTGTACCTCTTGGTGCCTATCACTGACGAGTTTCAAGTGAAACAGTGGAAAGCGCAACATTTATAGCTTCCTTTGATATATCGGGCCATGTTCAAAAGTGGTCCAATATTATACCCGACCTTCCCCTACTCAAAATTAGGCCTAATTAATGCTTTATGCAGAAATATAATACGTTTTTTCTTGTATGTTATTTTTCTCCTAATCAACCCAAGAATTGTATTACCCTTTGAAGCTGCAATACCAAACTGCACTTATTTTAATTTCTAAGTCCTTTTCATTTACAGTAATACCCAGAACATTACCTCCCATTTTATAGTTTACATCGAAGTTCCTTTGTCCTGTGTGTAAGCATTTACATTTCCCAAAATTTAACATCTGCCATTTCTTAGACCATTTAACTCAATTGTCTAGATCGTTTTGTAAATGTTGTTTATCACTATCATTGTTATCCCTTCTAAACACTTTTGTGTCATTCGCAAATTTAAGTATGTTGTTTGTTATAAAATTATTGTCATCCAAGTCATTGATATGTGTTAAGAATAATAATAGTCCTAATACTGATCATTGTGGTACCCCACCCAAAACTTATTTCCAGCTTGAAACCTCCACGTCTACTACAACACGCTACCTTCTGTCAGTCAGCCACTGTAAATTTAAGTAGTAATTTTTGATGTGGCACTTTGTCAAAAGTTTTCTGGAAACCAAAGTATAAGATATCTACTGGTGATCCCTCGTCTATCCACTTAGTTATTTCTTCCAAAAAACATAACATATTTGTTAAGCATGACTTTGCTTTTAGGATTACATGTTGAGATTAATTTAATAATTTATGCCTAACAAGGAAGTCCACCACATGGTCTTTAATTAACCTTTCTAATAATTTACAAATCACTGCTTTTAAGCTCACTGGTCTGTAATTATCTGGCTTATTTCTCGAACCCTTTTTAAATAATGGTATGATGTTCGCTTCTTTCCATTCAAAAAGAACCGCTCACTCTTTTAATGAAAAGTTGAATACTCTTGCAAGTGGTATACTAATTTGTTCTAGTGTTTCCATTAGAAGTTGTGGAGGAATTCCATCCACTCCAGGTGATTTACTCTCTTTCACTGCCTTTATTTTCTTAGCTGCAATAGGCCCTTTTAGCCTCCTGAAATTTAGCATCTGGGACTGGTAAAGACCTAATATCCTCGCTGGTAGACACTAATCTGATGAGAAGGCTCTTGGCATTTCTCTGACCGTAGAACGTGGCGACTTCCACAAGTCATCGCCTTGACTATGCAGTAGGTGGTCGATAATTGTCTCAGCAATCGGTGGCTACACAGGTCAATGACCGACATAGTATCTGTCTCCCAACGAGACATATCACGACTCCGTTTTGCGTAGTGCTGAAGACGAACCGACCCAACCCCGGCGAATATATGACTTCACCTTTGACGCTTAGGCCGTACCGAAGCTCGACACTGAAAACAATGTCAATACATCTGAATTACTATATAAAACTAAAACACAAATGAACAAGCAACGAACTACGCACAGTACGTGTCACGCGTGTATCACGTGTGTGACTAATAAAAAATAGGGCAATTAATCATCTCTATAATACTCTGGGCTATCTAGTTACATCAATCAAATTCCATTTCAGAGTTTACATACGAGGCTTCTACAACGACAATGCAGCGCAACACCAATACACTCACTTCTACAAAATAAAATATAACTCCTAAACTTTACTATGCCACAACACCTTATAATCCCATCCACCCGCACTCGAAACAGTAATCCCGAAAAAATCATACAAATACAAGCACGAATAAATATATATACGTATTCATTTTATACCAGAGTCACCAATGCCTGGAACCCACTACCACCAAAAATAATAAAATATCTTCAATTCATCCCTCTCAGCGTGCTGTGAGGAGAGTTTATTTGATCTCCACCAGCCCACCCCATCCGCGTAAAAAGCCAATATACATACACGTATTATGTGCAATATTTTGAAATACTAGTTCACGTTTATGTATGCATCACATGCAAACTCCTATGTTAATCAGCGAAGGGGCTGTATGGAATAAACTCATTCAAAGCCAAGTGCATATACAACAAATGTCCGGTCATGTAACCGGATTCCAGAAACTTACTATACATGCTAAACAAACGTATTCAGATAAGTGTATCTGATTAGACAACGCTTACTTCCCGAGTAATAGTCTCAAGAAATGTAGGTACAAATTTCTGCACAAACGTGTACTTTCAAATGAACGAAGCAGACCTTTACTGCAGACATTGTCTGACCGCACCTTCTGTTGCCAACCTGATTACAAACTCGTTTTTATCCCACCAAATTGTGAATATGCGAATATGCCCGGTCTCCCTCAGTCTGCAAGGACACGCCCGTTCAACGTCACTTGCAATTTGCAACCAATGAACACCCGCTGAATAATGGACTATCTCCTGTGTAAAATTCCATCCTCAGCAAATTTAATATTTTGCCATATAAAGATATAAACACGGGTGAGTTTCCTTAGAAAAACCCGTAATCCTGGGGTGGGGGTTGGGGCCTCCCGTATTGGAGGCCTGGTGGGATAAATGATCGCCCCACCTTTGCTACTTTTACATGTCATTTAATAATTGCTTTTCTCGATGAGCTAGTTTGTATTGATGATTAAGCTATATCTCATCGATTTACACATATATGATATTTTTCTCGATGAACATATTTGTACCAGCTATTTTCTCATCGATACATGTATTTTATTATCACGATGCATTTATTAAATGACCTTTAACAACAGTTACTCTTTGTGTGTTCCTGTAGCAAACAAGCTCAGGTTTCTGCCATTACGCATCTGCAAGGTATCAACATTAAGCATCAGCAGGGTATAAATGAATATTTTTACACTTGAAAAAATAGTATTTATATAATGTGAGGCGAGAATCTACTTTGCCATGTTTGTTGCGGTCCGCAACACGAGAAACAGTCCGGAGTACGCGAAATGGCTTTAGTCCAAAAACGTCATGTGACCACGTGACAAGTTAAACCCTGTCCCTTTGTGTTGCAAACTTCGCTGACGCAAGTCGTGTTTTCGTGAAGCAACACATTGGACGTTTTTCCTCCCACCATCCTCCCCTTTCTACCACCAATGTTCTCGTGTTGCGTACCGTGTTATCATGATTATGTACTGTGGGATAAATGATCGCCCCACCTTTGCTACTTTTACATGTCATTTAATAATTGCTTTTCTCGATGAGCTAGTTTGTATTGATGATTAAGCTATATCTCATCGATTTACACATATATGATATTTTTCTCGATGAACATATTTGTACCAGCTATTTTCTCATCGATACATGTATTTTATTATCACGATGCATTTATTAAATGACCTTTAACAACAGTTACTCTTTGTGTGTTCCTGTAGCAAACAAGCTCAGGTTTCTGCCATTACGCATCTGCAAGGTATCAACATTAAGCATCAGCAGGGTATAAATAATAATAACATATATTCAACGATCCTTTCCAGGGGTAGTGATCGCCTCGGGACCGCTGCCTGGCTTCCTAGTTGTGAGTCACTTGCATATGACCTCTTACTATTCAACTGTGCCCGCAGCAGAGACTGGTGTGTATTGGCTCGACCGATCACCCAGCGGTATAACTGGGTATCATATAGTTATGTCTGTGCTGGGTATACTGAAGTCGGATGTGCTGGACCTGACCCGTCAGATAGCATAACGCTTTTCGCTAAATAAGACAGACGACTATGGATTCTCGAGTGATGGCGCTACCTTCGTACGAGGAACCGAAATTCCTGTCTGAGCGTTCGACGAAGAAGAAGCTAAGACGTCTTTCAATAAACAGTCTATGCTCCATGTTAGATGTGTAGGTCGCGCGTAGGCTCTTAAATTCTCAGACCCATTGTTTCATGACATTGTATCTATAGTCCATGGGCCAGGTGGAATATTGGTACCAAAATGGAACTAAAAAACGTTGGTACTAGTGCTTAGGGGTGCCCAAACTAGGATAAAAAAATGTATGATGGACATTTCAATTCGGTAGTTTAAGCCTGCTGTTCGCTATTTTCACTTTTGTGGACTGGTGCGAATTCTTGAAGAAAGAAACAATAACCCATATAACATATAACCACTTGGAACTTCACTGTTGACCCAACATTATTGCTGGCATTGCTTTTTTGACACGTATGTGTTTAACCACTTCCTCACAGGCCCACTATTTCACTTATTGTTATTTATGTATATGAAAAATGGGGTTTTGAAGGAGCTCTTAGAAGTAAAACTGTCTTGCAGTCATAATTCTTCCTTCACAACACTACAGCGTTCTGGCGTAACAAAGCGAATAGTTTGACTCTTTCTCTGCCACTTCTACACACAAGTACTAATTCAAAGTGTCAGTGTGATATGTGGTAAGTGGCTCGCGTGGCTGCTCTGATGCGAACAGCGCGAATGCGCTCAAGCGCACGTATGGTCACAACCAAGAATAAGAAGACGATTCACTGAATATCTGGCCCTGCTTCGGAGGGAGGGAGGAAGGGAGGGAGGGAGGGCGGGAGGGAGAGAGGGGAGCGGGAGAGGGAGAAGGAGATATCCTGCTAAGTGTGTCTCACCATCAGCCTCTTGCATCATTGATGACATTCAGAAGATGCTCGGTGAAAACTACATCTTTGCTGCACTTTCTGACCATGTGTTTGAGGTTGTCGGGAAAGCTAAAGGAGTTATGTCACATTTGACGTACCCAAGGATATATTGATAAAATCAGCTGAATGAAAGGCAAGGTACTATATGCGACATGTTTGTATAATTCATTGTTAAAGCTCACAGCGGAAAGGCTGGATGAGGCGAATGAGCAGCAGAAGGTACAAGATGAGGAAGACACTCACATGTTGTTGCATGCAAACCATGCCGCTGCAGACTATGATTCAATCATAACTGTCGCCGATGACACAGAGGTACTGATGCTTAGCATGGCTGCTCAAGCTCATATTGACAATAACATTAATACATATGGCACGAGAGCCAGGACAAGAAACTGGATGTCAAGAAAACGTGTGCAACTGTTGCATAAGGAACATGTGCTGCTCTTTTGGGAATGCACAAATTTACATGGTGAGTGCTTTCTCGGGATAAGGCCCTGCTTTCAGAATAAAACATTCCAGGATACGATCTTGGGCTCAGCAAGGGTGTCAATGTGTTATGTCAATGCGCTACGCTACCAACTTGTCTGAGCCAAGAAGGGGGTGTGGAATTTGGCCAGCTCCCTCATTGTAAGGACTTTCTCCACATGCATGTCCTCAGAGCCAACTATCAGTGTGGGGTATGACTTCGGAGTCTGGGCAAGTGCCCTCACATGACCATGGGTGTGTTCAGTGATGATGGCAAACTCGCCATTAACTGGATGACTGGATCCCAGCTCCAGTGGTTGTTCTGGGGTTGCTTTCATACAAATACAGGAGTGTTTATCAGGCTCCAGACTGTGAATGCACTCAAATGCACATACGTTTGTTGCCTCCAGGACTGTTCCAATGAGAAAACTGAGGTGGATGAACAGCAGGAACAGGAAAGTTAAGATGATGAAGTGTGAATTTCTAGACAGCGGTCAGTTGCTCATTTAAGATATCTAATTAATGCACTTAGCATAGTTTGCTTGATTATGAGATATATTTTTACTACAACATGCGCATACTTGTAAGAAAGCCGCATTGTAGCCATGGTTGTAAGAAAATAGCGATAAAACAACATATTTAATGTTTATAATATATAATTTATGAAAGACAGACATGCATTACAAATAACTACATATTGAAACAAGTTAGTTAGTTAATAGAGGCCCGCATTTTGACCTAGGGATCACTTACAAAACAACTTGGTTACTTACCTTAAGTTACACCCTACGTAGGTCCATCCTATTATTCCATGCTCCACAGACATAGGTCCATCCTATTATTCCATGCTCCACATACACAGGTTCATCCTATTATTCCATGCTCCACAGACATAGGCCCATCCTATTATTCCATGCTCTACATACATAGGTCCATCCTATTATTCCATGATCCACAGACATAGGTCCATCCTACTATTCCATGCTCCACAGACATAGGTCCATCCTATTATTCCATGCTCAACAGACATAGGTCCATCCTATTATTCCATGATCCACATATATAGGTCCATCCTATTATTTCATGATCCACCTACATAGGTCCATCCTATTATTCCATGATCCACAGACATAGGTCCATCCTATTATTCCATGACCCACATACATAGGTCCATCATATTATTCGATGATCCACATACATAGGTCCATCCTATTATTCCATGCTCCACATACATAGGTCCATCATATTATTCCATGATCCACATACATAGGTCCATCCTATTATTCCATGATCCACAGACATAGGTCCATCCTATTATTCCATGATCCACATACATAGGTCCATCCTATTATTCCATGCTCCACATACATAGGTCCATCCTATTATTCCATGATCCACATACATAGGTCCATCCTATTATTCCATGATCCACATATATAGGTCCATCCTATTATTCCATGCTCCACATACATAGGTCCATCCTATTATTCCATGATCCACATACATAGGTCCATACTATTATTCCATGATCCACAGACCTAGGTCCATCCTATGATTCCATGATCCACATACATAGGTCCATCCTATTATTCCATGCTCCACAGACACATGTCCATCCTATTATTCTATGCTCCACAGACATAGGTCCATCCCATTATTCCATGCTCCACAGACATAGGTCCATCCTATTATTCCATGCTCCACAGACACAGATCCATCCTATTATTCCATGCTCCACAGACATAGGTCCATCCTATTATTCCATGCTCCACAGACATGTAGCTACCCAAAAAGCGTTGTTAGGTTTAGTTCGTCTTTATTTCAGGTTATGGTCCATAAAACCAAGTAGTAAATCAATATTAACCGTTCTAGGATAGATATATTAATGCTTGCACTGATGAGCTTAGAAATAAATATGCCTCTTCACTATTTTGAATTTGATACCTAATGTGGCCACGTACATGCTAAAAATATATTATAATTACGCTTTACTGTCCAAATAAAGGCCCGCATATTGACATAGGGGTCACTTACGACATTGCTTGATTATTTACCCTAACCTACTCCTAACAGAGGTCCATCATATTATTCCGTGCTCTACAGATATGTAACTAATCAAAAAACATTGTTAAGTTTAGTTCGTCCTTATGGTGTGGGGCGCGATAGCATACCGGTTAGAAGGCCGGACTCTCAACCGAGAGAACCCGGTTTCAAATCCCACCTTTGGCAAGTTTGATCACCCACGTTGCCACAGTTCACTCAGCTGTATAAATGAGTACCTGGCAATACAGACAGTGGTGGATATGTGAACGAATAGCCTTCGCGCAGCAATTGCAGCGTGGCTGAATACTTCCCAAAGAAGTTGAGATGGCCTTGGAATGAACAGGTCTGCCAGGGGGTGAAGTGTAAAGCGCTTTGAGCAGTCCTATGGACCGGATACCGCGCTATATAAGAACGTAACTTTTTACCTTTACCAACATTATTGGTCAAATTAAGCGGTTCTCAACCTTTTTGTCCAGTAAAAAATTCCAGCCCCCCACACATAAGATATGGCATTATATCAATATGTCAGCTTGTGTTTACTGGCACATGTTTTGAGGAGGATGGACGAGTAATAAATATGTAAATTTTCTTCTCCGTTCGACGATGCACAGCATCAAAATAGTTAGCCCGCAAAATTCCACAATGAATTCGCAAGGGGCGCTGCTTATAGTATCACCTTGCGGATTGACTGTGAAATGACTGCGAAACTATTGCGTATGGTAATCGTGGAGCTTTGCGTTTAGTTTTGATTTTTCGATCGTTATACCAGTACATTTATGGTTTTGTTAACGTGGTGTGTATAGTAGATACACGAGAAGTTTGGCGGCTATATGTGGTCCTTTTCATAGTAAGGTCAGAAACTTTAATTTTTTTTTATCGGGTAATTTTAAACTATAATTTTCCCCTGCCATCTCGCGGACCCCCTGGCAGCTCTCTTCGGCCCCCTAGTGGTCCGAGGACCCCCGGTTGAGAAACGCTGCTTTAGAATATAGTCAAATAAGCACATTGGTAGAAATTCGGAATTTATTACGCCAGTTGTACATTTCTTGAGTGGGTGTGCGTGCATACGCACGCACACACGCACGCACGCACGCCAATATGCATGCCTAGTGATATGTCAATGTGCTGTGTGTTGTTGTTGGGTTGGTTGTCACATGTGACAAGCAACCCCAAATATTATGTGACAACCGGTCCCAACAAGACGACATAAAACTATCCGTCTTGAATTAACATGTGTTGTGCGAATGGTTTTGTTGTTAGCCGTTTGAGAGCTAACAAAGGATCCTATTCGACATGACAATCTCTTCAAACACAACTCAATACTAGATTGTGCTGTATCATCAATATCAACATCTCAAAAGATTACTCACGGCATGAAAAAAACGAGAACACGTCGCTAACTAGCCAACATGTAGGCACAAAACAGAAATTTTCAAATGACGGATTTAGGTCAACTAAACACTCAGCCCAGTGGTAATACCGCACGCACCCACTATCTAGCGGGACAGATATAGGCACAACCAACCCCGGTCTCCCCTATCACACACTAAAACTCTGTACAAACAAATGTATTAGATACACCTGTCACAATTAGTATTACTGATACAATTCATGCTCACTGCTTACATGACTTCTCGACAGTTACATAAAGCAATATGTTCTTGGTAAGCATGAACAGAATCATAGGAAATTACTATGAAGCACATAACAAGACATCATCGGCAATCCTCGCGCATTTCTCGCGGTTTCCGCCGAACTCCGTACTGTAGCGTTTGTAGCGGTTTCCGCCGAATTACGTATTGCAGCGTTTGTAGCGGTTTCCGCTTACCAACGTATTTGATTTCCGTCTAGTGCATATTTTAATTGTTGTGCTTGAAAAGTTCCATGCCATTCGCTCGTATCCGATCAAAATGCCACCGCGAGCAATCTATGCCCCTTCCGAGGACGGGTATGGACACCACGACAGTGATACCATGCATGAAGCAATCTTTCCAAGTCTGGCACACTGACCCCGCAGGGGTGGGGGGCACTCAATACATTACACATATACCTTCCTTAAGAATTGATCTAACTGAACCCTACTCCACCCGAAACAAGTTTTCTACTTCTGTCAAAATGATGCCCTTTTCAAGTTAAGCGGGTTGAAACATGCGCCCCTTTTCCATTGGCGATACATTACATATTGTGGAATTGTAGCATTTATTTTGTTTATTTAGTTTATTTAACTAATGCATGGTATTGTTGATGATTTGATGTGATATATCAAGTGGGTTTCATCGAATCACACCATCATACAGTTACTTCACAAACAATGATGTGATGATTTTTTATTTACTTAGACTCATACTGTATTGTATATAATATCATAAAGGTTATCACGTTAATAATAATTGTTTTGAGAAAACAAATAGTCAACACTACTAGCAGAATAATTTTAACTATTCCACCGACAAGCAACCGGTGTAATGTCTAATTAACGTTCAAAAGGAAGAAGAAGTTCAATTCACCTTTGTTTCTCGGAAAATGTTCTCGTCACTTTTTCATATTTTTTTTCTGCTTCGTATGTGCACAAGTTATTCTATTGGCTTGTTGAAGTATTGGTAGAAGCTTTGATGCTTTCTTGGATCAAAACTGAACAAAACATGAACCACAAACATGCATGTAACCAGATATTTTTATGTGATTAAACTACTATTATATTATTTAAAAACCCAAAATGGCACACGCGAAAAGGGGACAACAAATGGCAGATACTATAATGACACAACTGAATTAAGGACGTAAATGGCACATTTGAGTATGGTATATTTAAGATTTATCCAAGTTTTATTTATGCACTTATAATCAGTTCTGATGTTTGTTTGATCCTTTTTGTTTTCAATAAATTATAATTTTTATTAATTTGATCTAATCATAAACAACAAACGTGCATGTAATCAGATATGTTTGATGTGATTAATGTAATTATATATTATTTAATTGGATGAGAGTAGTATATGTGTCTTTTTGAAGGCTTAAAAATGTGCAGATTTTGGGTAAGCTTCTGATTGGTTGAAATTTGAAATGGAGCGTTCTGATTGGTCGTTCGCTTATTGCCGCCAGGGGCGCCACGGTATAATCCCATATTATCGCTAAAATGTGCAGATTTTGGGGTAAGCATTTGACTGGTCGAGAGCAGTTTCACCACCAGGAGCCCCCTAAAGCACTGTTTTGCTGTAATATTGTCGCCAGGGGGCGCTACAGGGCAAGTGTGTCGACGTCTCTGATTGGTCGATAGCAGTTTCACCACCAGGGGGCGCAACGTGTCATCTCCTATTATCGCTCCTGAGGCACTGTTTTGCGGTAATATTGTTGCCAGAGGGCGCTACGGGTCAAGTGTGTTGACGGTTCTGATTGGTCGAGAGCAGTCACGTGACCTATGACGTCACAGTTCCTCATTTGCATATCACGTGACCTCTCTATGGAGGCTACCATCTTGTTTTGCTGCCATGTTGTTTCGCGATGATACGGTCACCAGGAGGCGCTGCTACAACGTCACAGTTCCTCATTTGCATATCACGTGACCTCTCTATGGAGGTCGCCATCTTGTTTTGCTGCCATGTTGTTTTGCGATGATACGATCACCAGAGGGCGCTGCTACGAGTCAATTAACGTTCTGATGGGTCGAGAGCCGTCACGTGACTTACGACGTCACAGCTCCTCCCCTATTATCTAAAATGAGGAGATTTTGGGGCACTGTTTTGCGGTGACACGATCGTCAGGGGACGCTACAGGTCAAGGTCAAAGGTCGGTGACGAGCGTTCTGATTGGTCGAGAGTCCTATGACGTCACCTCATCAAGTGTGAATAAAATTGTCAGTTAGGGTTAGGGTTAGTAACCCTAATAGAAAATTCCAGAAAAAAACCAAAAACCTGTAGGAACGAATACCAGTTAGGGTTAGGGTTAGTAACCCTAATGAAAGGTCAAAGATCAAAGGTCACCTACCTTTTGTACTTATACAATTGTCAGTTAGGGTTAGGGTTGGTAACCCTACTTCTGTCGTCTGTAGTGAACCCTGATACGAACCCTGACCCTAACCCTAAAAGAACATGCAGGAAGAACGGTTTGAACCGGTTTCATGTAGTTTTTTTCTTCTTTTCTGGAACGTTCGAACGACGTCATGGAATTTTCCACGCTCACGAAAAGAAACACGATCCCGCATTTTCACCCTGCTAGCAGACTGAAACCTAGCGGACGTAGCCGTACATGTAAGCTATGCGACACATATCGCATCATTACATTATATCGAGAACTTTTCGACGTATGTCGTTTTGCGTGGACACCTATATATCGCCTATAATGATACGAGTCTGCTTGAACACCGCGAGGTCAAAAGGTCAAGGTCAATAATGCATAAATACCGCCGCACCTGCGAGTTGTGCGTGTCTTACGCCAGCTGCATGTCCTTATTTGGTATTGTTTTGCATGCTGTGCACGTGATAATCACGTGCTACACGCGTGTTGTGCACGTGTTGTGCGTCAGAACCGGTTTGGACCGGTTTGAACCACATTTCTCGCGAAATATGTTTTGAACCACATTTCTCGCGAAATGTGTCCAGATGCATGTCCTTATTTGGTATTGTTCTGCATGCTGTACACGTGATGTTCACGTGCTACGCGCGTGCTGTGCACGTGTTGTGCGTCAGAACCGGTTCAAACCGGGAAAAACCCAAGAAAAAAGTGCACCGTCAGCTGTAGCAATAGGCTATATAAACCGATCCGCTACTGCAATTACCATCACAACCGTTCTCCGATCTCTGCAGAGCACTTCGATTCAACACCACAGCCACGCAGCAGCACTTCGAGATACCGCGACGGTAGCGGTACACCAAGTTTTGCAAGTATCTATTATATATTATCTTTGTTTGTACGAATGCTAACTAATACATAGGAATCACAATCGTTCTCCGATATTTGCACACCTATTTCGTCGCATCACCAGCAACGATGAAATACACATGTTCAAAATGCAACAAAGTGTTTGGAAAAAAGCACCATATGCTGAGACATGAAAGAACGGTGTGTAATTCAACCACCACCACCGTTTCGCCACCATCAGTATGCATAAAATGCGGTAAGGTGTTTGCAAGAAATTACACCTTACAAAGACATGAAAGAACGACATGTGTCGACACCGTTTCACCACCATTACCAAAAAGATCGAAAAGGGAAGATACTACACCCTGCCACCCTTTCATTAGCGAAGATCCTATCGACCCGCCCGAGCGTTTTCCCTTCCCCGACGCTCTGTCAACAGATTTGTTAGAGGTCGTCCGCAACAATTGGTCCTCCATTAGGACACGCTTATCCAGAGGTCCTCTCCAGACCAGGGTAAATTTTAGACTATGCAGTCTAGATACGACTACTCTAGAAACTCCATTGAAGACCATGTTCGAACAACAGACCAATGCTTTCAAAATCAACTTGAGTTATGGGTTTGTTTTGAAAAACAAAAACACAGGATGTTATAGGTACTACCATTCCTCCTACATTTGCTGCGGTCGATACCTGGACGAACCCAGTCTCATCACCGACCGTGGTGATTTCGATGAGTTTTTAGAAAGTATAAAACAAAATGACATCTTGCAGTGGGTCATATCGCAGAGACCTGATTCGCAATGGATTTGCGAAATGGTGACAAATGTGACTTTTTTTATTAATAAAATCGTGAATCACCCAATTGGATGCGTCAGCATGAATCCCCTGCCGACATACATCAAGAAGAACAAAGCCGTCATCGATCCAACAACTACAAGAGGTACAACGATAATTTGTGCCTCTTTAGATGCTTAGCTCTTCATCGCGGAGGCGATCGCTATCATTTGGAATTTGGCGTTACGAAACTTTACGAGACGTACAAACAGGATGACGATGTACATGGAAGAGTTTGCCGGAATCACACTCGAAGACCTCTATCGCGTAGAGACCACTTTCCAAACGAACGTGTGCGTTTATAAACTCGTCGAGTCTGATGATGATGATGACGATGACGGAAAGAAGACCGCAGAACTCGTCCGTCGATCGTTGTGCCATTATTCTGACACGATGTATTTCAATCTTCACGAGACACACTTTTCGTACATACAAAACATTCAAATGTACTGCCATTCCTATAAGTGTCGGAAGTGCGGCGAGAGTTTGTTTAAAGACGCGTGTAAACTGAACCGACACGAGCGCACGCGCACGGGAGGTGTGCGTCGGGTCTATCCTGGTGGCGTGTACCATTCGACTCCGTCGGTGTTCGAACGTCTGGACGACGAGAACATCCGAGTCCCCGAATCGTTGCGGTACTATCCGTACCGAGCCACCTTTGACTTTGAGTGTTGGTTCGATACGGAACAACTTCCTGTGGACAGTGACAAGGTCCACTGGGTTGCGCGTCACGTCCCGTTGAGCGTCAGCGTGGCATCCAACGTGCCCGGACACGAACCAGTGCAATGTCTCGTCACGGATGGAGACACCAACAAGTTGGTGAGCGCCATGATGGACATCTTGCAATCGATGAGTGACGCCGCCTACGAAAACATAAAAAAATGCCTACGAGGACGTGCTAGCTCGACTGGTAAAAGCACGATCGAATTGGGACGAAACATTGCGCAATGCACAATCACCTGACGACGAGGAATCTCGTCAACCGAGCAACCCGTACAAAACGCAAATGAAACAACTTCACGACTGGCTTCATAAATTACCAGTCATCGGCTTTAATTCGGGGAAATACGATCTCAATGCCGTCAAACAGTTCCTCGTTCCCTACTTCCTGTCAAAGAAAGAAGAAGAAGAAGAAGAAATGGAACAGGACGATAAAGAGAAAGAAGAAGAAGAGAACGATGGTGGAAATACTCGTAAGCTCGCGACCTCTGGCGTGATGGTAAACATCCGTAAGTCGTCTTAGCGATATTACATGCTACCCTCGTTGTATCGTCATACTGTTTGTGTCGTTCAATAAAATACGTGTGCACTCGTACGACATCGTGTTGTGTTCGTTTCTCGTTTCCTCGTTAGCCTCTTCGAACCTTATTAACGACCCTGTTAATGATCAATGCTGTTGCCGTCGCTGCTGCTAACAGACCCTTCGTTCCCTCCCGAATCCCCTCTCCGACAATCGTATCACCCAGGAGAGCGCCTCTTGGTGACTGTATCACCCATGTCCTTTTAGGGTTAGGGTCAGGGTTCGTATTAGGGTTCACTACAGACGACAGAATTAGGGTTACTAACCCTAACCTTAACTGGCAATTGTATAAGTACAAAAGGTCGGTGACCTTTGATCTTTGACCTTTCATTAGGGTTACTAACCCTAACTATAACTGACAATTGTATTCACGCTTGATGAGGTGACGTCATACACTACAGACGATAGAATTAGGGTTACTAACCCTGACTGGCAATTGTATAAGTACAAAAGGTCGGTGACCTTTGACCTTCCATTAGGGTTACTAACCCTAACCCTAACTGACAATTGTATAAGTACAAAAGGTAGGTGACCTTTGATCTTTGACCTTTCATTAGGGTTACTAACCCTAACCCTAACTGGTATTCGTTCCTACAGGTTTTTTTTTTCTGGAATTTTCTATTAGGGTTACTAACCCTAATCCTAACTGACAATTGTATTCACACTTGATGAGGTGACGTCATAGGACTCTCGACCAATCAGAACGCTCGTCACCGACCTTTGACCTTGACCTGTAGCGTCCCCTGACGATTGTGTCACCGCAAAACAGTGCCCCAAAATCTCCTCATTTTAGATAATAGGGGAGGAGCTGTGACGTCATAAGTCACGTGACGGCTCTCGACCCATCAGAACGTTAATTGACTCGTAGCAGCGCCCTCTGGTGATCGTATCATCGCAAAACAACATGGCAGCAAAACAAGATGGCGACCTCCATAGAGAGGTCACGTTATATGCAAATGAGGAACTGTGTTGTCGTATGCAAATGAGGAACTGTGACGTTGTAGCAGCGCCTCCTGGTGACCGTATCATCGCAAAACAACATGGCAGCAAAACAAGATGGTAGCCTCCATAGAGAGGTCACGTGATATGCAAATGAGGAACTGTGACGTCATAGGTCACGTGACTGCTCTCGACCAATCAGAACCGTCGACACACTTGACCCGCAGCGCCATCTGGCGACAATATTACCGCAAAACAGTGCATCAGGAGCGATAATACGAGATGACACGTTGCGCCCCTGGTGGTGAAACTGCTCTCGAGCAAATCAGAGCCGTCGACACACTTGACCTGTAGCGCCCCCTGGCGACAATATTACCGCAAAACAGTGCTTTAGGGGCAATAATATGGGATTACCCCGTGGCGCCCCCTGGTGGTGAAACTGCTCTCGACCAATCAAATGCTTACCCAAAATCTGCACATTTGAGCGATAATAGGGCATTATACTTTGGCGCCCCCTGGCGGCAACAAGCGCACGACCAATCAGAACGCTCCATTTCAAATTTCAACCAATCAGAAGCTTACCCAAAATCTGCACATTTTTAAGCCTTCAAAAAGACATACTACTGATGAGTGTTTCGTCGTTCAATAAACCACGACAGCAAAGACAATCACTGGAACTGATCGGAAGGAGAACATTATAATTAATTTGTGCGATATATATTGAGAACCAGTTAAATTGAAAAAGCCATTTTTTGGAAGAAAATGGCTTTGGCACAAAGCTAGCGGCAAGCAAAGTTTAAATACATTTGAAAAACCCGCCAATGATACCCAGCTGCAGACAACTACAAATGACAGAACTGTGTGGAAGACCATGATCGCCAACATTAACCAGACATAAAAGTTTTAACAGTTCACACAACCCGAGCAATGCAGCGAACTAGCCAGGTGCAACTTCTAAGGGCGTGCAAGTCAGAAAATCAACTCATACGAACGACACGACACCGACACACGTATACTGATATAAGACTGTTGGTGAACGTGCTAGAGACGCAGGAGTCTGTCACATTCAATTCCCGTCGGTCCACACATACATCGCAGTCCGTGTAACCTTCCGACTGGTCTCTCGGCCGTTGACGCAGGTTGACACAGCACGCGAGGGAGCAGTGGGTATATGTGCATCAACAGCTGGTTTTTTCCAGAAACTCATCACCTGAATAGATGGTGGTTTATCCGTGACGGAACACTGACAAAAGACAATGACTTTCAAACAAATGTATGCACGGTTTTTCTTATATGAATAAGGTATTCGATGTATTCAATTCATTTATTGTCCTGTGTTAACATGTTTTATATCAAGTCTATATTGTATTTTTATTAATAAGACTTCGTCTTCTGAATTGTGCACAATATTTTTTGAAGATTGAAAATAATACTATCAGAATGATCATAGCCATTCAATGTTCGATGTTGTCTCCTTTTAATCTCTTTCTCTCTAGTGTTGTAAAACCACATTCCCTTTCATGTTTCTGAATGATGACTCTCCAGCATCGTCTCATCCAGTTTAACTATGTCCTTCTTCTGACGAGGCGTGCATGCTTGTATATGATTTTAAAATGGCGTTTAACTTTTGCATTATTAAGATGCTTAATTAGTTATTTTATATGATACATATTTCTTAATTGTCTCGATAATTGTATTTCCTATTCAGTCCATAATCCATCACGGCTCCGAAGCCCTCAAATATTTTAATTAACTGTTGCTCCTGTGTCGTGTGTGCGTGCGTTTCACAATTTATTTTCTGCTACAGTATTGTATCAACATCCTGTATATCATCATTTTGCTTTCCACAACATTTAGAAGGTACATATCAACACACACACACACACACACACACACACACACACACACACACACACACACACACACACACACACACACACACACACACACACACACACACACACACACACACACACACACACACACACACACACACACACACACACACACACACACACACACACACACACACACACACACACACACACACACACACACACACACACACACACACACACACACACACACACACACACACACACACACACACACACACACACACACACACACACACACACACACACACACACACACACACACACACACACACACACACACACACACACACACACACACACACACACACACACACACACACACACACACACACACACATCTTTCACCTTTTCCCATTTTCTCTGTCTTTTCTTGTCCACATTTCTCGCCGGTTGTACAATGATAAACACTAATGAAACTCCAAACTGACCCAACTTGTTAAATAAAGAGAACAACATAACAATGTATGGTATGCCCTGTTTATTTGAATTACAACGTCACGTGAACATGTGTGAGTAGGCAGGGTACACGAACAGTAATCAATACAACATTTGTGTGCATGTTGGGAGTGTGCAGGTTTTTTGTTACAGGCATGTAGCACGGTTGCAATTCGGAAACACCAACATCACTTGAAACAGATACACCAAAAGTTGACATTTAGCTTGCTGTTGTCATGGCAACATGTGTAGCGTTAATATTAATGTTTTCCTTAAGCAATCTTTGAATTTAATTATTTACACAGATACAGACCGATATTACGACGTTGACATTAACTAAGTATAACGTATTTTATCAGTGAATCCATCTAGCTGTGAACATCACTACAATGTGATCACGTCACCCATACATGGCGAGCGTGTGTTTACCGAATCCATTACAATATTACAATGCATGTTAGCTTATAATATAGAAGTGTATATTCTACGACCAGTGGTGCACACAGGACCCAGTGGGGGCGTTTGGTTGTGCGAAAAGTTTGTGGCATTTAACCGAGGTTGGACTATTGCCATTTCAACCATCACCCAACGCAACCCTACACCCCCTGTCTATATCAGTATCAGTGATTCGTTATTGTTGGTGTCTTTGATCGTCGTCTCATTTGCACAATAGTTTCTTTTCAAAATTCATATTCACTCAACACTGAAGAATGTAACGTTACATACACTTTCACCATTATAACAATAAATAGGATTGCGTTGTCGATTAAGGGGAGCCACTCCAAGATATTCTGAAAACATATCCTTTTTCCTATCTGAATGCAAGAATGTACAATGTTGTCTTGCGGAATATGACAGCGACGGTAACTTGTGATTATTTACTGCGATCCTTGAGCCGGTATTGCATTTCACCAGTGCATTGCTGAACCCTGGATGGTTGTATTGGGCCGTTAATCAATCACGCCGAAACTTAATAAAGCCATACAAGCAGAATAGATTTAAGATCAGCCGAGGCAAGAAGGGTAGAATATATGGCTAATTGTTCTCAAGTAAAGAAGAAGGACGCAATATTGCAGCAGACGCGATTCCATAACCTGCGATTGTTCCCGCATACAGATGCCCTATTGAAACAGTGCATCGCGGGCAGACCATTAGAAGCAATACGTGGCTCGAACGTCCGATGCCACTGCGGGCTGCCAATCACAGTTATATACTACCACATATCTTCCTTAAAACCCGTAATGCCTGACATCCAGCCTTAATCACATATGTAGTCAATTCATGTAACATCTTAGTTTGCGAGCGGAACTCGTACTGTATTGTTTGCTACTGGTATTAGTTACATTACAACGCAAACGATAACAGAAAACTTGGTAACTTGAACGTCGGCCCGACGTCGTCTTTCACGGAGTAAACAACAGTAACAAGGAAGGACATCTGTGTTGCAATCTGGTCCCCCCGCCCATTATAAACAACTGTGAAGGAGGCATAAGTTTGGTAGACCACCAGAGTACGTAGTTGTATGGAAATGTTCTGTCGTCCGAAGTTATTTTGCCGTTCCTTGGCTAGATTTCTTCCCAAATCTCAAGAACCGCTTCTTTGCTGTGGGCGTGCGTTTGCCAAAGCGCATGAAGCGTTTCGGGGAACTTCCGTCAATGATGAGAGTTCGTTTTCCGAAGCGCATAAATCTCTTCTGTGCAGCATAGAGCGAGTTCTCGCGATTTGCGCCCTCGTTGTGTCGTTTCCCGAAGCGCATGAAGCGTTTCTCCGACTGGATTTGGCCTGCTTGCTTCTGGGCGGCGGCATCTTCGGTCTCGTTCGATATCACATTGATTTGCTTTGGGACGCCATCAGACTGCGCCTTACCGAAGCGCATGAATCGCCTCTGCCTGAGGTCGCGACCGAACCGCATGAACCGTTTCTGTTGGCGCGCCCCGTGCACGGAGAATGGGTCTTGCCGCTTGCCGAAGCGCATGTAGCGCTTCCCACCGACGTCATTCGAGTCGGTGGTGGGGCTGGCGCGTGAGCGCCCGAAACGCATGAAGTTCCGGCTAAATCGAGAGAAAAGCATGTCGAACGGCAGGTCGCCTTCGCGGCTCTGATCGTGATCCTCAACAGCCGAGTCGTCCTTTCCGTAAGCTCGCCCGAAACGCATGAATCGCTTCTCCATTGCTGCAGGTCTGCGACCAAATCTCATGAAACGTTTCCAGTCCGACGACTTCGCAGCAATCTTGCTTGCGTTCTTCGTCCCCTGCAACTCATTCTTCTTTGTGCTAACGCCACCAGTCGTGTTTCGTGATCCCACCGACCGTCCGAACCTCATGAACTGGCCGCCGTCCCGTTTCTTATCCCACGTGCCGAAGCTGGCCATGTAGCTTCGGGCCTTGGGTTCTGTCCGTTTCAACGGCGAATGCTTCTTGCCAAATCGGATGTAGTTTCCGTTGCGTTTGTCGCTCTTGTTTTCGTCGACGCCGCTCCTGCTGCCGCCGCCCCCCAACACCTGTCGAAGGTAGGTGGACCTCGACGGCAGCAAGGTGAGCAGTACCCGCCTCAGTATCTGCTCGCTGGTCCTGTCGCCGTCAAATGCTGATGAGTCGCCGTTATGATCAATCGGAGATGACGAAAGATGTTGTAGCCGTGGCGAACCGTAATCGTTGTTCAGACCATCTGAAGTAAAATGCGTAGATGTACACATGTTTGTAGGTCATTTACATGTAAATTACGGATTTCAAAATATGTTTCCTAGATATTTCGAGAAATATCTAAATATACAGGTGTTGAGATTATTTCATGATAGATGTCTCAAATTTAATAATATACAGCGTGGCAAAATGCATTCCTACACACGTCAAAATTATATTTATATTCATTGTAGGCATAAATAAAATTATGCCAAACATCAATGCACGTGTAAATTCAATTACTCGTGGCACTAATATCTTCTTCAACACGTATACAAAGAACCATGTGCCCCTCTTTTAACTTAACTTGTAGGCTTCTTCAACCGTTAATACAATGACGTATTGCTGAAGCTGAACACTGTGATTAATTTTCGCACGACTTAGAATTATAGACTTCCAATCATATTTTTTAATCAGCTTCATATTCACATCTTGTTCTGCTAATTATTACGTGCGGTGGTTATCAGCTATCGCTGAGGAACAGCCGAAAACAACGTCAACTGAGAGATGAGAACATTCGGGTTGCATTCACAACGTGAATGAGGTGCTAATAATGTTTACACTTAACGATCAGCATCAAATGCCAGTCTTTCATAAGGTGGCGTCTATAATATACATTCCTAACACCTCTATTCAAGTTTATATAACTAGTTAACACCAAACTCAAGCATCGACATGACTATTCAACTAGTCAGACAAGTGTAAATGGGCACACGGAAACGCTAAATGACCAATTAAGCAAATATACGTATAACTAACTGATGAAGATATTGGTTTGATCAAATGAGAAAATTATATTGTAAAAAAGGGGACGCAGGTTTATAAGTTTCTTATATTTGACATCCGCCTGGCCATATATCTGCATATCATAGGTTTATAGGTTTAAGTACGGTGCTGCATTAACGTATTATTTAATAATATATGCCCAATGCAGAGGTGTCGTAACGAGTCGCAGTGTCAGTGGTTGCTAGCGGCAATCTATGCTAACAATTCCCTGTTCATCCCATCAACCGCTGACAATATTAACTAGGCTGTTTAATCGCAACAGTCGATTGGAACTGTGCACGCTCATCAGGAGCGTGCACAGTTCCTGCTTTTCAGACACTATCTACATCTGAATTATCTGACAACCACATTCATTAATGTTGTATCAGCCATTCGCTTATATAGCGTAACGAGAATAAGTTAGAAAACAGACCACTGGGCCACTATGAGTTGGAACGTTTTATATATTGAACACGGAACTATATGTCTGCTCTAAACATTCCCCTGTACAATTTGCCAACGAATCTTTTCCGTCATTCTTGCATTTTGTTACACCCATGTACGGCACTGCATAGCGCACATATCAGTGTTTCCATCGACTAATATATGTTTAAAATTATACAGCAGTAACAGCAGGATACAGTTGTAGAACCTAAAACTCCAAGACCCTTTTAACGGTGGGATGATTACACTCCTACAAGAGCATTCGAGTCAGTCACAGCTATTAACGATTGCAACGTTTCTCGGGAGACGCGTTGCGTGGACGGGTGTAAATGAACGCGAGCAGTAAATACAGCAACTGGAAGATAACATCAAACGGCCTTATTTTCACAACAAAGAAGGGCAAATGAATTGCAAGACAAAAAGGAGAAGAGGGTTGCGTGGACCAATACTTGTAAGTAAAGTCGGAGAAGACAAAAAGGTGGCTAGTATCCTTTTTAGCATGCTTAAATAATAATAATAACAATGGACTTATATGGGGTCTATATCGTCATGAACATGAGCTCAGAAACGCAACAAAACATAATCATTAGGCATAATCGTGAACAGGGACGCACAAATGTCATTATCAGAACGAGGGTCCACAGAAGATTTAAGGTGGAAATGCAATTTGGAATAAATATGTCCACGTATCCACGATTTTGTTTAGGAGAAGGAATTGAAAAGTTGGGGTGGGAGAGCCGAATGCCGCTTCCGAATCTGAATTAATAACAATGGTAGGAAACAGAATATGACGGAGAGATTAGCAGCAGCATAATTATGCTTCCTCTGGCGAACACAAAATATTTATTGGACATAACTCGTTACAAGTGAAGATGGTCTACAAAGATCAGGACAAAAAAACGATAGAAAGAACAGAGTTGCGACTTCTAGGACATGTACTGAGAAACAGTCAGATTTAAAAACACCTTATTGGAGAATATTTCGAAGGACACAAAGCAGCGCAGAATTAAAATATTAAAGACAAACAAATGAAATCCAGTTGCTGATAACTGAAAATCGCAGAATTCTGTTTAGGGTCATAATCACCAACGTCACCAGACATGGCACCCAAAGAAGAAACAACGAAATGTCCTGAAGAGTACAAACAACTTCATAGAAATCATACGCACTATCGTTGTATTGGTAGTACTCCCGACAG